>OX104123.1:53783386-54383386 GCA_944474755.1 Limnoperna fortunei
GCTTGCTTTATTTCATGCAATTTCTTTCTTGCGTATGCAATAATTAAACAAATCAAAAACTAATTGACCGATCAAATAACCTATAACACAACAGTAAAATAGGAAGTCGGTGTTGGTTAGACTTGCCACGAGTCCCTTTGAATTTTTTGCTATTAGAGAGATACCCCTTAATTATAAAAATGTCCTATACTATCTGCTTGTGTACACACACCGGTTATGATATATATGTCTTAACAGACTACGGACTTAACTGAAATCGACAATGATGCTGATGTGGGTTTTTAACGTCCTGATTCACACCCGCGGGTTTTATGCATATAATAAGCTATTAAACTGTTTCCCTAAATTGCTACATACTTTTTAATGTCTTTGAAGTTTAACTGATATTTATACAACACATAATTCGTTAGTTTTACACTTTATTCGTTATCATGGCATTGTTGTCAAAATTTGAATTCCGGAAGTGCACAATTTCTAAATCGATTTGGTAAAAATAAAAGTTTTTCCGGATTTATTACTTTAGCTGGGATCAAATTTTTACCGATACGATTCTACAGTTCTGCACTCCACAATTTCAATTTTTGTCAACAATGCCATGATAACGAATAATGTGTTAAAAATGATTTATTTAGACATTGTAGAAATGTCACCTGAACGGTGGAGAAAGGAAAAATATAAAGTAAACAAAAATAGCGGAAAATGTATATAAATCCCATTGCTTTTTTTGTGTTTTGTGTTTTTGCTTCATTACGAGTAATGGGACCTCTTTGTAGGTCCGTACATAAAAATAAAGAAAAGGAGCTACATTATTGTAGCTAAGTCGTTAGTAGTCCATGGACTCCACCATGGTGGTTTTGTCGAAGCCCGGCCCTCGAGATATCTGGTCGAAGAACTCGGCAGCATATGTCCTACTTGCGGCGGGGCCGCTCCGTTGGCCTACTACAGTACCCCACATGGGTAGGAGCGTTTCCGCACTCTGACCTATCGTCAAGGTCTTACATCTGCAGAGTGAAATCGACAAAAAAGAACCACCACCATTAAATAGAGGATTAACTGTTTAACAACTAATGTCAATAGTCGATTTGACTTCGTGACATTGTGACACTTTGACCATATATATGTTGTCTAATTCACACCAAAAACCTCGACTAATAATGGAGTAGAAAGTCCTAACTGTCAGTTATATCCTTAGGGTACCAGTCTTTACAAAAACTGTAATTAATCCAGCTGAATAGACAGAATACGAAACTGTCGATTAGCACAAATGAAAAATTAAAACCCCGGGGCTATTTCTGTATCTGATGGTCTGTGATAATACTTTTGACACGATTGAACCTCTGATAATAATTATAGTACACATATCCCATGGAGATAATGATCTCCATTAGAATGTAATAATAACTTTACAACGACACTTGATACTTCTCAATTGTTATCTGTAAACAAAGAAAGGACTCGAAAATAGAAGTTTAACACTTTAATGCCAAATTAGATCAGGTTACCATACGACAGACTATGAACTCGGTGGGGACCAAATCGAGTCACCAGATGGTAGTGATAATATTAAACAAGACAAAACACTTGGGTTACAGTCTATTGGTGGGAGGTCATGAGAAATATATAAAATTCACCAAGAAAATAATTTAAGAAACCCTATTTAATATTTCAACTTCTCCGTTTATTCATCTGCAAGCCCTCTTTGTCCATTTTAAATTGCCAACAGATTTACATGCATGCGGTTAGACAATCTCCACGCAAACGATTCTGGGTATCCTACGTCAACCACAATCACCTCTGCAATACCATTGGTTGACATTGTGAGAGAGGTATCTCATGGCAGATATGCTTCGCATACAAACGCAGAAATTGCAATGTAAAACTGTATCAAAAGTGTATAAATAGACTATATAAAAATTTAAAAACATCTCGTGTATTATTTTACAAACATCCTTCTTTGTTTATAAACGTTACAAGCAGACGGCAAATGTAGCCCCGCAGTAAATGGGGAATGACGTGTGGCAGAGGTTATATCTGGGAACCAGTTATGTTCTCTGTGCCGGAGAGTGCAGATTTACATGCATGCGGTTAGACTTCTTAAAGAAAATCATAAGTCCTGTCATTTACTTCCGGGTCCTCCTTCAGGTACAAGGAAACAGTCCATGGAAGAAGTGACCAGATCAATGTGAGACTTGTTAAGATAAAATAAGAAAAAAAATACATCTAAATCAACGTCTTCATTGGATAATGTGCCTTGAAGGCTATACTTAGAGACAGGGACTCTACCTAGCAATGGGTGACTATACTTAGAGACTGGGACTATACCTAACGACAAGGACTATACCTAGCGACGTGGACTATACCAGTTTTTTAAATTTTTTTGCGGCTACTACACCGAAATACTATGCTAACGGTTAATGAATTCCGACCCTTTTGTGATTGATTCAGCAAGAACTATCTCCCTTATGGGTCTGTTATGGAAAACAGTTTTCCTTAATTGTTGTCTAGAGAGCTTTAGTGTCCTCCTGAGAAGTCCATAATAGATAATTATTACACGATATAATTTTTCATTGGTTGTCTACCATTCAAAATTTTTGTTCACAGTTTATAATCGAAATGGATTATGACATGTATAGTTATTCGAGTAAAGACTAAACGAGGGTTTATATGGAGTTTTACTTTTTCAGAAGTTTTTCAGCTATTTATATGCGTAAAGTATTTATTGAAGTTTAAGAAGGAGAAACCAGTGAAAACTGCCGACGTTCAAAAATGTGTTGTGTATTAAATCCTCTACGATTGTCTCCCTCGAGAAAAATTTATCTAGCGATCCGGGCTCTATACATCACCAGATAGCAGCACTGTTCCCGAGAGAGAAGATGATAATAGAATAATATACATACAATAACAGATGAATGTGTCAAACAAAACTGCCTTGGGATATTACGGACAATTTTCCTTTAAATATTCGGTACAAGTGAGAAATATATTTATAAATATTGTTTATGTGTATTGGAGATCAATTTAGATAAAATTAGGAAAATGTAATCAAAATGGATATAACGACGCTAGGGATTGGATGCTGAGAAATCAAAATGGATATAACCACACTAGGGATTGGATGCCGAGAAATCAACTCAAGTTTAGTGTCAATTAACAATCGTATATCCTTTCTAATGCACTACAATAGTTCGTTACGCCACAATAATAAAAAAATTATATCTCTCTTTTCCCTTGTTGTAATAGATTATATGGCATTAAAAGTTTAATAGCAGAAAAGGTTCTTGAAGAACGAAATTTTTGCGATGATGAAATATATAACCTGAAAATCTTATGTCACGATAAAATAGACTGGACGTGTTGTTTCGGTATCAATGTAACGACGATAGGGATTGGACGTGTTGTTTCGGTGTCAGTCTAACGACGATAGGGATTGGATGTGTTGTTTCCGTATCAATATAACGACGATAGGGATTGGATGTGTTGTTTCCGTATCAATATAACGACGATAAGGATTGGATGTGTTGTTTCGGTATCAATGTAACGACTATAGGGATTAGATGTGTTGTTTCGGTATCAATGTAACAACGATAGGGATAGGATGCGTTGTTTTTTGTATGAGAAAGCAATACAAATGTAAACTCATGTTTATTTTACAGGTATAATTAATTTGGAATAAATAAATAAATAATAAAAAAAAAATAAATAAATATGTATTTATTTATTTATTTATTTTTATTTATTTATTTTTTATTTATTTATTTATTTATTTATTTTTTATTTATTTATTTATTTATTTATTTATTTATTTATTTATTTATTTATTTATTTATTTATTTATTTTGTTTTTGTTGGGGTGGGTGGGGGAATGTGGGTGTCTTACCAGAATTCAAAATGGCCGCGGTTGCACATATCTAGGCAATAGAAACCGCAAAGTCTTGGATTAATGAAAAAGGGGATAAGATTTGGAAAATCCCGAAACGGGGGATAAGATTGGAATAACCCTTTGGTTACCGAGGCAGAAGATAAGGTTCAGACAGAATTGGTTTTATTACTGTTTATAAAGCTCGCTCAAGTAATTGTATTATTTTTAGACAACGTGCACATACTGAATACATATCGATCAACGATAAATAAAAATCCTAAACGACTATCCGGAATCAATTAAATGTTGATCATTTTCCTGATATTACCAATGGATAAATCGAAAATTATGTTTTTTTCTTTGTTTCTTTTTGTCTGTTATTTCAAAGAGTAAAGTCACCAAGTTAAACGACATTAAACTAAACACAACAAAGATCATAAAAATATTGATTTCATATAAACATCTGTAGATTTTGTATGTATTGCCACAAGTTCCTTTGAAAATGTTTTACTTTTAGAGAGATACATCTTTATTATCAACATTTCCTACACAATTTACTTGAATACAGAGGTGTATTGTGTGCTCTATATAACCTGGTCCCCTGGTGCAATATTTTTCATTTACGCAAGCTTCACTTTCAAATATAACCCCAGGTCACCACCAGTTTACTACCTAGATTGATTGGTTGTTTAAAGCGCCATGTTTAGCTAACTTTTCGCGCGTTTCGTTCTGTTGAAAATGTCTGTCAAGAATACTATTTCAATCAAGTAGCTACCTGCTTCTTCTTTTCAGGTTTTCGAGCTAAACTAACAAATCTCTGTAGAGTTATTTCCACATTCAAGACATAAATCTATAAAAGCATTCTTTGATAAACTGTATTTTTATTTGAGTTTGATCACCGGACGCCGGTACTTAGGTGATAATGCTTTGTATCGGACTTACGTCAGTTACAGTTAATACTGACGTAAATTTTGAGGTACTCCGAATGCTGCAACCCGGTCAAAATTTTGACCGGATTCATTGCTGGTGACCTGACTGTGTATTCGAACCTGAAGTCCGCTAACGGTATTGAGAATATTTAGTCAGGATCCCATACTAGTGCTCTATATGGCTATGATTACCAGAATGCAGGAACACATATGGCTAAATTGTCTGTGACAGGCAATGACAGAACCCAACATATTACAAAGTAAGCCTACAGAGCCGTCGGTATGATGTATGTTAAATACAAATCAAGGACGTTAGATTGAAACGTCAAATCCTATTCGCGTCTTCAGCTAGTGTTGACGCCTACAATCCGCCGTACACTTCCAAGACCTTCAACGGAAGAAGAAAACTCGTTGTTTTATAATGTACCATTGTTGACTTTCCCGATCAAGAGATTAACCAATCATCCTTTGGCATTGGGATATTTCACTACTGTAAATTTTGTGATGGTAATAAATGTGTCACTATGTATGTCATCTTCAGTTTCATTAGAATCTTATTCAATGTGTTACACAGACAAACACAGTAATTGTAAGAACTCATTTTATTACCACACACATCAATAAATTCCCGACCTCTGAATGTCGCTAATGAATAATACGAACGATTTACGATAGCGTTTTACGACATTCCAGCTCATTACACGCAGATGTTCCCGCACTTTTGAAGCAAATTGCATTAACGATTTACAATTTTAATGAAAGTCGCAAATGTTAAAAACAATTAAATCATAATAAAAACAATCCCAATTCCACAATGGGATACTCAAATATTGTTTAAATTAGGAGAAAAGACCGAAATGATTTTTAAGAAATCAATTCCCTGATGGCAGACGACAGTTTTTAGATTTCAATTCAACTGGTGAATTCTTGTGAACATGGTTAATTCAGGTTATTTGAAAACCATCCGACTAAAAATAATCAGTCAAAATAAAATAAATTATTTTTTCCTATCAACAACAGAAGTTAAACTATGTATTCCGGAATCCGACTAAAATTAATCAGTCAAAATAAAATAAATTATTTATCCCTATCGACACCAGAAGTTAAACTATGTGTGCCGGAAGGGTCAGCATAAATAACTATACTGAATATGTTGTAGGCTGATATATATATAACTTGACCTTTTAATATGGTGGCTGTCTGTAGAGGTTGAAACAACTCATTCTCTAATTTTGACGTAATATTTCAACCGCTTGACCGGTGTGGAAAAAATATTACTCGTCACTAGTGAATTTGTTGTTCTCGGCATTTGATTGGTTAAAAATAATAACGTCACAACAAGAACTCATGACGTCATAAAAAAACCTTCAATTTACCGCGTATTCACGTCATGAACGTAAAATTGGAGTTGGGAGAATTTGTACTTAGTTTCGCAAATTTACTACTTTTTAAAATTACAGAAACAGAATCTTACATTAGTACTCTTGGATTATCGGATAGTTAAATTATCTCGATAGTTAAATTATGGAAATTTAACTATCTCGATTGGAGAAATCCGATAATCCACTCGTACCAATGTAAGATCGTATATATCTGCTATTTATGCTTCTTATTCTGAACATGCTTCGTTTCGGTTTCGGAGATAAAAGCTGTATATTCCTGCTCTGCTGCTTTAGTTAGTAAAATTGTGAGTGATGAGTGGAGTTTAATCAGACAAATAGTCCATGGACATATGCACAAACAATGTTTTGGTCCAATGTTTTTGCTGATAGCGAATGTGATTATAAATAGCAATTAAGGAAAGTTTTAATTGTGCAACTTTTATCCAGATCCTGAGAAAGTATCAGCAGTATAATTTTTATTTCATTTAATTTATGCACAACCACTGTAATTTTACTAAACAACACGATTTTTTTCTCAGCGACACTGATCTCCGGCTGGTTACTTATTGGTTAACACCCAATTCCCATTCTCCATCGTAAAATATTTGTCACAGACCTACATAATTTTATCAGTGAAGAGATCTCATCATGTTAAAACTGTGCATCAACTTTCGTGAAGATGTGAATTCATTTTAATAAAAAAAGCGTCAGAGCGAAGGTAAAACTGAGGTGGGACGGACGGACCGACGAATAGACCGATATGTCTCCAAACATTCGTTTGGGGGACATATAGAAAACAACTTAAAAGATGTTTACAGAGAACACTGATGTGATGATCTTTTCACCTGTGTACAAACTTCCATTAAATTCACATTTATAAGATCCATGGCCAATAAAACTAGATGTTAAATGTTAAATTACAATAATTAATGGCCCGCAGCAAATGTAAATTTGAAAGATCCGATCAAAAACACAAAAGCTGTCTTTAAACGGCATAAAAACAGAATGAGTAAAAGGCTTATCTGATCTGAAATAGGCGTGTTAGACATATATATGTGATGGATTTTGTCGCCAAATATTTATTACTTATTTAGAAAGTTGACCAGATATCGTAACGGTGTTGATTTACACACAGGTGGAAGAAATAACATTAATATTAAATTGGACCAGTATGTAAAGCGTTGTAAAGGTTATGACCTGACAAAGAAAGACCAAGTGTGGAAAATTGAGCGTGCATATTTTGTTTACATAAAGTATGATCAGTCATACCTTTAACGACGTTTGAATGAAGGTAATAACAAATTCCCGAACAACGATGAAACTGCCAAAAAGACAATCCACAAGTCAAAGTCCGAGAAACCGGCAAACTCTAGAACCAACAACCAACATAAGGCAACTACAGCAATGGCCTCCCGCTTCCATTACTGTAGTATGTGAGCTGATTAGTTGATTATAAGCAACATTATTTTAACGGCTGTGGACTTTGTATGTGACATTAAAAGGGATTAAAGACTGAGCCGTTGTTTATCGAAAGGTCCGCGGGGTTTTGGAAGGGACCACAAACACTGAACTGTTTTATATCGTGTGAACGACGGAATCAGAACTATTGTCCACTTTAATGGGCAACATAATATAAAAACTAATATATCTTATGAAAACACAGTCTAAAAATTGTTGCTGAGACCATAATGGGAGCTGAATATTACAGAAATAATGCAGAAAATAAAACAATCAATCAATCAATTAATCAATCAAAATTGTTGACTATTTGCTGTTCATAGACTAAATGTCATAAAATAAAAAGTAAGTAGCATACAGCACAAACCGACATAAATTCTAAATATTAAACAGCAGACAACACGAAACAAACTTAAATTCCAATGACAAACCAGCAAACAGCAAACAACCAACTGAAATTCTATAGACTAAGCAGCAGACAGCTAAAAAAGACCCAACTGAAATTCCATAGACTAAGCAGCAGACAGCTAAAAAAACACAACTGAAATTCCATAGACTAAACAGCAGACAGCTAAAAAACCAACTGAAATTCCATAGACTAAACAGCAGACAGCTAAAAAACCAACTGAAATTCCATAGACTAAACAGCAGACAGCTAAAAAAAAACCAACTGAAATTCCATAGAATAAAAAGCAGACAGCTAAAAAAGAACAACTGAAATTCCATAGACTAAACAGCAGACAGCTAAAAAAACCCAACTGAAATTCCATAGACTAAACAGCAGACAGCTAAAAAAACCAACTGAAATTCCATAGACTAAACAGCAGACAGCTAAAAAAAACCAACTGAAATTCCATAGACTAAACAGCAGACAGCTAAAAAAACCCCACTCATATCACAAAATCTGAACAGCAGACAACACAACACTTCTTACCCCCGCAAAATGGTATTGGGTTCTGCCTCCATGTAAAGACATAGATATTTCTTTTTATATATAAAAGTCTTGTACAGTAATCTTTTGTTAGACCAGAACATATTATAGCAGAAAACAATCACAGTCCCTCCAAGATAGGAATATGGCTTGTCACACCCTAGTCCCTCCAAGATAGGAATACGGCTAGTCACACCCTAGACCCTCCAAGATAGGAATATGGCTGGTCACACCCTAGTCCCTCCAAGATAGGAATACGGCTGGTCACACCCCAGTCCCTCCAAGATAGGAATATGGCTGGTCACACCCTAGTCCCTCCAAGATAGGAATATGGCTGGTCACACCATAGTCCCTCCAAGATAGGAATATGGCTGGTCACACCCTAGACCCTCCATGATAGGAACATGGCTGGTCACACCCTAGTCCCTCCAAGATAGGAATATGGCTGGTCACACCCTAGTCCCTCCAAGATAGGAATATGGCTTGTCACACCCTAGTCCCTCCAAGATAGGAATATGGCTGGTCACACCCTAGACCCTCCAAGATAGGAATATGGTTGGTCACACCCTAGTCCCTCCAAGATAGGAATACGGCTGGTCACACCCTAGTTCCTCCAAGATAGGAATACGGCTGGTCACACCCTAGTCCCTCCAAGATAGGAATATGGCTGGTCACACCCCAGTCCATCCAAGATAGGAATACGGCTGGTCACACCCTAGACCCTCCAAGATAGGAATACGGCTGGTCACACCCTAGACCCTCCAAGATAGGAATATGGCTGGTCACACCCTAGACCCTCCAAGATAGGAATATGGCTTGTCACACCCCAGTCCCTCCAAGATAGGAATATGGCTTGTCACATCCCAGTCTCTCCAAGATAGGAATACAGCTGGTCACATCCTAGTCCCTCTAAGATAGGAATACGGCTAGTCACACCCTAGTCCCTCCAAGATATATATTTACTGCACAGAAAATTTGTCTGTTTTCAATGTACACATAGTTCACTGACCATTAAGTTCTGGACCTGTACATTCTTGATTTAAACTTGTAATATACCACAATTCACTAATTTGAATCAAAAATTTTATCACAGTAGGACAAACCAAGATATTTTCAGGGGTGTTACCATGGCAATTGAAAGAAAAAGTGTGTGGACTAGTGAAAATCGTTACAAAAACCCTAAGCCCAGAGGCCTTCAGCCTTAAAACCATAATCCAAGAGGCCTTCAGTTGTAAAACCCTAATCCCAGAGGCCTTCAGCTGTAAAACCCTAATCCCAGAGGCCTTCAGATGTAAAACCCTAATTCCAGAGGCCTTCTGCTGTAAAACGCTAATCCCATAGGCCTTCAGCTGTAAAACCCTAATCCCAGAGGCCTTCAGCTGTAAAACCCTAATCCCAGATGCCTTCAGCTGTAAAACCCTTATCCCATAGGCCTTAAGCTGTAAAACCCTAATCCCAGAGGCCTTCAGCTATAAAACCCTAATCCCAGAGGCCTTCATCTGTGTGGTGTTTAATAACAGTTTATACATCGTAATGGTGAATGGTTTGTTAGAATCCTCGACCTCCAACTTTGAAATTTAATATTGAAAACTTTGAAGTTTGTAAAGCAAATTAAAAACGTTTCAATATTTTCCAAATAGAATAATATTTGTTGTACCACACGCCCCCTTACCACGCCCACAAAAAGAATAATTATAAAATAAACGAAGACGAATGAATTATTTGAAGGGATATTTCTCTTAAAGTTCTATACTATAAAAGATCTAACGACTATGAGTAGATAGAAGTAATCACTGTTACCAATGTTAACAAATCTTTTCCACGGCAGATGGCGCTCAAAACCAACTATAAGAAGGCCAAATAATTAAGATGTTGATGTAACTTATCACCGAAAAATTGTTAAAAAGTTATGCCTAATTCGACAAAGGCCGTGTCGTTCTCTACGCAAAGGGTTATGGGTATCATACGTCAATCACAATAACCTCTGCCACACCTGAGAGATATCTCTCGTGGCGGATAAGGCTTGCGTACAAACGCAGTAATTTTTATGTAAAACTACCTCAAAAGTGTATAATTACTACATAAAAATAAATAAAATATTGTTTATTTTTGTTACAAATACCGGTCTATGTCTACAAGAATCAGGGCAGATGTAGTTCCGCAGTAAACCTCTTTATGAACTATTCAAAATTTTTGGGAAAATAAAAGTGGTGTCAGTTTATCAGCAGATTTTACCAAACTAATTTTATGGCATATCTATTAGTTAAACTGCTTAACAAAATCATACAAACGCTTACTGAATTTCATCAATAATTTCTTTTCCTGTATGAAATATTTGTATCACATCATTTATTTAGAAGGATCATTGGCAACAGATATAGAACTTGCACCAAACCAGACAAACTCGTGGTTTGATACAATTAAAGAAATTTACAAAGTTTGGGATTTCACTTATCATTGAAATAAGTACTTTAAAACACTTAAATAAATAAACTAAGGATCAATGAACAACGTAAACAAAATAAAATCAGAGTATTCAAGGACTCAAACAAACGAGAATTTACACAAGTGTTATATATAGGGCCTTAAAGATATGCAATATGCAAATGACAGAAGAGGGTAGATAACTCAGTATTAACACAAGAGTTAGACTTTTCTCGATCAGAAGAAATTGTTTTACTGTAATTTTATCCCACGCGATACAAACCTTTTGACTTAATAAACTGTTCCCAAAATAAACAATATAACTATACCAATATTATAGTTACTTTTAAATAGTAGCTCAAAATTTTGGCTGCACCGAGTTCAGCATTTATAACAGGATATTTTAGTATAAGAACCAGTTTGCTTTCTTTGTTTAACCAAGCATACGGTTAACCTAAAATTGATAATTTACATACATCTACATGCACTTTGTTGTACATGTACATGTATTACAGAAAGTTTATTGCTATTATGTATTGATATCCACTGCCTAAGATATAGAAATAAAGTTTTTCTGCAAGCACCAAAGCAGTTATACAATAATGTAAACAAATTGATTAGAATTTTTTAAATAAAATTTTTATAGTTTAAAATTAACTGAATAAGCAAAGTATACTTTACAATTGGAGCCACAACTCTCTATCTATGTGTGAACTACGACGGACGTCCAAGAACAATAATAATACATTTGATCTAATATCAACATTAATACAAATGATTGTTAATTTGTATTTAATAAAGAAATTAATTAAAATTTCTTCTCTTCGTCTTTTTTTATCCTCCATAAAAGTCCGCATAAATCCAGCGTGTTAATATGCATTTAATTTGCGCTGTACTTCAAATAAAAAATATTTAACATTTTTGTAAAAGTTGCCAAGGTAGTTCGTCTACTATTGATCACGTGGTCTGTCAACACTGAGATTGCGGGTTCGATTCTCACTGCAGGCAGGGTGTACTCGACTCCAATCTTAATTGACAAGGATTGCCAGTTTTCCTACCGCAGGTCGGGGGTTCTCTCCGGGTATTCCGGCTTCCTCCCCCAATAAAAACTGGACGCCATGAAATAGCTGGAAAATTGCTGAAAGTGGCGTTAAAACACCATTCAAACAAACAAACAAAATAAAAGTTGTTTGATATAAAATTTTACAAACTGCAGCTCATCTCTATCGTTCCTAATTTTTAAATTGCACTATGAAATAATTTTATAAACAAACAGACGAAAATTTTTTAATAATAATGGTACACAATTTGAAAGGTGAATTGCCAAACTATTAACACGACTTTACAAAATACACTGATTTTACATGGTCTATGCAACACATCCGTTTGGTTTATTTACAATCGACATCGGGATATCCCCTTACCAAGTCGTGAATGAAAGCGAGATTTTGATTTGCTACATCACGGTATGATGAAGACAATCAAAACAGTGACTTTTAGCCCGGGATTTTCCTAGCTAAGTTTGTGATGGTTTCGTTGACACATGTGGACACAGAAACCCTTACTTGTGAGGATGCCCTGTTCCTTACCACTGTCTAATTTACCACCCTGTTCCGAACCCCCGTCCAATTGGTTTTTGACTAATCAAGAAACTGAATTACGATCACGTGACTTGTTATTTCGAGAGGTGAAGTGTCCATGAGCTCAAAGGGTAAAAAGTGAATATAATACCGACTGCGTCGGAAAAAATACGGGAAATTTGTGTCCTGTTGTCTCAATGGAACAAATGTGTCACTGTGGAACTCTCATATGTAAATACCGCCGTAAATGGTTAACCCAAAACATTGATAAAAATTTATCCAACGTAGTTATTTTAACCAACTTGGATAATTTCATTCCCGGCATGATCAGTTCGTCTATTAGTTCTCTATCAGTCTACAAAATATCAAGCACTTCTCAACAGAATGATCAGTTCGTCTATTAGTTCTCTATCAGTCTACAAAATATCAAGCACTTCTCAACAGAATGATCAGTTCGTCTATTAGTTCTCTATCAGTCTACAAAATATCAAGCACTTCTCAACAGAATGATCAGTTCGTCTATTAGTTCTCTATCAGTCTACAAAATATCAAGCACTTCTCAACAGAATGATCAGTTCGTCTATTAGTTCTCTATCAGTCTACAAAATATCAAGCACTTCTCAACAGAATGATCAGTTCGTCTATTAGTTCTCTATCAGTCTACAAAATATCAAGCACTTCTCAACAGAATGATCAGTTCGTCTATTAGTTCTCTATCAGTCTACAAAATATCAAGCACTTCTCAACAGAATGATCAGTTCGTCTATTAGTTCTCTATCAGTCTACAAAATATCAAGCACTTCTCAACAGAATGATCAGTTCGTCTATTAGTTCTCTATCAGTCTACAAAATATCAAGCACTTCTCAACAGAATGATCAGTTCGTCTATTAGTTCTCTATCAGTCTACAAAATATCAAGCACTTCTCAACAGAATGATCAGTTCGTCTATTAGTTCTCTATCAGTCTACAAAATATCAAGCACTTCTCAACAGAATGATCAGATCGTCTATTAGTTCTCTATCAGTCTACAAAATATCAAGCACTTCTCAACAGAATGATCAGTTCGTCTATTAGTTCTCTATCAGTCTACAAAATATCAAGCACTTCTCAACAGAATGATCAGTTCGTCTATTAGTTCTCTATCAGTCTACAAAATATCAAGCACTTCTCAACAGAATGATCAGTTCGTCTATTAGTTCTCTATCAGTCTACAAAATATCAAGCACTTCTCAACAGAATGATCAGTTCGTCTATTAGTTCTCTATCAGTCTACAAAATATCAAGCACTTCTCAACAGAATGATCAGTTCGTCTATTAGTTCTCTATCAGTCTACAAAATATCAAGCACTTCTCAACAGAATGATCAGTTCGTCTATTAGTTCTCTATCAGTCTACAAAATATCAAGCACTTCTCAACAGAATGATCAGTTCGTCTATTAGTTCTCTATCAGTCTACAAAATATCAAGCACTTCTCAACAGAATGATCAGTTCGTCTATTAGTTCTCTATCAGTCTACAAAATATCAAGCACTTCTCAACAGAATGATCAGTTCGTCTATTAGTTCTCTATCAGTCTACAAAATATCAAGCACTTCTCAACAGAATGATCAGTTCGTCTATTAGTTCTCTATCAGTCTACAAAATATCAAGCACTTCTCAACAGAATGATCAGTTCGTCTATTAGTTCTCTATCAGTCTACAAAATATCAAGCACTTCTCAACAGAATGATCAGTTCGTCTATTAGTTCTCTATCAGTCTACAAAATATCAAGCACTTCTCAACAGAATGATCAGTTCGTCTATTAGTTCTCTATCAGTCTACAAAATATCAAGCACTTCTCAACAGAATGATCAGTTCGTCTATTAGTTCTCTATCAGTCTACAAAATATCAAGCACTTCTCAACAGAATGATCAGTTCGTCTATTAGTTCTCTATCAGTCTACAAAATATCAAGCACTTCTCAACAGAATGATCAGTTCGTCTATTAGTTCTCTATCAGTCTACAAAATATCAAGCACTTCTCAACAGAATGATCAGTTCGTCTATTAGTTCTCTATCAGTCTACAAAATATCAAGCACTTCTCAACAGAATTATCAGTTCGTCTATTAGTTCTCTATCAGTCTACAAAATATCAAGCACTTCTCAACAGAATGATCAGTTCGTCTATTAGTTCTCTATCAGTCTACAAAATATCAAGCACTTCTCAACAGAATGATCAGTTCGTCTATTAGTTCTCTATCAGTCTACAAAATATCAAGCACTTCTCAACAGAATGATCAGTTCGTCTATTAGTTCTCTATCAGTCTACAAAATATCAAGCACTTCTCAACAGAATGATCAGTTCGTCTATTAGTTCTCTATCAGTCTACAAAATATCAAGCACTTCTCAACAGAATGATCAGTTCGTCTATTAGTTCTCTATCAGTCTACAAAATATCAAGCACTTCTCAACAGAATGATCAGTTCGTCTATTAGTTCTCTATCAGTCTACAAAATATCAAGCACTTCTCAACAGAATGATCAGTTCGTCTATTAGTTCTCTATCAGTCTAAAAAATATCAAGCACTTCTCAACAGAATGATCAGTTCGTCTATTAGTTCTCTATCAGTCTAAAAAATATCAAGCACTTCTCAACAGAATGATCAGTTCGTCTATTAGTTCTCTATCAGTCTACAAAATATCAAGCACTTCTCAACAGAATGATCAGTTCGTCTATTAGTTCTCTATCAGTCTACAAAATATCAAGCACTTCTCAACAGAATGATCAGTTCGTCTATTAGTTCTCTATCAGTCTACAAAATATCAAGCACTTCTCAACAGAATGATCAGTTCGTCTATTAGTTCTCTATCAGTCTACAAAATATCAAGCACTTCTCAACAGAGTTTAGTTCTCTATCAGTCTACAAAATATCAAGCACTTCTCAACAGAATGATCAGTTCGTCTATTAGTTCTCTATCAGTCTACAAAATATCAAGCACTTCTCAACAGAGTTTAGTTCTCTATCAGTCTACAAAATATCAAGCACTTCTCAACAGAATGATCAGTTCGTCTATTAGTTCTCTATCAGTCTACAAAATATCAAGCACTTCTCAACAGAATGATCAGATCGTCTATTAGTTCTCTATCAGTCTACAAAATATCAAGCACTTCTCAACAGAATGATCAGTTCGTCTATTAGTTCTCTATCAGTCTACAAAATATCAAGCACTTCTCAACAGAATGATCAGTTCGTCTATTAGTTCTCTATCAGTCTACAAAATATCAAGCACTTCTCAACAGAATGATCAGTTCGTCTATTAGTTCTCTATCAGTCTAAAAAATATCAAGCACTTCTCAACAGAATGATCAGTTCGTCTATTAGTTCTCTATCAGTCTACAAAATATCAAGCACTTCTCAACAGAATGATCAGTTCGTCTATTAGTTCTCTATCAGTCTACAAAATATCAAGCACTTCTCAACAGAATGATCAGTTCGTCTATTAGTTCTCTATCAGTCTACAAAATATCAAGCACTTCTCAACAGAATGATCAGTTCGTCTATTAGTTCTCTATCAGTCTACAAAATATCAAGCACTTCTCAACAGAATGATCAGTTCGTCTATTAGTTCTCTATCAGTCTACAAAATATCAAGCACTTCTCAACAGAATGATCAGTTCGTCTATTAGTTCTCTATCAGTCTACAAAATATCAAGCACTTCTCAACAGAATGATCAGTTCGTCTATTAGTTCTCTATCAGTCTACAAAATATCAAGCACTTCTCAACAGAATGATCAGTTCGTCTATTAGTTCTCTATCAGTCTACAAAATATCAAGCACTTCTCAACAGAATGATCAGTTCGTCTATTAGTTCTCTATCAGTCTACAAAATATCAAGCACTTCTCAACAGAATGATCAGTTCGTCTATTAGTTCTCTATCAGTCTACTAAATATCAAGCACTTCTCAACAGAATGATCAGTTCGTCTATTAGTTCTCTATCAGTCTACAAAATATCAAGCACTTCTCAACAGAATGATCAGTTCGTCTATTAGTTCTCTATCAGTCTACAAAATATCAAGCACTTCTCAACAGAATGATCAGTTCGTCTATTAGTTCTCTATCAGTCTACAAAATATCAAGCACTTCTCAACAGAATGATCAGATCGTCTATTAGTTCTCTATCAGTCTACAAAATATCAAGCACTTCTCAACAGAATGATCAGTTCGTCTATTAGTTCTCTATCAGTCTACAAAATATCAAGCACTTCTCAACAGAATGATCAGTTCGTCTATTAGTTCTCTATCAGTCTACAAAATATCAAGCACTTCTCAACAGAATGATCAGTTCGTCTATTAGTTCTCTATCAGTCAGTTCGTCTATTAGTTCTCTATCAGTCTACAAAATATCAAGCACTTCTCAACAGAATGATCAGTTCGTCTATTAGTTCTCTATCAGTCTACAAAATATCAAGCACTTCTCAACAGAATGATCAGTTCGTCTATTAGTTCTCTATCAGTCTACAAAATATCAAGCACTTCTCAACAGAATGATCAGTTCGTCTATTAGTTCTCTATCAGTCTACAAAATATCAAGCACTTCTCAACAGAATGATCAGTTCGTCTATTAGTTCTCTATCAGTCTACAAAATATCAAGCACTTCTCAACAGAATGATCAGTTCGTCTATTAGTTCTCTATCAGTCTACAAAATATCAAGCACTTCTCAACAGAGTTTAGTTCTCTATCAGTCTACAAAATATCAAGCACTTCTCAACAGAATGATCAGTTCGTCTATTAGTTCTCTATCAGTCTACAAAATATCAAGCACTTCTCAACAGAATGATCAGTTCGTCTATTAGTTCTCTATCAGTCTACAAAATATCAAGCACTTCTCAACAGAATGATCATTTCGTCTATTAGTTCTCTATCAGTCTACAAAATATCAAGCACTTCTCAACAGAATGATCAGTTCGTCTATTAGTTCTCTATCAGTCTACAAAATATCAAGCACTTCTCAACAGAATGATCAGTTCGTCTATTAGTTCTCTATCAGTCTACAAAATATCAAGCACTTCTCAACAGAATGATCAGTTCGTCTATTAGTTCTCTATCAGTCTACAAAATATCAAGCACTTCTCAACAGAATCAATAGTCTCCTTCTTTACTGTCAAGAATCATACACAACACATCCATCACGTGACATACAAGCCTTTTGTCAGCCATTTTGATACATTTGTCAGTTAGTCTTTATCTCGTCAATCACACGTCGACCACAACCTAATTATACCAAACTTAATTAAAACAGCTTAATTCAACCCTTATATAACCTTTTTAATCAAACGCGGAATTAAGTTGGTCTATCCGATATTGATCCAGAGATTTTATAAGTGCATGCAAATAATGAGAATGCCAGACATACTGCTAATTCTATTTTAGGTTTAATTTGACTATCAATCAAATGAATACATCGCTGCTATCGTTTTAGTTAAGTTGACTCTAAAGTACTTATGTTAGCCAATGAATGCCAAATATTTCTATGAAAGTAATAATATAGATGCCGTTTATTAATTGATTGATTGAGTGAGTGAGTGAGTGAGTGAGTGAGTGAGTGAGTGAGTGATTAAGTATTGTTTATATCTACAAGGAATTCAGCTATTGAAAAGAAAAATCTGTGACAATTGCTATTGCTATACATCCTTATTATCGACAGTTGTTATACTAACCACTTTTTACGCAAGTAGATAGTATAAGAAATGTTGACAAGATTGAAGAAGGATGTATTTCTCCAAATAACAAACAATTTCAAAGGGACAGAATTTGAAAAGTTTTAGAAAAGTATAATATACTAGTAGACAGTTTGAAAGATATGTGCCTTATGTACCTATTTTCTGATGAGGACGACACAGGCAGGATCGACGGGTGATTGTGAACCCAAATTTCAGATGATAGCTGAGCTTTCCGACGAAAATATTGTAGACGAGCACTAAAATTATGGAAGCCCGTACGTGCCATGGAAAAAATAATTTATAACTTGTGCGCACGAGTTTCAAATCTTATGCGCACGAGTAACTAACTTGAGCGCACGAGTTTATAATCTCAATAACCCGATTCTTGACCTTTTAAGGGGCATATATCACTTAAAGGGGTCATCTGACGACTTCGACCCAATGTAGTCATTGGTATAGCTACTTGAGCTGAGTAATGAGCTGAGCTTATCTTTATCTGCAAAAGTAATCATTTAATAGGGCAAACACATTAAAAAAAACGTGATTTTAACCTTTAAAGCGCCATAAACCCTATAAGGAGTCATCTGACAACTTCGACCCAATAGATACTTTTGAAGATCTAAATAAGGTTTAAGAAAGCAACAGTTATTCTCTATCTTCAATAGTTTTCATTATATAGGACAAAAATATGAAAAACTAAATTTTTACCTTTAAAGGACCATAACTACTAAAAGAAATCATCTGGCAACTGCGCCAAATAGATACTTATGTAGAACTTGATTTTGGAGAGGCTAAGAAACATCACATCATACATCATAAGAAACTGTTATAGTTTCTGAGTTATAAGCCAATTTAGGTGACTTTAACCTATGTTTTATTTTTATTAACAGCGGCCATGTTTTCATTCGATAGATTCAAAATGTAGAAAGTTTGTAGCCCACATTTAATGTATCATTCCTGCCAAGTTTCAGTCAAATTGGTTCAGTGGTTACAGAGTAGAATATTTTTGAAATTATTAACGGACGACGACGGACGCATACTGGTGGCATAAGCTCACATGACCTTTGAAACTCGTACGCACAAGTTATTAATTATTTTTGTATATATGGCACGTACGGGCTTCCATACTACAAAAATAGATAAAATTGATAATAAAAGTAGACAAAATAATTATGACATTGATAAAATTAAAATGTTGATTTCTTAAATAATTACACAATGTCAGACACTTTTTACAGGACTATAAAACGCTGTATTTCATATTGACTGTTTTGTGACGTCATCGACACATAAGAACGACGTCAGATCACCAGTGGAATGCACTGTTAGGGTGCTCTAAAGTAACGTCATGAACAATTTTCGATGCTCGTATTTAGGCAATTCATATTATTGTAAAGTACAGATGTCAGCTGACAAGCTAAATGCTACTGATATTAAGATTGTAATGTACCGATGTCAGCTGACACGCTAAATGCTACTGATAATACGAGTGTAATGTACAGACGTCAGCTGACACGCTAAATGCTACTGATAATAAGATTGTAATGTACCGACGTCAGATGACACGCGTAATGCCACTGATAATAAGATTGTAATGTACCGACGTCAGCTGACAAGCTAAATGCTACTGATAATAAGATTGTAATGTACCGACGTCAGATGACACGCGTAATGCCACTGATAATAAGATTGTAATGTACCGACGTCAGCTGACGAGCTTAATGCTACTGATAATAAGATTGTAATGTACCAGTGTCAGCTGACAAACTAAATGCTACTGGTAATAAGATTGTAATGTATCATTTACTGATAATAAGACTGTAATGTACCGACGTCAGCTGACGAGCTTAATGCTACTGATAATAAGATTGTAATGTACCAGTGTCAGCTGACAAACTAAATGCTACTGGTAATAAGATTGTAATGTACTGATGTCAGCTGACAAGCTTAATGCTACTGATAATACGAGTGTAATGTACCGACGTCAGCTGACACGCTAAATGTTACTGATAATAAGAATGTAATGTACCGACGTCAGATGACACGCTTAATGCCACTGATAATAAGATTATGTACCGACGTCAGATGACACGCTAAATGCTACTGATAATAAGATTGTAATGTACCGACGTCAGATGACACGCGTAATGCCACTGATAATAAGATTGTAATGTACCGACGTCAGCTGACAAGCTAAATGCTACTGATAATAAGATTGTAATGTACCGACGTCAGATGACACGCGTAATGCCACTGATAATAAGATTGTAATGTACCGACGTCAGCTGACGAGCTTAATGCTACTGATAATAAGATTGTAATGTACCAGTGTCAGCTGACAAACTAAATGCTACTGGTAATAAGATTGTAATGTATCATTTACTGATAATAAGACTGTAATGTACCGACGTCAGCTGACGAGCTTAATGCTACTGATAATAAGATTGTAATGTACCAGTGTCAGCTGACAAACTAAATGCTACTGGTAATAAGATTGTAATGTACTGATGTCAGCTGACAAGCTTAATGCTACTGATAATACGAGTGTAATGTACCGACGTCAGCTGACACGCTAAATGTTACTGATAATAAGAATGTAATGTACCGAAGTCAGATGACACGCTTAATGCCACTGATAATAAGATTATGTACCGACGTCAGCTGACACGCGTAATGCCACTGATAATAAGATTGTAATGTACCAGTGTCAGCTGAGAAGCTAAATGCCACTGATAATAAGGTTGTAATGTACCGAAGTCAGATGACACGCGTAATGCCACTGATAATAAGATTATGTACCGACGTCAGATGACACGCTAAATGCTACGGATAGTAAGAGTGTAATGTACCGATGTCAGCTGACGAGCTTAATGCTACTGATAATAAGATTGTAATGTACCGATGTCAGCTGACAAGCTAAATGCTACTGATAATAAGATTGTAATGTACCGACGTCAGCTGACGAGCTTAATGCTACTGATAATAAGATTGTAATGTACTGACGTCAGCTGACGAGCTTAATGCTACTGATAATAAGATTGTGCAACTTTGCAATACCAAACTTGGTTATAATATTACAGACAACGACATTGATCGGTCACTTGCCATAGATTATAACGGTAAAGCTCAATTAGTATAAAGATACAGAAATTGGAAGATAAACCCGAGGGCTCCCAGGAGCCTGTATCGCTCACCTGAACCTGAAACCAAACAACCCCTTTTTATCCAGCTTTTCTTTGCTATAAGGAATTGCCCAACACTTCTGAAAAAGTCATCAATTTTGACCTTTTAAGGGAAATGATTCCTATAAGGAGGAGCTTTTGATGCTTAGAGGGAGAAGGGAGGCACTTCAAATTTACTGTACCTGTTATACTTTTTTAACTATCAGTCGAAAACTCTCTTGACTCCCCCCTATTTTCTATTTTAAGCCAACGTAGCTATCTAGGTAGTCAGGTGTCATGATTTGCACAATTTTGGTAGAGTACGTCCTAAAGATGATGTGTGCAATGTTTCAAAGCAGTCCTTTAATGGGTTAAAGAGGAGAAGATTTTTGTAAAAGCAAGTAAAATTGATTAAAAAAATGTTTAAGGAGAATAACTCCTAAATTGTTCATCAAACAATCTTCACCCCGAGTCATTTTTATAGCCCTCATAGAGCAGAACAATTAAGTAATGCTAACTTTTTCTCTAGTTCTAATAATTATCAAGATTTTGAGGCAAAAACAGTCAAAAATTATGAATTTTGACAATTAAAGGGCAATAACTCCTATAAGGAGTCCTCATACAACTTCAACCCAATGGAGTGTTTCGTAGAGCTTTTTATGCAGATGATGCATGTGTCTTCGGTTTTCCTGTAACTGTTACACTTTTTGAAATATAAGTCAAAAACTGTATTTTACCCCCCCCCCCTTTTTTTCCATTCTATTTTTAGCCATGGCGGCCATGGTTAATCTGCAGCCATAGTTGGTGCAAACTTGGTTGATGACATTTGACGGATGATGTGTACAAAGTTTTAAAGAAGTGCTTTCAGTGGTTTCAGAGGAGAAGATTTTTTAAAAATCAATTAAAACCGAATAAAATAAACAGTTCAAGGGAAATAACTCTTAAACGGTTAATCAGACAATCTTGACTCTAAAACCAATTTTGTAGCCCTTATAGAGCAGAAAAATTAAGCAATGCTTACTTTTTCTCTAGTTCTAATAATTTTCAAGATTTTGACGCAAAAATGGCAAAAATCATCAATTTCGACAATTAAAGGGCAATAACTCCTACAAGGAGTCGTCATACAACTTTGACCCAATAGAGTGTTTTGTAGAGCTTTTGATGCTGAAGAAGGAAGGTCTCTTTGGTATTCCTGTATCTGTTATACTTTTTGAACTATAAGCCAAAAAACTGTATTTTGACCCCCCTGTTCTATTTTAAGCCATGGCGGCCATGTTGGTTGGTCTGAGGCCATGATTTGTGCAAACTTGGCCGAGGACATTTTACTGATGTCCTCTGTGCAAAGTTTCAAAGCAATCCCTTCAGTGGTTTTGGAGAAGATTTTTAAAGAAAAGTTAACGACGACGACGACGGACGCCAAGTGATGGCAATAAACGCTATAAATTGCAACAATTTTAATTCTTAATTTGATTCTTAATGAAAGTCACTAGGACGTTTTTGATATAATGTTTTCATGGTATCGAACCGAAATCAGCAGAAACGGCCTAAATTATTTTGGAGGCGGAGTTTTAATTTATGTATCTGAGACGCTCAAGATGAAACGTATACTTGACTTTGAATTCGAGGTTGGAGAGCTTATCTGGACAGAAACTGAATTGCCTCGGTATAAAAAAGAAGTCACTAGGACGTTTTTGATATGATTGCAGGGTATCGAACCGAAAAAATTAGAAACAGCCATAGAATTATTTTGGAGGCGCAGTTTTAATTTAGGTATGTGAGACACTTAAGATGAAACGTGTACTTTACTTTGAATTCGAGGGTGGAGAGCATATCTGGAAAGGAACTGAAATCCCTCAGTATAAAATTCTTGTATTGTACTGTTTATCGTTCTCCAAGTTCAGCAAATCCCTTTGGGCAAAATTATCTATTGTTCATTAAACAAGCCCTTAATTACACTTCGCAAAGAGTGAACACTAGTGAGCAGAATGTAGACTTACAGATAAAAATAACTCTGTAAATGATATTATTGATATTTTTCATTTTTTTTTAAAGTGCTCGACCTTGTTTAAGTGTCTGTTGACTATGATGTAATCATTTTAGTTGTCATTGATATTGACCGAAATAAAAACGATCACAATGCCACTAAAGTCCACCTAAGAGCTTCTCATTATAATCAAGATTCATATGTGTCTGATATTTCTATATAAATCGAAGGTTTTAACCATTTAAATGTATTTCCAGGAGATTTTTAATTTGAGAAAAATCTATCCTCAAATATGATTGCAGCGGTGCTATTTTTAAATAAATAGCTTGACACCAGCTGATTTAAAGTGAGTAAAAGCAGTTTTTAGCGTTGAATCAGCTTTGTATTGCCAGTCGGGGATCATCTCCGGCTTACTCTCACAATAAAACCGGGACGGCATGATATAGCTCAAAATTGCCGAAAGAGGCGTGAAACAGCATCAAACAAACAAAAAGCGTTAAACAGCATCAACTAATGAACTGCTGAAACTCCGCTTTATTTATCTAATTTGCATAATTGGTTCAATGCTTAAGACAATAAGCAGTAAAGAAGCGTATGATAAGTTGAGCTAAAGCGTCTTGATTATGCAGTTTAGGTGAAGTTGGCATTACGCGGTTCAAACCAGCGGTAAATAAGTGTAATATAATAATTGCACAGAAGTGGATTTAAGGTGGTTTTAAGTGTAAGATCTCAGCGTACTTTAAGTTGAAGATGTCAGCGTATTTTAAGTTGGAAATGCTCAACTTGAAGCTGTGCGTATTGTCACCGGATTACCGGCATTTGCTAGCATTATTTCTATTTACAATGAGATCGGATGGGAAAAGTTTAATTGATTGATTGATTGATTATTTGTTGTTTAACGTTCAGCAAGCAATATTTCAGCTATATTCAGGACGTGAAAATTATAATTTTTAAGTTGTTAGTATTTTAAATTAGTAGTACGTCATGCCTCCCTTTTATACTAAAACTTGATCTCATACAATAATATGAGAATATATATACAGATAAAAATGGTAGTTAAAACAATAAAAAGTATCAATCTTCACAATTAATAGTGAAATTAAATTTTGCTATATAAATTAATTTCTTTCAAGAACTTTAAAATTGTGTCGCCTGCGACAGTTTTAAATAAGTTAAAAAACGTATCTACAGAATAGAAACGTTCCCGAATGTGGGCCACGTCCACACAGTCCATCAAGACATGCTTGATGGTGTATGGACTGTTGCATGGCACACATTCGGGTCGTGGCTCATTATTTAAAATATAACTATGTGTCGTCCTGGTATGACCAAGACGACACCGTGTTAAAACAACTTGGTCTCTGCGACTTCTAAAACTTTTAAAATTACTTGTGTGCAGTAGTGGCTGGATCTCATGAAGTTTATTATGAACTTGTAGATCCCAACCACTCTGCCACAAACTAGAAATATATTTAAAAATTATTGGTTTAAAATCAGTAAAAGGAATATCACAGTTTATAATATTATTCTTAAGGGCATTCTTTGCCTCCTGATCCACGACTGTGTTCCCTTGGATTCCAACGTGACTTGGGATCCAGAAAAACACAACCTCTTTTCCCACAGCTTTTAGAGATTTGTAAATTTCAATTATTTTTAAAATATAATGCTTTTTAATTTAGAAATTTTGAATAGCAAGTAGACACGAGAGGGAATCTGAGCAGATAATAAATTTGCACTCGTCTGACGAAGCAACTATTTTCATGGCAAGAAGAATAGCCTGCGCCTCAGCAGTAAATACGGATGAGGCAGACGGGAGACGACGAGTTTCAACACGCTCTCCGAAGACAGCGGCTGAGGCAACTTTATCGTCGTCTTTTGACCCGTCTGTATAAATAGTACTATAGTCAGGGTAACAAGATTTTATTTCTGCAAAATGCTGTTGTATTATTAGAGGGTTTGTGTCTGACTTTTTATGTTTTCGTAAATCATAAATAAATACCGGTTTGGGGTTTAACCACGGGGGATTATGCGGAATTTCGATTGCAGCAATTTCATCTAAATTTATACCAGAATTTTCCAAATGAGATTTAATTCGGAGGCCAAAAGGTTGAATTTTGTTTGGATGTTTTTCGAAAATGTTTTGATAAAGAGGTTTGAAAACACAGTCGTGGGCGGGGTTGGGGAAAAGTTTAAAAACTAGAAGAGGAAAAAATACTTTTATTCTATAAATATAAAACGAAGTAGCACCTTATTATTAAACAAAGTTAGGACCACCTACAGTCACAATTATTAACGCGTATAATTTAAGAAATAACAACATTTTGCAAGTCTTGCAGATTATCTATGTACCAATATGGAACGCCGTAGCTGTCTTTACATAAGGATTTTGTCTATATTCGGTGGTATCGACATTATATTCGGTAGAAACAAGTTTATATTGAGTTCTTATGTCTTTATATTGAGTGCTTATGTCTTTATATTGGGTGCTTATGTCTTTATATTGAGTGTTTATGTCTTTATATTGGGTGCTTATGTCTTAATATTGAGTGCATATGTGTTTATATTGAGTGATTATGTCTTTATATTGAGTGATCATGTCTTTAGATTGAATGCTTATGTCTTTATATTGTGTGCGTATGTGTTTATATTGAATGCTTATGTCTTTATATTGAGTGCATATGTCTTTATATTAAGTGCATATGTTGTATCTATATTATATTGAGTGCTTATGTCTTTATATTGAGTGAATATGTCTTTATATTGGGTGCTTATGTCTTTATATTGAGTGTTTATGTCTTTATATTGAGTGCTTATGTCTTTATATTGAGTGCATATGTCTTTATATTGGGTGCTTATGTCTTTATATTGAGTGCATATGTCTTTATATTGGGTGCTTATGTCTTTATATTGAGTGCTTATGTCTTTATATTGAGTGCACATGTCTTTATATTGAGTGCATATGTGTTTTCATTATATTACGTTGTATCTATCTATCTATATTATATTGAGTGCTTTTGTCTTTATGTTAAGCTCTTTCATTATTATATTCAGTAAATGTGTCTATATATTAAGTGTCTTCTTCAATATATTGCGTCGATTGCTGGATTATTGAGGCTTGTTTAGGGTATATTGGGATATGGGATATTCACATATTTTGTTCATTGGATACGGGATATTTAAGGCAAAACCTACTGGGGTATGGGATATTTAAATCCATTCTATTTACAGGGATATGGGATATCGGAAAAACACTTTTTCGGATACGGGATATGGGATATTGGTACCCCACCCTAAAAAAGCCCAATTATTTATATTACGTTGACTTCACTATATGTCAGTTTGACTGTGCATTATATTAGGCTGAAATGTCATTATATATTCGGGGCCTCGGTGGACGAGTGGTCAAGGTAGTTTGTCTACTATTGATCACGTGGTCTGTCAACACCGAGATTGCGGGTTCGATTCTCACTGCAGACAGGGTGTACTCGACTCCATTCTTATTTGACAAGGATTGCCAGTTTTCCTACCGCAGGTCGGGGGTTTTCTCCGAGTACTCCGGCTTCCTCCCCCAATAAAAACTGGATGCCATGATATAGATGATAAATTGCTAAAATTGGCGTTAAACTCCATCAAACAAACAAACATTATATATTCGGTTGATTTATCGGGTTTGTTTTTTGTGGTAATTGATTTATATTCCCTTGAAATTAGTTGAGTTAGTGGCATCTACTGATCGGGCGGACAATATATTGGCGGGCCTTTTTTACTAGAAACACCGGTCCACCACGTGCACGAGATCCCGCCTTTCGTCTGCAGCAAAGAATCATGATGTTTTCGAATGGGAATGCAGGGAATGCTAGATTACAGGTCGCTCTAATTCGAGTCGGATTAGGGACACTCATACAAAAGTTCACTGAAGAAAGGATAGGTGATGAAAATTTCAATTACCTTTCTGATGCAGATCTTAGCAGACTGGGAGTTGAAAAGATGGGGGCAAGAATAAATCTCAGAGTGGATATGAAAAAAGACATGGTATGCTACTTTTAAAACTAATACACATGGCATACATGTACATTTAACTTGAAACACATTTGAATGAGTTTTCAGTATTTTTGGGCCACCCAACATAGAGTTAAGAGTACTGACTATACCATCAACTCGAAATTTACAAATCACTATTCCTTGCAAAATTGGGCACTATGCCAAAGATAAGGGGATAAAAATTCAAGAATTTAATGCTCATATAAAAGTCAGTGGTCGCGACATTTTACACCGGGTAAGGTGATCAAAAAAGAAAAGCATTTAAATCTCGCATCTCGATTTGAACCCCTCGTACTGGAAAGGCAGTAAAGAAATATGTCAAACAACGAACAGATCAAGGTATAATAAATGTAGGAATTGATGGAAATTTAACAACAACAGTATAAAGTTACCCACAAAGTTAAGTCCGAGACTAAGCGTCTATTAAATGTAGGTATGCTAAGAATTTTTACAGACCAACACTACGAGTCATTAACAAATGAAACAATCCAGGAAAACACAAAAGAATAGTTGAACAGCTGAATTTGATTGATTGATTGATTGATTGATTGATGTTTTACGTCCAGCAAGCAATATTTCAGCTATATTCAGGACGTGAAAGTAATAATAATTTGATTATTTAATATTTTTCAAAATTGTTCATCTCTCCCTTAGTTCTAAAACATTATCTCATACAATAATATGAGCATATATACAGATAAAAGGCAAGTAAAACAATAAAAATATAGATAACAAATTGCCGGAAAAATTAAATTTTACTGTACAAATTAATTTCCTTTAAAAATTTTAAAATTGTGTCGCCTGCGACCGTTGTAAACAAACTACTGTACGTATTTACAGTATAAAAACGTTCCCGAATGTGGGCCACGTCCACACAGTCCATCAAGACATGTTTGATGGTGTATGGACTGTTGCATGGTACACATTCGGGTTGTGGCTCATTGTTTAAAATATAACTATGTGTCGTCCTGGTATGACCAAGACGACACCGTGTTAAAACAACTTGGTCTCTACGACCTCTAAAACTCTTAAAATTACTTGTGTGCAGTAGTGGCTGGACCTCATGAAGTTTATTATGAACTTGGAGATTCCAACCACTCTGCCACAAATTAGAAATATATTTAAAAATTAATGGTTTAAAATCGGTAAAAGGAATATTACAGTTAATAATAGTATCCTTTAGGGCATTTTTAGCCTCCTGATCCACGACTGTGTTTCCACGGATTCCGACATGACTGGGAATCCAGAAGAAGATAATCTCTTTCCCCAAAGCAACAAGAGATTTGTAAATTTGAATAATTTTAAAAATATAAGAATTTTTAATTTTGAAATGTTCAATAGCCAGAAGACAAGACAAGGAATCGGAGCAGACAATAAATTTGCATTCGTCTGACGAAGCTACTATTTTCATCGCAAGAAGAATAGCTTGCGCCTCTGCTGTAAATACAGATGAGGCAGACGGAAGCCGGCGAGTTTCAACACGCTCTCCGTAGACAGCGGCCGAGGCGACTTTATCACCGTCTTTTGACCCGTCTGTATAAATAGTGCCATAGTCAGGGTCACAAGATTTAATTTCTGCATAATGTTGTTGTATTATTAAAGGGTTTGTGTCGGACTTTTTATGTTTTCGTAGATCATAAATAAATATCGGTTTGGGGTTTAACCACGGGGGATTATGTGGAATTTCGATTGCAGCAATTTCATCTAAATTTATACCGGAATTTTCCAAATGAGATTTAATGCGGAGGCCAAAAGGTTGAATTTTGTTTGGATGTTTTTCGAAAATGTTTTGATAAAGAGGTTTGAAAACACAGTCGTGGGCGGGGTTGTTAGGATATGCTTTTAATTTGGTTGCATATTGCAAAGCGAGCTTTATTCTTCTTTGATACAAAGAAGGCTCGTTTGCTTCTACAAACAAACTTTCAACAGGCGTGGTTCTGAAAGCTCCAAGGCATAGTCGCAATCCTTGATGGTGTATAGTATCAAGGATTTTGACATATGACTTGCGAGCAGAACCATAGATAAAACAACCATAATCCAATTTAGATCGAACCAGCGATCTATATAGATTAAGTAAAACATCGCATTCAGCACCCCAGTCGGTGCTGGCAACGACTTTTAAAATATCTAATGCCTTTAGGCATTTATTTTTTAACATTTTGATATGAGGTAGAAAGGTTAGCCTTGAATCAAATATCAGACCAAGAAAAGTTGTTTCTTTTACAATTTTGATGGGATTATTATACAATTTTAATTCGGGATCAGGATGCATCTTTCGTTTATTACAAAAATGCATCCCAACTGTTTTTCCAGTGGAGAATTTAAAACCATTCTCCATCGCCCATTTCTCTATTCTATTTAAACATAACTGCAGTTGGCGTTCAATATTATTCATGTTTTTTCCTCGATAACAAATTAAAAAATCGTCAACATAAAGAGAACCATCAATATTATCTTTCAAGACTTGAGCAAGGCTATTAATTTTAATACTGAATAAAGTAACAGAAAGGATGCTACCTTGAGGAACACCCATTTCTTGTTCAAAAGGGTAAGATAGAGTTGAATTCACACGAACTTTAAATTCTCTATCAGACAAAAAAATTGAAATGAAGGTAGGAAGTCTACCTTTCAACCCCATATCAAAAAAATCTTTTAAAATGCCATATTTCCATGTTGTGTAGTAAGCTTTTTCTAGATCGAAAAAGATCGACACCACATGTTCATTTTTGGCAAATGCGTTTCTTATGTATGTTTCGAAACGCACCAGATGATCTAGGGTACTTCGCCCTTGTCTAAATCCACATTGGATATTGGACAGAAGGTTGTTTGATTCTAAAATTTTCCAAATAGATGGTAAGTCACCCGTTTCCCAAATGTTGTTAAGAAGATTCAGAAGACATTGGAGAGAACATTTTCCAAATAGATGGTAAGTCACCCGTTTCCCAAATGTTGTTAAGAAGATTCAGAAGACATTGGAGAGAAGATTGTGGCAGATGTTTGAGAAGTTGATAATGGATGTCATCTGGACCACATGCTGTATCGTGAGATTTGTTCAAAGAATTGTGTAGCTCTTCCAAAGAAAAAGGTTTATTATAATCTTCTAAATTTTTTGACTGGAAATTAAGTTTTGATTTTTCTTTTTGAATTTTGATCCGCTGAAAATTGGGATGATAATTTTCAGCAGAGGAGTGTGTTGCAAATGTTTCTGCCAATTTATTTGATATGTCTGACTCTGATGTTAACAAGTCTTGTCCATCCTTTAAATGATGGACATTGGCTTTACTGTTTTTACCTTTAATTTTACGAATCATGTTCCAAATTTTATTCATAGGGGTATGGTTATTTAATTTAGAAACAAAGTTACGCCAAGAGGTGCGTCGTCTTTGTTTCGTTACCCTGCGAGCTTTCGCTCGAAAAATTCGGAAATGGTTAAGATTATTTTGAGTTGGGTGTTTATTAAAGCGACGTTCGGCCTTTTTCCGGTCTTTAATAGCGTCCTCACAGCTGTCATCGAACCATGGTTTACTAGGATGTTTTGGATTTGTCGAGGTCTTAGGAATTGTTTCATCAGCAATTGAAATAAGTGTTTCATTTAATTTTAAAATTGGATCAGAAATGGTTTGAAAAGTATCCGAGTTGAGTCATTCTATACAGAGTTGTTCAAATAGAGGCCAATTGGCCTTGCCAAATTTATACCGAGCGACTCGTTCTGTGTTTGAAGAGTGTAAAGATTCCAAGAGAATGGGAAAGTGATCACTGCCACAGAGATCGTCATGGACTTTCCATGAGAAATCGGGCAACAGAGAAGGATCTGCTATTGTAAGATCAATAGCCGAATATGATCCATTCCCAGGATGTAAATATGTATTGGTTCCATCATTAAAAATACACAGATCCTCCTGATTCATTAAGCCTTCAATAATTTTACCTTTTTCGTTTATTGTGTTACTACCCCATAGAGGGTTGTGTGCGTTGAAGTCCCCAAATAATATATATGGGGCTGGTAACTGATCAGTAAGGTGTTTCAACTGATTTAAATTTAATGAAGAATTCGGTGGTATATACACAGAGCATAAAGTAATTGTTTTGTCTAATGATATTCTAACAGCAACCGCCTGAAGATCAGTGTTGAGATCTACAGGGCTATGTAGAACTTGATCTTTTACAAGAATGGTAGAGCCGCCAGCAGCCCTATCATTCTCGTCCACATATGTGCTGTATATAGAGTAGTTTTTTAAAGATATGTTATCACTTCGCTTTAGGTGGGATTCTTGGAGGCAAAATGCAATAGGAAGAAAGGCTTGAACTAATAATGTAATTTCCAGAAAATTAATCTTAAGACCTCGACAATTCCATTGTATTATTGTACCCATTATGGTCTGCGAATAGGGGAATAGTTGACAGTTTTTTTGGGGCTATTCCGCCGGTTTCTGCTGGGGGATCTACTTTTAGATCCAGTATCTGGGGGTAGTGTATCCATGGGATCGCCCCAGATAGTAGTGTCTAGTTGATCTAGACTACCAAACCTGTTGTGGACCTTAATGGGATCCCGCAGCAGTTTTGGAGTACGATCTCCTTTTTGATTTGAGTTTTTATTCGAGTTAGAAGAATTGGAATTGGTATTTTTTGAATTTTTTGGGGGGCTTCTTGAAGAATTGGTTGAGGATTGAGAGGTTGCTGAAGGCGTAGCAGTTTGAGATTTTGCTAAAGACGTAGCAGTTTGAGAGGGTGCTGAAGACGTAGCAGTTTGAGAAGATGAAGATTTTCGTGATGATTTAATGATTTTGTCTGTTGTTGTTACTGTTAATTTTGAAGGTTCCTGTTTGTCAATAGGCCAGGTGATGATTGTCTGCGTTTCAACTGAAGTGAGAACGCGTTTGGCCACACTGGCGTATGACGTTGATGCAGGAGACGAGGGATTATTTGTTGTATTATACAGACGACGAGCCTCAGGGTAAGAGATGTTCTTTTCAGTTTTTATTTTTTGAATTTCTTTTTCCTTTTTAAAGTGCTGACAGTCCTTGGATGAGGACATGTGAGCTTCACCACAATTGGCACACTTTGGAGTTTTAGTGCAGGTGAAGCCCTCATGTCCTTCTTCTGCACACTTAAAACAAATCTGGTGACCTCTACACTGTCCCTTTCCGTGGCCGAACTTTTGACACTTAAAGCAGCGCACGGGGTTGGAAATGTATGCGCTGACTTTAGCTTTGTAGAGACCAATCTTGATGGATTCGGGAACAGTGGGTGTATTGAAATTCAAAAGAAAGGTGTTCAGTTTTACCTGAACACCCTGTCTGTTAGCAATAAATCTTTTCACTTTTGTAACACCCTGAGGCTCTAGTTCTAAACAGATTTCGTCGTCCGATAATTCCGATAGATCTTCGCCTCGGTAACGAATAATCCCTTGACTCGAGTTTAGAGTTCTGTGGGGAGAGCTAGATATTTCTAAATCAACAATTTTTGAAAGTTTTAGTAAATTTGAAGACTGTTGTTTTCTATTACATTCAATAAGGAGTGAACCGGATTTCATTTTAGTGACGTTTTTAACGTCTCCTGCACAGCCTTTAATAACTTTTTCTATGATAAAAGGAGATACTTTTGCCAAAGGTTTAGTTGGGTCTTTGCTAGATAAAACAATAAATTTAGGCCAATTTTCTTCAAAAACCAATTCTTCAAGAGGAAAGTCATTTTTTCTTTGTTTTGGACCTTTTTGTGCTAAAGGGGGTGTTTCGGAAGCCATGATTAGAAAAATGCGGTTCACCACCCTTGTAACCTACCCGCCACGGAGTGCCAACATGGGCGATGCCTAGAGTCTGCGGATCTCCAGCAGAAAGCATCAGGTGTTCCAAGGGTGGTATACTCTAACAGACGAATTTCTCAATGAACGCATGCCTCGTGCCCGGGGTTACCTGGCGATACAACCGTTCGAAACTCGGTCTACTTGATTGACCCATGAGCCACCGCCTTCTTAACAGCCTGGTACTGAACAATTTTGGTGTAAGATTCACAAGATAAAATCAAGCGACAAGAAGAATGACGACAAGCTTGTTAAGGGCTCGGCGTGACCAGCCGATTGACCGAACCGGGTCCATCCGGTCTCCCGTCTAGTTGAAGTCAGGGCCAAAGTGGTGTATTGAAAATCAAACCGCTGATCCGCACTAATGGATGCAGCAGAGAGTGATCTCTCAACCACCAGGATCCCTTCCTCCACCATCACGGGTTGCAACACACGGCAAACATGTCGCCTCTATAAAGCTGAGGAAGCTTTGCCCTTCAGCCACCGCCTTCTTTGCAAATCCTGTAAGGAAGCCGTCTATCAAATTGTATATATATTTCGTGGATCAGTTTGAAGGAAAATAATGTAATAGAGTAGCTTGAATGAGAAGGATTCACAAAGGGCAAGACGTGACATGCCGATTCATCGAAGTCAGGGCTAACTCGATTTCCCGTCTAGAAAAAGTAAGGGTTCAGTAGGTTATCGGGACCGTTTACCCGGCCTACTGAAATCCCGTCCTGTAATCGACACGGGTCGCAACACACGGCAAGTGTTGCCTCTGTTAGCAGACTCTTACTGCAGGCTGAGGAAGCCGTGGGCCTATTCTCCTGTGCCCCGGGTCCCACACGGGGTGAACAGCTGAATTTAAATGAAACTACGAATTAAGTTCTAAATAAGTTTAAATCATTTGAAAGAACCAGAAGTCTAAAGATGTGGAATGACCACTAAGATGTACTGAACTATACTTACATCAGCTTCATGGTGTCTTACATGTAAGACATAACCAATTATCTATCAAAAGTAGAATACAAATCAAAACATCCCCAGACTAAAGATGATGGTAAAAGATTGCCAATTGTCTATCAGACGTAGAATACAAATTAAAACATCCCCAGACTTAGGATGATGGTAAACGATTGCCAATTGTTTATCAGACGTTGAATACAAATTAAAACATCCCCAGACTTAAGATGATGGTAAAGGATTGCCAATTGTCTATCAGACGTCGAATACAAATTAAAACATCTCCAGACTTAAGATGATGGTAAACGATTGCCAATTGTTTATCAGACGTTGAATACAAATCAAAACATCCCCAGACTTAAGATGATGGTAAACGATTGCCAATTGTCTATCAGACGTAGAATACAAATTAAAACATCCCCAGACTTAAGATGATGGTAAACAATTGCCAATTGTCTATCAGACGTTGAATACAAATTAAAACATATGAACGTTGTTTTATCCTCCAACATAAAATGGTCGCTTCGCCCTCGATGAAAAAGTGGTCAAGGTAGTAGGTCATCTATTTCAATCATAATGCGGTTGCAGGTTCTCCGACTTCATCCCCCAATAAACACTGGACACCACCATAAAGCAGAAAATTTGATGAAAGTGGCGTTAAATACCATTCAAACAAATATGTCATAAAAGATGTCTTGTACACAAATAAGAGACATATGGTCACAATGCTAACTGTAGTCTCGATTGCTTTAAATATTTTAACAATTTTTAATCATCTCGTATTTGAAGACAATTTTAAAAACAAATCCTTCATGTCAATTATCCTTTGTGCCATTTGTGATTGAAATTAGCACAATAGTTCCTTAGATAACGATTTCATGATTGTCTCCCTTTAAAAGATCACGGCATTCTTATCAATCTAAGAACACTTTGGTCCAAGTGACATTGAATAAACATCATAGTTCATGAATGAAAAGAAGATTTTAAAATTTTGATACCATATTTAAACAATGTCTTAACTATCTCCTCTTTAGGCTGAGAAAAAAATTACTCCGACAACAGAAAAAGTTCATTCGAGTTCTTCACCAACTTTAGCTTTGAAAAGCTCTAATCTGAACAGTATACGGACAGACAAAAACCACAATATAAATTAAGTTTGTTTTATATCCAAACATGTGACAATAAATACAGGTGAAATCCAACACATGCTTGGAGGATTTTCTTATACATGTTTTACAAGTAAAAAAGAAACTTGTGTGCACTAATATGCACAAAATAAATCTACCATTATATTACATACAATTAACAAGCATATATATCATATCGGAATAAATCTCGTATACAACTTAAAACTGACTGAAGTCCTTCACCAACTCGTATAAAACTTAAAACTGACTGAAGGGATACAACAATTTCTAATTTTGTTTTAAATTTCCACGGCCTATTTCTTTAGGCAGTAAATGCACATGTTAAAGCAATTTCACATTCAAGATGGCACAGTATCTGAGAAAAATACATTTAATAAACATTTTTCCAGTGTTCTTTGTTAAACTAACTCATACAGTAATGGATATTTTGAATTTTTATTTGGTACACAAACTTGAGAGTAGTGCTGACAAGTTTTGTTTGCAAAGAACCATCCAGTGAAAAATGTAACCATGTTTGATTTTGATTGGCCCAGTGGTTTCGTGTATATTATATTTATTGCTGTAATTTGTTTCTATTTCTTTTAAGCAAGAACAAGTAAAGACCAATGGATGTATATAGAGGAACAAGTTAACGATTATTAAGATATAGAATAAGAAAACATTGCTTTGCATGACAAATTGCGAGTTTTCAGTGGTAATTGGCAAGCGAGACATATCAACAGCTTGGGTGTAACTAGTTGCGTTGTGTAGTTGCTACACCTGATCTTACAAATCTTTAATGCTGCTGGAACATAAATCCAATGTCATTAGATAACTGGCAAGAAGTACGTAAACATGGCATACTTGGGAAAAAAAATATCTTTTGAAAATTTAAATCCATTCTAAAATTTGAAAAAAACGAGATTGTAGAGGAACTGGAAGCCAGACATGTTGAAACCGCAGAGAAAACTAAACAAGAACTCTATGATGATTTGACTTGAAGTTTTGCATGGAATTTGCCGACAACCAGCATTACTGTTAAAATCACCAATAAAATTGACAAAAGATATAAACATAAGTGATTTCGAGGTTTTAGCATGTGAACCACTCCATGACATTACAAATGTAATACAACACCTAATAGAAGAACTCCCAAACTATGTTGAAAATACACAAACAAAACAGGAATTAGGAATAAAACCAAATCAAATGATCCGATGCACTGCTATATGCAGTTAGACTGGTAAAAATTGTCACTACCTAACATTATAAAGAAACAATTTCTGAAAATATTTCTGCATTAACAGACATCATCCGCATAGCATATATCCTCCGAGTCAAAAAGATCTCCACGACAAATTTTAAGATTGTTTAATGCCTGCTTTAATTTGGTGTTCTAGATAAAGTTTTATTTGTTTCACCCCAAAAACGTTCTGCTAAAAAATGGTTGGTAGCCATTTCCACAGCATAACCACAAATCTGCCTGAGATTTATAGGGTTTTTAATACAAGTACAATTTTAACTGAGCAGAAAGAAAGAGCATTTGGAGATTAAGATCTATTTCTGAAAAAAAAACCACCAACAGCACGCAAGGTCAAATAATAAAGAACTGCACGATCGTATTCAATGCAAAAACAGAAAAGCGAAAACTGGAGCAACTTACTCCAGAAACATGATTCAAAAATAAAAAAATCAAAAAAAAAAAAAAACCAAAAAAAAAAACAAAACATGCTAAACATCTGCCGGAAAGATTAAACAAATTTTATGCCAAAAGCCTTCTAAATAAAACTAGACAAAGTCGATCTAGCGATCACTAATACCCCCGCATTTTGTAAAAATTTCTAACGTTTTTTGTGGACTGTGACCTTGAAATTTGATAGATTTCCACCAAAATCAATAGGCTTCTTACCAACAAAATATATAACAATATTTTACAGTTTCATTAAAATCGGATGCCAACTTTTTGAGTTATTGTCCGGAAACAACTTTTTTGTAAAAATTTCTAACGTTTTTCGTGGACTGTGACCTTGAAATTTGACGTATTTCTCCCAAAATCAATAGGCTTCTTACCAACCTGATATATAACAATATCCCAAAGTTTCATTCAAATCACATGCAAACTTTTTGAGCTATCGTCCGGAAACACCTTTTTTGTAAAAATTTCTAACGTTTTTCGTGGACTGTGACCTTGAAATTTAACCCATTTCCCCCCAAATCAAAAGGCTTTTTACAAACCTGATATATAACAATATCTCAAAGTTTCATTCAAATTGAATGCAAACTTTTTGAGTTATTGTCCGGAAACAACTTTTTTGTAAAAATTTCTAACGTTTTTTGTGGACTGTGACCTTGAAATTTGACGTATTTCCCCCAAAATCAATAGGCTTCTTACCAACCTGATATATGATAATATCCCAAAGTTTCATTCAAATCAGATGTAAACTTTTTGAGTTATTGTCCGGAAACAACTTTTTTGTTAAAATTTCCAACGTTTTTCGTGTACTGTGACCTTGAAATTTGACGGATTTCCCCCAAAATCAATAGGCTTCTTACCAACCTGATATATAACAATATCATAAAGTTTCATTCAAATCGGATGTAAACTTTTTGAATTATCATCCGGAAACCAAATGTGGACGGACGAACGGACGGACGGACATAAGGACCACTATATACCCCCGACTCTGTCGAGCGGGGTATAAAAAAATGCACAGCCTGTCCAAAGCATATGGTAAGAATAGCTGACTTTCTTCTACCTGGTGAGAGTATTGGTGGCGCATGGATGAAGATAGTTGTGTCGATCCTTCATCTCATCCAGCAGATCCCATTTTCGCTTTTTATCTATTAAAGAGAATTTCAAGATTAAAATGATATAGGAATGTATTGATAAGGCAACGTCTGAAAATGTAGTCCTACATAAAATTGAACTTCATGGAAGAGATGAAAAAAAATTTGGCTAGAGCCAAGAAACAATAAAGGTACAGTAAAAGATTGGATTCTGTTACAAAACACTTTAAAAGCATGCATAGTTTTCTTCGAGCGATTGTAACCTTGAAGAATAGGGTTAATATCCCAAAGATCTAAACATTGATTAAAAAGAGCTCCAAATGTCCCCACAAATCCGGTGTAAAAGGGACATCTAAAGGGGTAAGACCAGAAGTAATGTGCACTATATCATTTTAGCAGATATGGACACTGATGCCTTTGGCAACGGAAATTTAAGAGAATGTGTCACCCAAAAAGTTCGGACAAAAGTTTTGTATAAAGTTAAAACAAAAAATTTCCCAAAGAGGACATGTTCTAATGACAAACAATTGCTTATGAAGAATGGATTATAATACATCAATCAAAGGATATGTGCAATCAATTGACGCAGATCCATTTACTCGCATATATTTTACCTAAGCGCTAATTGAAATATTCAATATGCTAAAAATGTGTGTGTTGTTCATTTAGCCTCGACGGTAAAAGTAGTTCGCAAAATTCAGAATCAGCCCAAAATACCGTACTACTATGCAGTTTGTGGTTCTAATAATACAAAGGAAAGACTCCCCTTCGATCGCTGAAATGATTTTATTGCAACCTTACTGAAATGAAGAATATCAAAATTTGTAGATATTTGCGCGATTGTGCAATATTTTTATATTAAGTGGTGTAAAAAATTTAAAGTTTTTCGTTTTGTAGCTTGGTGTTGTAGAAAAAAAAGTTTTCTAACAAAAAATGATACTTTTTCGATTATATCTTAATTTGGCTTGGAAAAGGTCACATTCAGTAAAACTACGTGTGAGTTGGCAGTTGTATTAAATATTATTTGTTTTAGAAAACCTATATTTTAATTCTTTTGGTTGCATATTTTTTCTATCACACAATTTACAGATTTAGAAAGATTATTTTGTGAAAACCAATGTGCTTTTCGCCGCATCCCTTGTGTTACTGAGTTTATCAACAACAGGGACAGTCTATACTAACGGGACATGTCACTGGCGTTTTCGGCAAAATTTCTAGGACACGAACGCAGAGCTAGCACTTCGGTCGGAAATTTTCGTATCTAGAATTGAGTCACATACGGCTAGCTTTAGTTTCGAACTTTGTTAAAATGTAATCGTGTGCGGTACGGTATGATATGATTTCCGTTTTTTTAAATACATTATTTACGATTTTCTAGTGTTTTTCCGTGCGTTTATCTATATTATACAATAAAAAATTTTCATGGCAGATCGGATTATTATAATTATAAATTTAAAAAATTTTTATTCACCATAATCGTGTAATTAAACTAAAACAACTTTCACAATTAACATTTTATTGAATTTCTCTTCAGCTTTGAATGTTTTCATACATATATCTTTAATTATTTATTTGTAAGGTAAAAAGAATACAATTCTTTGATAATGAGAAGGAAAAAGAAAATAAACAAAAACACAAACCACTCTGTATAATTATTAACCTGTCGGGTAAACACACCTGTCAGGTAAACACAGTAGAAATTTCAGGACGATATTGCAAACAGTAATGAACTAATCAACTAATTAATAAAATTTTCTGTCTGCCTCACACCATGTGGTGCAACCAAGGCAATATGTATAATTATAAACCTGTCAGGTAAACACAGTAGGAATAACAGGATGTTATAACAGTAATAAAATAATTAAAAAATTTGTCCGTCTGTGTTAGGTGACGTGACTTCTTTCGAGAAGGCATCTGAAACAACAAAATTATTAATAATTAATATTAGATATGCACACGGTGGATATATGCACAGGAGTATCTATAAATTCATAAAAACCAACTAAGGTAAGTTGTGATCACACAAAGGGTGATAAGTTATTACATGTAAAAGTGGGTGTATGTAGCCAAGATGGGGACCGGTGTTCCAAAATATAAACGAATTTCCAATCATTCAAATTCATGCAAAAAGCATATAAAACCTACTTTAAGCACGTCTACTACACAGGAATATCTATAAATTTTCATAAAAACCAAGGTTTGTTGTGATAACCAAAGGGTGATGAAGTTGTTACATTCTATAATGGGTGTATGGTCGGTGTATGTAGCCAAGATGGGGACCGGTGTTCCAAAATATAAACAAATTTCCAATCACCCAAATTCATGCAAAAACACACAAAACCTACTTTAAGCAGTCTATTACACAGGAGTATCTATAAATTTTCATAAAAACCAAGGTTTGTTGTGATCACACAAAAGGGTGATGAAGTTATCCCAGTCAAAAATGGGTGTATGGTCGGTGTATGTAGCCAAGATGGGGACCGGTGTTCCAAAATATAAACAAATTTCCAATCATCCAAATTCATGCAAAAAAACACATAAAACCTACTTTAAGCAGTCTACTACACAGGAGTATCTATAAATTTTCATAAAAACCAAGGTTTGTTGTGATCACACAAAAGGGTGATGATGTTATCCCATTCAAAAATGGGTGTATGGTCGGTGTATGTAGCCAAGATGGGGACCGGTGTTCCAAAATATAAACAAATTTCCAATCATCCAAATTCATGCAAAAAAACACCTAAAACCTACTTTAAGCAGTCTACTACACAGGAGTATCTATAAATTTTCATAAAAACCAAGGTTTGTTGTGATCACACAAAAGGGTGATGAAGTTATCCCATTCAAAAATGGGTGTATGGTCGGTGTATGTAGCCAAGATGGGGACCGGTGTTCCAAAATATAAACAAATTTCCAATCATCCAAATTCATGCAAAAAAACACCTAAAACCTACTTTAAGCAGTCTACTACACAGGAGTATCTATAAATTTTCATAAAAACCAAGGTTTGTTGTGATCACACAAAAGGGTGATAAAGTTATCCCATTCACAAATGGGGATGACTGAAGGAAAAAACCGCTACGATATTACGCACATGTTAGACAACAACATTTTCGTATTGTTTTCTGGCTAAATGTGGAATGACAACTTGTAATTTAACGAAATCATAATTCATAAGTGAATAATAAACTATAAAAAATAAATACTTACTATTATTGTACTATATTTTTGTGAAATAACCAATTTCGAGAGAGAAAAAATTCCAATCACACTAACAATAAAATGGCGGAATGTTAATTCCGGAAACGGAACGGAGCGGATACGTCAAATTTCAGCCGTGGCACAGAAATATCGAACTGTAATATAGGTTTAATTAGGAGTGACAAGTCCCGTTAGTATAGACTGTCCCTGTCAACAAGTAGGTGTTGTCTTACTGCATAGCATAACCAGTAGTTTCCCCCTTGAAGTACTACTTCCTCTCAGGAATTATGGGTATTAAAGCAGACAACATGACATCTTACCATAAACTTTGTCATCAAAGGTATCTAAAGCGATAGCGTATTTTTTTATGTCTGTCCTTAAACTTACTGCCTTTTTAAGCAAAAATGATAGAAAGGGTAGGATCAAGCTAGCCACTAGTTTTTTATCTTGTAATATAGTCGGTTGGTATGGCTGATGTATCAAGCCAGGAAGAATCCAGTTTAAAAAAAGAAATACCAATGAATAAATCACTTGTGTTACTGTCCCTTTTGTTACCAAGAAAAATGAAACACAAATGATCGATTTGGTAACACAAGGGATAAATTTATACTTTTCTCTTTTTTCCGAGATGCAAATGATTTGAATCATTACAATAATCAATAAAATACCATGTATGAATGTAATGGATACCATTACCAATACCAAAAATGTAACAAAAGTAAGAGATTAAGAAAAAAGCTAGTTTTATAAATTTAATTATCCTAAAGGAATGCCTTTTATTAATTGAACATATATGTCATTATCTATATCGTCTCATCACATAAATTGTTTTCTAAGGATATTCCTGTCAAATATAAAATTTATTTTATTGGTCTCTTGCAGTAAGAGATGAGTGTTGTTATGACATGGAGGAACTATTCCTAAACGTGTCCGACACAAGGTTGGTAGCGAAAGTTGGCAACTAGCTATGGGCAAACTAAAGAACTGACAGCTATATATACAGACATTTTTGTCACTTGTGTTACAAAAAGTCATTTTTGTTACACTTTACATTTCATAATTTAGAATATATTGAGCTTAAACATGAGCATATCAAAATGAATTAAAATTAAGTTTAGTTTAAAACATGAACAATCAAAATATGACTATTGTAAGAATCGACAAAGTAAAATACTTGTCTTTTTTATTATTTTGGGTTTTTCCTTTGTGTTAATCTTAATTTTTCACTTTTTGATGTTAAGATAGACTAAAATTTATCATGAAGATTGAAATTGAAAAGTTTATGTGGCATATTTGTACAAAGTGTTCAAGTTTGATGTAAGCAAAATTTTCATATTTTTCAATGTTAAAGTAATTCAATAACGTAATGCGTTACGTGTTACGATATTGTTCTTTAAGTTACTGATCACAAATTTGCAAACAACATTACTTAACCTTTATATTTAATAATTTGTTATACAAAAGTTTATTTACTAATGCATTACAATCACGTTATACAATCTTGAAAGTCAGTTACTTGTTCTGTTCTGTTTTATTCTAAATTAAAGAAAGTTAAAAATGACTTATTGTATGGTTACATGCATATTGGTATTGGGATACAAAATTGATAAAACGACTATATTAGACATAAAACTTTGTTTATCACAGTAAAATTGTTCCATTCTTACCAATCGTGTATAGTAATTTACTAAAATTGTTGTAGGAACACAAATACCACTTTCAGCTAACAAGGGGTATATATTTTAATATTTTTAAAATTTCCGAGTTAAAGGTTTATGTTTCAAATATTTAAACATCAGTATATATTTAGTAATTTGTTTTATAAAATTTTATTTGCTAATGCAATCACGTTATACAATCTAGAATGTCAGTTATTTGTTCTGTTGTCTTTATTCTAAATTAAAGAAAGTTAAAAATGACCTTTGTGTAAGGTTACATTCATATTGATATTAGGATACATAAAACGACTGTATGAAACATACAACTTTGTTTATCAGATTAAAATTTTGCTATTCTTACCAATGGTGTATAGTAATTTACTAAAACTTTAACTAAAAGTTTATGTTTAGTATTTGTTTCAAATATTTGAACATCAGTATGTTTCAGTTAAATAAAATTTGAACAAAAATGACTTACTTAATTTTGCAAGAAAATAGAAATTAAATATGTACTTATTTCGATCATGACCCATCTGTACTTACCAGAGACACAAATCTGTCCTGGCTCGGTTCGTAAAGTATTGCTTTGGACTGTTGCAAATTGAGACCGGTCTTTCAAGTGCCAAAACCACACATAATCACATCCATTATTTTTTGACGAGAACGTGTTCCTCTGAATCGGTGGATAGTCGTGTTGACTATTTCAATAAACCTGAACAAAATAATGAACAAAGAGAGGGAAGAATAGGAAGAATGTGAGGACGTTGAACTTAAAACGGGCCAGCTTATATCCAATGAAACCATCAATCGTCTCCATACACTCAATATTTTATAGATTTTGAAAATGTTTCAACTAGCTGTTGTGACCCTTTACACTTACTGCAGGCCGAGGAAGCCGTGGACCTATTCTCCAGTGCCCGGGTCCTTTAATAAGAAATTCCAACTAGCCCTAGTGACCCTTTAAATCAGAAATAGCACAAAGAGGCGAAGAATGCAACAAACAGTTATATCTCAATATTTCCTCTCATTTCAAGACAGAAACAATTGCACGTGACGCAAACGCCGATGTCGAGAATTGGTTTAAAATTGTTAAAACACGATATACTACAGGGACATGTGGTAAAACCCCGAACGAGAGAATTTTTCAAAACATCAAAGCAATCCAAAACTCAATGGAACATGGTAATTAAAGAGACTAAATATGTAGAACTCATGGATAACGTTGAAATAGGAGAAAAGATTCTACTGTAAGGCCCTTCTTAAGTATTCTTGACAAAATTCCAACCTGCCAAAAACAACGGGCTTAACAAAAGCAACCAATGCTTCTTGATATTCACCTCGAAGTATTCTCAAGCATATTTTACAGTTTCATATAGTATGTAGTTTTCATAAAAATCGCTTTTTCAAGTAACTTGAACTCAACTTATCTTGCATGTATTCTATCCTACATTTGTATCGTTAAGATGCTGAGGTCTTACCAAACATAAATAATAAAAATCCTTACAAGGAAAGGTACATGGACCTCTGTTTACCTGTTCTACCAAAAGAGCTGTCAAAACGGTGCAGTGAAAGGACAGCAAAAATACTGTGAAATTATTTATTCGCGAGAGAATATTAATTATTCGTGGACTCCAATTCTAAAGAACTTTTGGATAAGGTCAAATCAAGATAAATATCTTAACTTTCGTCTGTTAGAAACTTCGATTTTTTAACTCTTTATACCACCTTAAATCACGAGAAGCTAAATGCCCGTCATAAAGAAATCATGCGTAAAGTGTTTGCTTACACCAGACTTGCCAACCCCTTTCTGGCAAAAATAGTAAGGCACTCCCCAAAAAATAGTAATTTGAGATGAAAAATAGTAAAGCTTATATTGAGGGTTAAAAAGCTTGTCATATCTTGTAGAAAATTCATATATGAACACGGTTTTTCCGTCCAGCATGTTTTGGTTGCATCCCATAAATTTTTCAAATATTTCATTGTGTACACTTTTATAAAACTTTTGTTTTCTTTAGAAAGGTGAATATATATTACATATTATTAATTTAAAAAAATTAGTTTACTGAAACAAGTGCCTAAAAATTAACCTAAAACATCCTGTTTTTGGACGGAAAAAGGTAACCTTTTATAGTGGTGTTGATTTTCTGTTTCTAATGCACCAATCAGAAGCCTTGGCATGCATGCGAATGTATGAGTATTCATAATAGATTGTAATTCTTTGCATATCATACTTTGTAAATGTCAAACAAATCATAATAATTTAAAAATAAACAAATATTTTGAATGGTTGGTGACGTAACAGTTTGTGTCCCCATAGTTACGTCTTAACAAAATTAACAATCCTCGTTATTACAAAAAGGAGATAGTTCAGAACAGTTTATTTGTAACCCATAACGAGTACGCAGGTGCTTTGGAACGAATCGAAGTCGCTTACGTAATTCATAAGATATTGAAATTGCATCGTAGTATGGCAATATAATAATCTAGTCCACAGTGTTACATCCCTTGATATTACACTTTGGAGCAGAACCATTAATAAAGCAACCGTAATCCAATTTAGATCGAACCAGCGATCTATATAGATTAAGTAAAACATCGCACTCAGCACCCCAGTCGGTGCTGGAAACGACTTTTAAAATATCTAATGCTTTAATGCATTTATTTTTTAACATTTTGATATGGGGTAGAAAGGTTAGCCTTGAATCAAAAATGAGACCAAGAAAAGTAGTTTACTTTACAATTTTTATAGTATTATTATGTAATTTTAATTCGGGATCAGGATGCATCTTTCTCTTATTACAAAAATGCATCCCCACGGTTTTTGCAGAGGAGAATTTAAAACCATTCTCCATTGCCCATTTCTCTATTCTATTTAAACACAACTGCAGTTGACGGTCAATATTATTCATGTTTTTTCCTCTGTAACATATGAGGAAGTCGTCAACATATAGAGAACCATCAATATTATCTTTTAAAACTTGAGCAAGGCTATTAATTTTAATACTAAATAAAGTAACAGAAAGGATGCTTCCCTGGGGAACACTCATTTCCTGTTCAAAAGGGTCAGATAGGGTAGAATTTACCCTTACTTTAAATACTCTGTCAGATAAAAATTTTGAAATAAAGGTAGGAAGTCTACCTTTCAACCCCATATCAAAAAGATCTTTTAAAATACCATATTTTCATGTTGTGTCATATGCTTTTTCTAAATCGAAAAAGACAGACACAACATGTTCATTTTTGGCAAAGGCGTTTCGAATATACGTTTCGAAACGTACAAGATTATCTAGGGTACCTCGCCCTAGTCTGAATCCACATTGGATATTTGAGATTAGGTTGTTCGGTTCTAAAAACCCGACTAGGCGATCGTTGATCATCCTTTCCATGGTTTTACAAAGCTTGTGGGGGCTATAGGCCGATAGTTGGACGCTTCCAAGTGATCTTTTCCTGGTTTTGGAATAGGCACAACAGTGGCCATTTTCCATATAGATGGTAAGTCACCCGTTTCCCAAATGTTGTTAAGAAGATTCAAAAGGCATTGGAGAGAAGATTGTGGCAGATGTTTGAGAAGTTGATAATGGATGTCATCTGGACCACATGCTGTGTCGTGAGATTTGTTCAAAGAAGTTTTTAGCTCTTCCAAAGAAAAAGGTGTATTGTAATCTTCCAGATTTTTTGACTGGAAATTAAGTTTTTGATTTTTCTTTTTGAGTTTTGATACGCTGAAAATCCGGATGATAATTTCCAGTGGACGAGTGTTTTGCAAATATTTCGGCCAATTTGTTAGATATATCTGACTCTGATGTAAACAAGTCTTGTTCTATCATCTTTTAAATGATGGACATTTGCTTTACTGTTTTTACCTTTAATTTTACGAATCATGTTCCAAATTTTATTCATAGGGGTATGGTTATTTAGTTTAGAAACAAAGTTACGCCAAGTGGTGCGTCGCCTTTCTTTCGTTACCCCGCGAGCTTTCGCTCGAAAAATTCGGAAATGGTTAAGATTATTTTGAGTTGGATGTTTATTAAAGCGCCGTTCGGCCTTTTTCCGGTCTTTAATAGCGTTCTCACAGCTGTCATCGAACCATGGTTTACTAGGATGTTTTGGGTTTGTTGAGGTCTTAGGAATTGTTTCATCAGCAATTGAAATAAGTGTTTCGTTGAATTTTAAAATTGGATCAGAAACAGCTTCAAAAACGTCAGAGTTAAGTCGCTCTATACAGAGTTGTTCAAATAGAGGCCAATTGGCCTTGCCAAATTTATACCGAGCGATTCTTTCTGTGTTTGAAGAGTGTAAAGATTCCAAGAAAATGGGACAGTGATCACTGCCACAGAGATCGTCATGGACTTTCCATGAGAAATCGGGCAACAAAGAAGGATCTGGCATTGTAAGATCAATAGCCGAATTTGATCCATTCCCAGGATGTAAATATGTTTGTTTGTTTGAATGGAGTTTTAACGCCACTTTCAGCATATTTTCAGCTATTTCATGGCGTCCAGTTTTTATTGGGGGAGGAAGCCGGAGTACCCAGAGAGAACCCCCGACCTGCGGTAGGAAAACTGGCAATCCTTGTCAATTAAGATTGGAGTCGAGTACACCCTGCCTGCAGTGAGAATCGAACCCGCAATCTCAGTGTTGACAGACCACGACCACGTGATCAATAGTAGACGAACTACCTTGACCACTCGGCCACCGAGGCCCCTGATGTAAATATGTATTGGTTCCATTATTAAAAATACACAGATCTTCCTGATTCATTAAGCCTTCAATAATTTTACCTTTATCGTTTATTGTGTTGCTGCCCCATAAAGGGTTGTGTCCGTTGAAGTCCCCAAGTAATATATAAGGGGCTGGAAGCTGATCAGTAAGATGTTTCAACTGATTTAAATTTAATGAAGAATTTGGAGGGATATACACAGAGCATAAAGTAATTGTTTTGTCTAAAGATATTCTAACACCAACCGCCTGAAGATCGGTGTTGAGATTTACAGGGCTATGTAGAACTTGATCTTTTACAAGAATGGTAGAGCCGCCAGCAGCTCTATCATTCTCGTCTACATATGTGCTGTATATAGAGTAGTTTTTAAAAGATATGTTGTCACTTCATTTTAGGTGTGATTCTTGGAGGCAAAATGCAACAGGAAGAAAGGCTTGAACTAATAATGTAATTTCAAGAAAATTAATCTTAAGACCTCGACATTTCCATTGTATTATTGTATCCATTATCTGGGTAGTCGAATGGGGGAGATACTTGTTTTGCGAGTTGTTTTACTCCGCCCATCTGCACTTGGTGATCGACTTGGGGGTAGTGTATCCATTTTGTCGTCCCAAATGGTCTCATCGAATACGTCGTCGAGACTGCCGAATCTATTTTGGACCTGGACTGGATCCTTCGTAGATTTCGGCGTGGGAGTACGGGCGATATTTTTATTTTCCTTAATTTTGGTATTTTTTTGTTGAGTTTTATTGGAATTATTTACTTTTGTTTGGGGACTGCTTGAAGAAGAGGTGGATGGTTTAGATTTATTAGTTGACGAAGATGTAGAGGTTTGAGTTGTTGAAGATTTCCGAGAAGATGATATAATTTTGTTAGAAGTTTCTACTTGTAGTCTAACAGGATCTTTTTGATCAATAGGCCAGGTGATCATTGTTTGCGTCTCGGTTGTAACATAGACGCGTTTGGTCACACTGGCATATGACGTTGTAGCAGTAGAGGAATTCCTGGCCGAACTGAACAGACGTCGGGCCTCTCTTTTTTATAATGTTGACAGTCTTTGGATGAGGACATGTGAGCTTCACCACAATTAGCACATTTTGGATTGTTTGTGCAGGTAAAGCCCCCATACCCTACTTCCGCACACTAAAAACAGATCAGTGTACCTCTACACTGTCCCTTGCCGTGTCCAATGTTGGCAATGAACCTTTTCACTTTCGTTACACCCCGAGGCTGTAATTCTTTGCCGATTTCCTCGTCAGTCCGTTCGGCGAGGTCATCGTCTCGGTATTTAATAATTCCTGGCTAGAGTTCAATGTCCTATGAGGTGAGACCGAAATTTCCAAGTCAATAATTTTTGTTAGTTTAAGTAGATTTGAGGACTGATGTTTTTTACTGCATTCAATCAGGAGACAACCAGATTTCATTTTGGTGACATTCTTCACTTCTCATGCACAACCTTAAATTTATTTTTCAATAGTGAAGGAGATACTTTAGATAAAGGTTTACTGGGATCTTTACTTGATAAAACTATAAATCTGGACCGCTGATCTTGATCCACAATCTCTTCAAGGGGAAAATCATTTTTTCTTTTTTTTTGGACCTAATTTCAATTGTGTTTGTGTAGCCATGAATAAAGAACGCGGTTCACCACCCTTGTCACCCACCCTCCACGGAGTGCCAACAGGGGCGATGCTTGGTCTCTGCGGATAGCCAGCAGAAAGCATCAGATGTTCCAAGGGTGGTATACAGATGAATTTCCTAACGAACGCAAGCTACGTGCAAGAGTTAACTGGCGAAACAACCGTTCGCAACTCTATCTACTTGATTGACCCATGAGCCACCGCCTTCTTAACAGCTTGTAATTGAAAAAACTTTGGTAGTAAGATTTACAAGATATGATCAAGTGATCAGAAGAATGACGACAAGCTTGTCATGGGCTCGGCATGACCAGCCGATTGACCGAACCGGGTCCATCCGGTCTCCCATCTAGTTGAAGTCAGGGCCAAAGTGGTGTTTTGAAAATCAAACCCGCTGACCCGCACTAATGGATGCAGCAGAGAGTGATCTCTCAACCACCAGAATCCCTTCCTCCACCATCACGGGTTGCAGCACACGGCAAACATGTCGCCTCTATAAAGCTGAGGAAGCTTTGCCCTTTAGCCACCGCCTTCTTTGCAAATCCTGTAAGGAAGCCGTCTATCAAATTGTATATATATTTCGTGGATCAGTTTGAAGGAAAATAATGTAATAGAGTAGCTTAAATGAGAAGGATTCACAAAGAGCAAGACGTGACTTGCCGAAGTCAGGGCTAACTCGATTTCCCGTCTAGAAAAAGTAAGGGTTCAGTAAGTTATAGGGACCGTTTACCCGGCCTACTGAAATCCCGTCCTGTAATCGACACGGGTCGCAACACACGGCAAGTGTTGCCTCTGTTAGCAGACTCTTACTGCAGGCTGAGTAAGCCGTGGGCCTATTCTCCTGTGCCCCGGGGCCCACACGGGGTGGATTTCGCAGAAAACTACCGATGTGTAAACCAAGATGAAATGCAGATGCAGGCCGCATACTACAATTATCAGCAGGCAACAGTGTTCACAATTGTAGCTCATTACAGATGTTCAGATTGTGAAGGTGGGATTATGCATGAGTCAGCAGTGTTTATATCGCCCGATTTGAAACACGACAGTGATGCTGTTAAACAGTTCACTAAAGAAATGGATAAACACTTAAAAGAAACTGTGCCATTTTCACGCGAGATACAGCACAATTTAAATCCAAAAAACCATTTCAGTACCTCTCTGAAGAATCACAGCACAAAGTTCAAAGATGCTTTTTCGCAGCAAGACATGGCAAGTCAGTGTGATGCTCTTATAGGATTAGTCAAAAATCTAGCAGCAAAGTTTGTGATAAGTAGAAAAGGAACCACACCGGATGCAGAAGCACTATATGAGTTTTGTAAGGACAACCTAACTATAAAATTGGAAAAAAGGTGCTCACACAAGAGAACATTCTTTTATATTAAAGAAATATTTACAAATTCCAATACTGAATCAGCAAATCTTGCGACAGTTAAAGGCACTCATTCAGTACACAATGTAGAGGCTGTATCTCCAGGAATAATCAAAGTGCGCACACTGGCTTGTTTTTGCAAATACTGCAAATCTAAGGAATCCTCATTGACATGTGAAAATGAGCATGTATTAGGAAAATTAAAAGAAAAGACTGGAATCAAGACGAAAGCCAAGCAAAAACAAAAAATGGAGATAGAGACATGATCTAATCGGAACATTTTGAAGTTTTATTTTGGGTTCAGCATTGAGACTGTTCGCTTTAAACATAAATGGAGCCCAGGGACAGCACTTTACATTTTGGGTAAGCATACAAAGAAGTACATGTGCCATGTATTTTGAAATGGAATAGCCCTTGCTGTTGTTGCTTCAGTTGCAAGTAATTTCAATTAATTAAGAATTGAAAACTGTACTGTAGTCATAAGGCATCAAGGTAGATAGATTTTAACATAGATCTCTCTAATTATAGGTTGAATACTTGAGCTACCTCACCTACATCTCAAATTTTTACTTTAATACTACAGTATGTTTAATAATTTGACAACAAAAGTTGTATGTTTGCAAATTGTTGACTACATTTGCCATTTGAATTCAAGACCCCCCAAAATAGTGTTGGGTGAGGCAGAAGCTTTTTTTTAAAATGGGTGGTTGTATATTGCTCATGTGAAATTTAAATTTGTGGTCGGTTGTTTGAAAAAATGAAATTCATTTCGGTGTGTGGTCTCACACTCCATCAAAGTCTCAGAAAGCATTGGACAGCAGGGGATTCTCGAACTAAATAAACTGATTTATTGTAGTATACAAGTCTATTATTGCTAAAACTGTAGTCTTCATTTTCCTATTTAAGTTGTTTTGTTAAGCATACTAGTACTAAGATAATAAGTTGCCAGCATTTATATATGTCATTTGTTTAACTCTCGCGATAACAAGCGTTCAAGAATCTTGGCTGTGGGTTCAATTTTACAAAGAATCGCCACATGGATGGACACAACAAGAAACCATTCATTCCATCAATTTGGTGGATGCAGAGGGAGCACTTATACAACAATACAAACACTTGGGGGTCTCGTTTCTACTTTGTTTTTTAATATTTGAATGTTTATGTTTTGTTTCCTTATGGAATTCAGTTGATAGTATAGTGATCAGTGTGTCCGTCCGTTTTTCCTTCGAAGGCTATTGTGGCGCTATTTGTCTGTATGAACTGACATTGCGCGGTTTGTTTTGTATTGTGGGGTTAACCCCACTATGAAGTGTCTAAAATGCAATGTTTATTCATTCTAAGGTTTCTTTGAATTTTAACCCCGTAATGATTTGTCCAATGATGGACTTGCTCGTGTCCATATCATGCCCCGTTAAATGAGTTCGTCCAAACCGCGGAAAGTTAACTAGCATCGGGCATGTGCAAAAATCTGGTTCCGCGGATTCGTGTTTTTTAGTATATAGATATGTATTTGAAGGGAACCAGTTCTACAGAACAAAGATGGCGGATCGCTGACAAAAAAGATCTAGAGAGGTAAGCCCAAAGATTTTTTTTGTTATTGAATGACCTTTACAGTAATTTGGTAGTTGATGTTGAGGTAATGTGATGTTCTGGTTTTAAACAAGATTAGGAGATTAGATTATTAAAATTATGAAAATTTTGATGACGACTTGACAAGTCCTAGCAATGCAATAAAACTTTGTTACGACATAAAAGAATGGTATCAGCAAAACTGGGTGCAGCAATTATTGAAGGTGATAGTTTGAAAAAAGGCTCAGGCGGAAAACTTTTTAACTCTAATGAATATCAGCTGGAGATTAAAAGTAACAAAACTGGCCAGATTGGTACTGACAGAACGAAGTTTCAACAGTTTTAAACAACTACCCAGAAGACCTTCAGAAAATATTCACTTGAAAAACATTGATTTAAAACCTGAAGACTTGCATGAATCCTTTTATGATTACAGAAATTGGGAAGTTGGAATTGAATGTCTCTTACAAGACATATCGAAGGGCAGCTGATTTAGCTCTATCTAAGACAACCTTGTACAATAAAAGAAGGTGCAATGAAGTCCAAGCTATTAAGTAAGTATAAATATATAGATATGTCTATGGTAGAAATTTCTGTTACAGAGTTATGTCATTTTTTTTTAAATTTTCCCAGTTGTTGGCAGTTATCTTGAAAGTAAATAACAGGAGCTAGATAAAAATTTTGATTATTTTATGGCGATGTCGTTGTCATCGTTTGTAGACATTTGGTTTCCGTGCGATAACTTGAGTTAATATTGACCAATTGTTATACAATTTTGATGTGAAGTTGTAGCCACTTAAGGAAGATTGGTATTGTATTTGGGGTTTGTGGCCCCTACCGTTTTAGAAAAGGGGCCAAAGGGGCTAAAACAGGTGTTTTGATTGATTGATTAATGGTGTTTAACGCCCGAGCAGCAATATTTCAGCTTTATGGAGATCAGGGGATGAACATGAAATGGATGATAAAATGAACATGAAATTATGATGAATGAAAATGGGATGGAACACAAGGAAAAATAAGGGTAACGGATTTTAGATTGCCACTGGCAAATGGGAGGATGGATAGGGTCGGGCAATTTAGCCTCCTGTAGCGGGATCGAAATCCCTACTCATAGCGAATACTACAGCAGCGTTCTTTAACGTGCGAGGAACGTGGCATTTTCCCAACACGGTGCACTAATATGGTTTGCGGTCAGGTTTTCCGTATTATGACCTGACAACCCCAGCTTGCCAGGGGTACCCCATTCAACCACCTGGGGCACACATCCCAGTCGGTCTTTAGGCAAACCGACCTGACACGCCGGTCAGGGTACTGGGCGCTATTTATTCGCCTTTTACGACAAGCTAGCGCGACTGCGGTCTATTCTTTTAGCCACCCGGATCCCGTACGGATTGTTTATTATTCATACGATTTTGAAATTTCTTTCTTTTATTGAGTTCCTTTTAAAATTCTGTAAACTAAATGTGTCACTGGTTTTGATATATATATTGCAGCGTTACTTTGCTATTGGGAAAAGGGGGGGGGGGGGGGGACAAAGATCGGACACACACAAAATTTTGTGGGACATTAGGGTCTTAATTTTTTTAAACCAGCCAATATATCTAGAAAGTAGCAGCTAGAGTGATTCTGTTTCACGAGAGTCTCTAGTTTAGGGATTATCCTGTTTCCCTTACAAGTAGAATTGATTTATGACATACATGTAGTACAATTTTGAACAATTGTTCCTATGAATGTCAGTATGCACTAGTTGGTATTCCACACTAAACTTTTGTCCTGGTTTTCCAGTTTAGAGGATTACAAAAGAAGAAAGCGAACACCAGATGAAGTGGCTTTACAAATGCCCCATGAGCTAACAGAGTTTGAAAGAGAATTGCTTAATACACAGGAGGTGGTTATGACCAGAGGAAAGGCATATACTTTTTAGCTGACATACTTTAATTTTCAAGTCTTGCTTTATCGTTTCCAATAAAAATGTGACTGTTTTGAATTGAGTGTGCAATTTGATGATGATCACTTACATCTATACCATATTTACACAAAGAACCAATCAACAGAAAGAAAGTAGGAAAGTGTTCAGGTCAATAAGGTTCCAGGTTCATATAAATAATTTCAGTCCCATACTTTGACAATATATTTATCATAGGACCATATGGAAATACTGACTGTATTAATCTTCTCTTCTGAAACCATTTTTACAGGTCTTATCAACTTAAAATTTTTTGTCCTTTATTTATTTAAAGATATCTTATTTTTGTAAATATGTGAAGAAAAATGAATTTGAAATTTATGCCAACTATACTGTCCACCCTAAGCCCACATCCACAGTGGGCAAGTCACTGACTGTAGTGTACATCATTATCATTATTTTTGCAAATATCTGCTTCCATTTAGAAAAAAAGAAACTCAGTAGCAGATGTTCTTCAAATTTAAACTCGGTTATAATTATAGGGTGGCAAAGGAGTTCCTGTCATTATTCCAAAGGATGTTAAATGTGATGGAATACCTCACAAATGAAGAGATCAGACAGAAAGTTGGAATACCTTCTTCCAGATACTTGTTTGCAAATTCCAGTAGGTACACAATTATACCGTATAACTGGTAATTTTTGCGGTAATGTAATTTTTGCGTTATTTCGCGGTTGACACTCGACCGCAAAATTTAAAATCGCATAAAAAATTATGAAGTATTTGTATCCGTAAATAACGGAAAAGTTTCAGAAACTTGTGTCGATGGATATTTTGTTACCCTTCGGGATATTAATTATCTCGGTGGTAAATTAAAATCATCGAAGCTAAGTGAATAATATTCTTGTTTACGGAGTTTTAATAAAATATTCACTATAAAAACACTAATACATTTTTCCTTTATTGTTATTGTCCATCAGATAGATACAAAATAAAGGATGTTTTTACAAGAAACAAAAACACCAAAATTTTTTCCTTTATTGTTATTATCTACCGGTATAAAACAAAGGATGTTTATACAAGAAACTGTTAATTCGTTATTTAACCGTTATTATTACATGTAAATATCGATTTCCAATTAAAACACCTATCTGTCATTTGTCCGCGTGTATTAACCAAGTTCTATCAGAAATTGATTGTCATAATGAAAATAATGAAAACTAGAGGCTCCCAGGTGCCTGTATCGCTCACCTGAACCTGAAACCAAACAACCCTTTTTTATATAGAATTTCGTTCCTATAAGGAATTGACCAACACTTCTGAAAGTCATTAATTTTGACCTTTTAAGGGAAATAACTCCTATAAGGTGGAGATTTTGATGCTTAGAATGGAGGTTCACTTGAGATGTTGAGGCCATTTTTGAATCTATTGTATTTGGGGCGAAGTGTCCGCCAACTTTTATATTATTTTAATTTTTTTCGTCGTTTCACTTCCCAGAAAAAGAATTTACCTTCAAAAAAGACAAAGACAACGATTGTTTACATATTTTCCAGACAATTGTTTACTAGTTTCTGTACTGATATTGAGAGAATATTTATGTTTTGGTAAGGACAAACTATAATTTCATATACTACATTAAGGTGTTTAAATAATAGGCATCTAATTTGTAAAAGCTACGTCACGCTTTATCTAGGTCAAGTCACTCAGTTGTGTATTGTGTGGTTACATGAATACCACAGACTCTTATCACATATTTATGTGATGTATCGGTATAATGAAAACATGAAACGGGTTTTAATTGAAAGTGTTTACAAACAGAACTTGCGTCAAGTTTAAAATTACGTTTTGTTACAATTTCATATCTGAAATGTTTGATATGTTTACCACACTGTTCTATTTACGTATTTGATTATTATGCTTAATTTCTAGAATCCTTACGTGTAATTTTCTAGGCACATAAGTGATTATTGTTAATTCTATATTTCAGTTTATAGTCATGTTTGGGAATTTGATGTGTTTGGACTCAAATATACGCATAAACAATTTCGATATTCTCTTCATTTCTCTGGCCAGTACAACATAAACAAAACATAAATGGCACTGTCAAAAGAAGCACGTGAACGAATTCCAACCGAAAAAGGACGTTTGTACTCACTTCAGTTGATACAAGATGAGCGTCATCGTTGTAATAAAACATTAGCGGTATTGAGTAACGAGTTACACAAATCCTTATCCGAATTAAAGGATATTGAAACTATAAAGTTAACATACACGAACTGGTAAGCGGAATATGACAAAACGTTAAAGGTTCATGACAGAGTTCAACGGCTTATTCCAGACGAGAATGAAAGACAAATCGATGGTGCATGGTTTAACGACAAAGTGAACAAATGCAATGAATTGAATACAATGGTTCAACAGTACTTTTCTTCACACCAAGCGACTAAACTACCGGCAACGATAGAACATTATGATATAAAATCAAATATTTCCGATGCAAGTCACAGGTCAAATGGAAGTAGGAAATCACAAAGAAGTTCCGTTTCTTCTAATCTCTCTGTAGCAAGACTCAAAGAAGAGCAACGTAAAGCAGAACTTTTGGCTAGGTCGAAATCTCTTGCCGAGAAAAAACTTCTTGAAGAAGAAAAGTTGAAACTCCGAATGAAGGTAGAGGAGCTCGAAATTAGGACTGAAATAAATGTAAGTGATGCTAAATGTAAAGTCATAGAGGTTCTCGAGAGAAGCATGCTTGCCGATCAAGAAATAGAAGATGAGCTTAGGAATGATAAAACACCTAAAATACAAACTTTGACATTTAACCCCAATGTACCAGAATGGGTACCCATTGAGCTGAAACAAAGTGACAATGTCGTGAAAGCTAAGACACCAATACAAACTGAAGCAAGTCGTCCTGACGACGAGCTCAACATGTTTACTGACACAAAAAACATTTAACCGATAAAGAGAAAGTATTTTCTACCTCACATGGGCACGAATCTTTCAACCTTTCGATTGCCAAGCAGCTCAATAAACCAAAGGCAGAGATCAAGATATTCGATGGAAATCCTATGAACTTTAAATCCTTCCAGAGACAATTTGAAGCCAGGATTGTTACTAATTGTGATTCATATGATGAAATGCTAAATTATTTGTTACAGTATACTAGCGGAGAGCCACACAGAATTGCTTGCGGATTTTCTCATTTAAACTCTAAATCAGGCTATGAAGCTACATGGTCCGAATTTTGCGAACGATATGGAGATTCAGATGTGATCGCCCATGCATATGTAAAGCGTGCAATAAGTTGGCCGACAATCAAGCCTGACAATCCCAAGGCGCTTGACGAATTTTCAATCTTCCTTCGAGAATGTCAGTATGCCGTAGAAAATGTAGAAGCAGCAAGAGAACTCGAATATTCTGAGAATTTGAAGCACTTGGTTCAGAAACTACCATTTTATATGCACGAGAAATGGCGAAACATTGTCTATGACACGAAAGACAAGAAACAAATAGTGTCGTTTTCCCAACTTGTCGAATTTGTAAGAAAGAAAGCTAAAAAGGTCAACGATCCAGTTTATGGAAAGGATGTTCTTGGAACAATGAACAAAAGGTCCGAAATGAAAGCGATTCCGTCAGTGACAAAGGGATTTCGTAAGAACTTTTCTATTTCTGCAAGTGAAAATGATTGTGGACAGAAATCTAACCCCGCTTTTACAAGTAACAAAGGATCCGCGTCAAGGAAACCTTGTTTGTTCTGTAATGGTAAATCGCACACTTTGGACATATGTAGAACCATCATGAAAAAGGACCTGAAGGATCGCTATCAGTTTCTCAAAATCAAAGGATTGTGTTTTGGTTGTTTAAAAGCTGGACATCAGAAGAGTAACTGTCAACATAAAGCGACATGTATCCACTGCTCTAAAATTCATCCGTCAATATTACATGTAGATCCACGCCAAGGTGACCGTCTAAACATAGATGAGTCTGAGAAAGTGCTAAGTCCAATAACCGCTACATCAACAGCAACAAATGCTCGCATGGGGGCTGGAGTACCGACTTTTGTAAGTCAAGCCTTACCAATCGTACCCGTAAGACTGAAATCTATTAACAGCGATAAGTATGTTGAAACATACGCATTTCTAGATGGAGGGAGTACATCTACATTTTGTACTGATAACGTTCTTAGAAAACTTAACGTCGAAGGAAAAAAGACCAAGATCAATCTTCTTACTATGGGTCAAGAAAGAGTAGTAGACAGCTTCGTTGCATCAGATCTAGAAATATGTGATTTGAATGGTAAAAATTCGATCAGTTTACCGCCGATATTTACACGACCTTCATTACCGATTTCTAAGAAGGACGTTGTGACGAAACACGATCTACAAAAATGGCAACATTTACAAGTCGTTCCTTTAGAACGAATTGACGCAGATGTGGATTTGTTAATAGGCATAAATGTTCCGAGAGCCATGGAACCATGGGATGTTATTGCTTGTATCGATAACAGTCCTTTTGCAGTGAAAACTTTACTAGGATGGGTCTTTAATGGTCCACTTTTCAATGAGTGCGTTAATCAAACGAGTATGTTCAGTTCCAGTTCTTGCAACAGAATTGCTGCAAGTCCTCTTCTTCCAAGTCTTAGTGATCAGCTTCGTCACTATTTTAACCACTATTTCAGTGAAAGTACAATCGATGACAATCAAGAATTATCAATGGAAGACAATCATTTTCTTGATATTGCTTCAAAGACGATCCACTTACAAAATGGACATTATGTTATGGATTTACCCTTTCGATCCGAAAACACTGAAATGCCAAACAACCGAAAACAAGCCGAACAAAGACTTGTTTCTCTTTCGAAACGATTCCAAGCGGATAGTGAATTTCGCGATCAGTATACTTTATTCATGAATAAAGTAATAGACAAAGGACATGCTACAGTGGTTAGAAAATCCGATTTATTGCTAGAAAATGGAAGAATATGGTACTTACCTCATCACGGGGTTTATCACCCCCAAAAAAGAAAGTTGCGTGTCGTATTCGACTGTGCAGCAAGGTATGCAGGAATGTCTCTTAACGACAAATTGCTTCAAGGACCGAATTTGACAAATACACTCATAGGAACTTTGATTAGGTTTCTAAAGGATGAAGTTGCCTTTATGGGTGATATAGATGGAATGTTTCATCAAGTTCGGGTTTCCGACAAAGACACTGACTTTTTGAGATTTCTATGGTGGGAAAACGGCGATTGTCCTTGTGTCCCATCCCATTTTCATTCATCATCATTTCATGTTCATTTTATCATCCATTTCATGTCCATCGCCTGAATATAGCTGAAATATTGCTGCTCGGGCGTTAAACACCATTAATCAATCAATCAATCAAAATGACGATGCATCTCTTTGGTGCAACTTCGTCACCGAGTTGCGCAAACTATGCCTTACGACGAACTGCGACTGAAGTCGTCAACACTGTTCTAAACAATTTCTATGTGGATGATTGTCTAAAGTCAGTTGCGAGCGAAAGCGAAGCTATCAGACTAATCAATGATTTACAAGCTTTATTGAGTCAAGGAGGATTCAACATTTCTAAATTGATTAGTAACAGTCGAAACGTCATTCGCTCGGTTCCAATTGAAGCCAGAGCTAGAGAAGTAATGGATTTAGACTTAAAGATGATTTGCCAATCGATAGAGCCGTTGGAGTTCGGTGGTGCGTAGACTCTGATGAATTTGGTTTTCGAGTAGATAGGAGGGATAAGTCGATTACAAGAAGAGGTATATTGTCACTGGTGAGTAGTGTGTTTGACCCGTTTGGTTTTGTATCCCCGTTCACCTTCACTGGTAAAAGAATTCTCCAGGATCTGTGCAAACTTAAAATAGGCTGGGATGATAGTATCCCACAATTGCAGTCCGAGAAATGGATTGAATGGCTAAACGATTTAGAAAAACTGTCTGAATTTCGAGTGAAGCGTTGTTTGAAACCAACTGACTTTGGAAATGTAGCTTATGCTGAGCTGCATCACTTTGCAGACGCCAGTGAGATTGGCTATGGCAGCGTAACCTACTTGCGAATGGAGAATGAATCGGGTGCAATTCATTGTTCCTTTTTGATTGGTAAATCACGTGTCACACCCCTCAAGCAAATTACAATTCCCAGCTTAGAGTTGACAGCAGCAACTGTGGCGGTAAAAACGAACAAAATGATTCAAGATGAACTGGAGATACCAATTCGGCAGTCTTATTACTGGACAGACAGTATGGCAGTGTTAAGGTACATTCGATACACGACGTCTAGATTTCATACCTTTGTTGCTAATAGACTTGCGCTAATTCATGAGGGATCAAACACAAGTGACTGGTATTATATTAGCACAAAGCTGAATCCTGCTGATATAGCATCAAGGGGAATTAGTGCCAGTGATCTCGTTAAGGGAAATAAATGGATTTCACCGCCTGAATTTCTATGGAGACCGAAAACGTTTTGTAGAGAACTTTAATTCCGATCACGACGATATCGAACTCGAAGTTAAAAGAGTCAGTGTGAAAGAAGCTGTTGTTACAAGTAAACCAGCACATGCCGCTATTAAATGTATGGATAACCTGGTAAATGGCCATTCGTCTTGGTATTCGTTGAAACGAAATGTTGTATGGCTCCTCAGGTTACGAAGCGAATTGCTTAGACGAGTGCGCATGAGAAAGTTGAATTTGATTGATTGATTGATTGATGTTTAACGTCCAGCAAGCAATATTTCAGCTATATTCAGGACGTGAAAACCATAATTTTTAAATTAGTAGAACGTCATGCCTCCTTCTTATACTAAAACGTGATCTCATACAATAATATGAGAATATAAAAATGGTAGTTAAAACAATAAAAAATATGAAGTATCACAATTAATAGTGAAATTAAATTTTATTAAATAAATTAATTTCCTTTAAGAACTTTAAAATTGTGTCGCCTGCGACAGTTTGAAATAAATTAAAATACGTATCTGCATTATAGAAACGTTCCCGAATGTGGGCCACGTCCACACAGTCCATCAAGACATGCTTAATGGTGTATGGACTGTTGCATGGCACACATTCGGGTCGTGGCTCATTGTTTAAAATATAACTATGTGTCGTCCTGGTATGACCAAGACGACATCTTGTTAAAACAACTTGGTCTCTTCGACCTCTAAACGTTTAAAATTATTTGTGTGCAGTAGTGGCTGGATCTCATGAAGTTTATTATGAACTTGGAGATCCCAACCACTCTGCCGCAAATTAGAAATATATTTAAAAATCAACGCTTTAAAATCGGTAAAAGGAATATTACAGTTAATGATGGTATCATTTAATGCATTTTTAGCCTCCTGATCCACGACTGTGTTTCCATGGATTCCGACATGACTGGGAATCCAGAAGAAGATAATCTCTTTTCCCAAAGCAACAAGAGATTTGTAGATTTGAATAATTTTTAAAATGTAAGGATTTTTAATTTTGAAATTTTCAATAGCCAGTAGACAAGACAGGGAATCGGAGCAGACAATAAATTTGCATTCTTCTGACGAAGCAACTATTTTCATCGCAAGAAGATTAGCTTGCGCCTCTGCTGTAAATACAGATGAGGCAGACGGAAGGCGGCGAGTTTCAACACGCTCTCCGAAGACAGCGGCCGAGGCGACTTTATCACCGTCTTTTGACCCGTCTGTGTAAATAGTACTATAGTCAGGGTAACAAGATTTAATTTCTGCATAATGTTGTTGAATTATTAAATGGTTTGTGTCGGACTTTTTATGTTTTCTTGGATCATAAATAAATATCGGTTTGGGGTTTAACCACGGGGGATTATGCGGAATTTCAATTGCAGCGATTTCATCTAAATTTATACCAGAATTTTCCAAATGAGATTTAATTCGGAGGCCAAAAGGTTGAATTTTGTTTGGATGTTTTTCGAAATGTTTTGATAAAGAGGTTTGAAAAACACAGTCGTGGGCGGGGTTGCCAGGATATGCCTTTAATTTGGTTGCATATTGCAAAGCGAGCTTTATTCTTCTTTGATACAAAGAAGGCTCGCCTGCTTCTACATATAAACTCTCAACAGGTGTGGTTCTGAAAGCTCCAAGGCATAGTCGCAATCCTTGATGGTGTATAGTATCAAGGATTTTGACATATGACTTGCGAGCAGAACCATAAATAAAACAACCGTAATCCAACTTCGATCGAACTAGCGATCTATATAGATTGAGTAAAACATCACATTCAGCACCCCAGTCGGTGCTGGCAACGACTTTTAAAATATCTAATGCCTTTAGGCATTTATTTTTTAACATTTTGATATGGGGACGAAAGGTTAGCCTTGAATCAAATATGAGACCAAGAAAAGTAGTTTCTTTTACAATTTTGATAGGATTATTATATAATTTTAATTCGGGGTCAGGATGCATCTTTCGTTTATTACAAAAATGCATCCCAACGGTTTTTGCAGTGGAGAATTTAAAACCATTCTCCATTGCCCATTTCTCTATTCTATTTAAACATAACTGCAGTTGACGTTCAATATTATTCATGTTTTTTCCTCGGTAACATATGAGGAAGTCGTCAACATAAAGAGAACCATCAATATTATCTTTTAAAACTTGAGAAGGGCTATTAATTTTGATACTAAATAAAGTGACAGAAAGGATGCTTCCCTGTGGAACACCCATTTCCTGTTCAAAAGGGTCCGATAAAGTAGAATTGACCCTAACTTTAAATTCTCTGTCAGATAAAAAGTTTGAAATAAAGGTAGGAAGTCTACCTTTCAACCCCATATCAAAAAGATCTTTTAAAATACCATATTTCCATGTTGTGTCATACGCTTTTTCTAAATCGAAAAAGATAGACACAACATGCTCATTTTTTGCAAAGGCGTTTCGAATATACGTTTCGAAACGTACAAGATGATCTAGGGTACTATGCCCTTGTCTAAAACCGCACTGAATATTAGAAAGTAGATTGTTGGATTCTAAAAACCAGACAAGGCGATCATTGATCATCCTTTCCATGGTTTTACAAAGACAGCTTGTGAGTGCTATAGACCGATAGTTGGACGCTTCCGAGTGATTTTTTCCTGGCTTTGGAATAGGCACAACAGTGGCCATTTTCCATATAGATGGTAAGTCACCCGTTTCCCAAATGTTGTTAAGAAGACTCAGAAGGCATTGGAGAGAAGATTGTAGCAGATGTTTGAGAAGTTGGTAATGGATGTCATCTGTACCACATGCTGTGTCGTGAGATTTGTTCAAAGAAGTTTTTAGCTCTTCCAAAGAAAAAGGTGTATTGTAATCTTCCAAATTTTTTGACTGGAAATTAAGTCTTGATTTTTCTTTTTGAGTTTTGATACGCTGAAAATCCGGATGATAATTTCCAGCGGACGAGTGTTTTGCAAATGTTTCGGCCAATTTGTTAGATATATCTGACTCTGATGTTAACAAGTCTTGTCCATCCTTTAAATGATGGACATTTGCTTTACTGTTTTTACCTTTAATTTTACGAATCATGTTCCAAATTTTATTCATAGGGGTATGGTTATTTAGTTTAGAAACAAAGTTACGCCAAGAGGTGCGTCGTCTTTGTTTCGTTACCCTGCGAGCTTTCGCTCGAAAAATTTGGAAATGGTTAAGATTATTTTGAGTTGGACGTTTATTTAAGCGTCGTTCGGCCTTTTTCCGGTCTTTAATAGCGTCCTCACATCTGTCATCAAACCATGGTTTACTAGGATGTTTTGGATTTGTCGAGGTCTTAGGAATAGTTTCGTCAGCAATTGAAATAAGCGTTTCATTGAATTTTAAAATTGGATCAGAAATAGTTTCAAAAGTATCCGAGTTAAGTCGCTCCATACAGAGCTGCTCAAATAGAGGCCAATTGGTCTTGCCAAATTTATACCGAGCGACTCGTTCTGCGTTTGACGAGTGTAAAGACTGCAAGATAATGGGAAAGTGATCACTGCCACAGAGATCGTCATGGACTTTCCATGAGAAATCGGGCAACAGAGAAGGATCTGCTATTGTTAGATCAATAGCCGAGTATGATCCATTCCCAGGATGTAAATATGTATTAGTTCCATCAGAAAGTTGAATTTGAACATTGAACAAATTGAAATGAAACCAATTACAGTTGATGAAATGAAGAAGGCTGAAATTTCTATTCTATTGATTATTCAGAAGGAATTCATCCCGAGGATATACGATCTCTTCAAGAAGGAAGCCCTGTGAAGAAGAATAGTCGAATACGTACATTAGATCCAAAATTAGATTGTGATGGTTTAATTCGAGTCGGTGGGAGATTGCATCGATCAAGTTTACCTTATGACAGCAAGCATCCGATCATCTTACCTAAGGAGCACAATGTCTCTACTCTTATATTAAGACAAACTCATGAGGAGGTTGTACATAGTGGGAGAAATCATATGTTGTCAAATTTGCGACAACACTTTTGGATAATAAACGCACCATCCGCAATTCGAAATCTTATTGCTAAGTGTATCACGTGTAGAAAATTGAATTCAAAGGTTGGAGAACAGAAGATGGCTGAATTACCGGAGGACCGATTGGTTCCTAACGAACCTCCATTCACAAGAGTAGGAGTCGATTATTTTGGTCCATTCGAGGTAAAGGTCAAGCGAAGTCGTGTCAAGCGTTACGGTGTGATATTCACATGCCTTGCTAGCAGAGCTATACACCTTGAAGTAGCATTTTCTCTTGATACTGATTCTTACATTAATGCATTGCGTAGATTCATCGCTCGCAGGGGACAAGTTCAAAGGATGAGATAACGGTACGAACTTTGTTGGTGCTGAACGCGAGTTGGCGACTGGCATCAGAGAGTGGAATTCGTCTCAAATACAGAAATCAATGCTTCAACGAAACATAGACTGGAAATTTAATCCACCAGCTGGATCCCATCATGGTGGAGTTTGGGAGAGATTAATACAGTCGGTGCGAAAGGTGATGAACAGCGTTTTGAAAGAACAGACACTTGATGATGAAGGACTAAATACTCTCATGTGTGAAGTAGAATTTATTCTGAATAGTAGACCGATTACTAGGAACACTGATTCTCACTGTGACTTAGAACCTCTTACACCAAATCACTTACTTACTATGAAACAGGAACCATGTCTTCCGCCTGGTTTATTCGTGGAAACTGACAAAAGTTTTAAAATGATTTCAGTTATTTCGTACAATAGGAATGCACTTTTACAATTTATCTTAATTTTTTGTTAAAAGTTGGACACCAAGCAATTGGTGATGTAACCAAAAAGTGCTGGACGGAAAAACCGTGCTCATATTTGTTGTCTTTAATTTTAAACAAATACTAATCTAATGGACACATTAATTTCAATGTGTTGACTTCTGGTTTTTAGCTGTAAACTTTACACTTGTCCCTCAAGCAATTTAAAAACAAAATTTCAAAGAACACAACATCAACAGGAAAGTTATTGGAAGCTGGCATCGGTAATGCCATGTTTCAAGAAAGGTGACAAAGCTGAAACGTCAAATTATCGGCCGATTTCCCTGTTAAGTTGCGTAGGAAAGGTGTTCGAGAGAGTAGTATATAAGTATCTTTATAATTACTTTATAAGTAATAATATGATATATAGATATCAGTCGGGGTTCATGGCTGGACATAGTACAGTTCATCAACTCACTGAGATTTATCATGACATATGTGAAGCGCTAAATAGAAAAATTAATGTTTGCATTGTGTTCTGTGATATATCGAAGGCATTTGATAGGGTATGGCATGAGGGTCTTCTGGTAAAGCTGAAAGCTTATGGCATAGATAAAAACGTATTTCTATGGATTAAGAGTTATCTAAGTAAACGACGACCTCGAGTCTTTGTAAAAAAATCTGTTTCATCGGAATCGTATATAAATGCAGGTGTACCACAATGATCAGTATTGGGACCCCTGCTATTTTTGATTTTTTATTAACGATATATCAGACGACTTAGATAGCTTCACGCGATTATTTGCAGACGACACTTCACTTGGATGCTCGTCTAAGTCTCAAGTAGCCATTCAGAATACATTGAATTCAGATCTAGAAAAGTTACATAGATGGTCTATTGATTGGATGGTAAACTTTAATCCGAACAAGACGAAAGCCATATATTTTACGAACCAAACCGTAGCTCAGGAACCTATTATTACCTTTAACAATCAGCAGGTCGAGTTAGTAGATAGGCATTAGCATCTTGGTGTTATTCTTTCATCAAACTGCAAATGGACTGCCCATGTTGACAGTTTATGTTTGAACGCATCAAGACAGCTAGGTGTCCTGCGAAGCCTAAAATTCACCCTGAACAGATCAAACTTGAGTAAAATCTATCATACTTACATATTGCCTCTCTTAGAATATGCTTGTGAACTATGGGATGGGTGTACATTAGAATGCGCCAGCAAATTAGAAAAAATTCACCATGAAGCTGCGCGAATTGTCACAGGCCTACCTCGCTATGCTAGAAATGATTCTCTATACTTTGAAACAGGATGGGAAACACTAGCTGACCGTCGTAGACGACGAAAACTCTGCTTGTTCCACCGTATCCATAACGGCAGAGTCCCTGGTTATTTATCTGACTGTTTGACTCCAATAATTGGAAATACAAACAGATATAACCTTAGAAACCAAGAAAACTATGTTCACCCTCAAACACGTATCGAGACGTTTTCTAGGTCATTCATACCATCTACCACTATCTTGTGGAATAGTCTTGACCTACGGCTTAGAAATATACCGACATTAGATAACTTTAAAAGGGTATTGAAAAACCAAAACCCTACTATTCAACCACCATCGTACTATAGCTATGGTAATAGAAAACTCAATATTTTACACACCAGACTAAGGCATATGAGTAGTACACTTAAGGCTGATCTGTTCAGGGTGGGCATAGTGGCTGACCAAAGATGTTCTTGTGGTTGGCCAGTTGAAGACAGTATTCATTTCTTTCTTGAGTGTCCCTTGTATACTGTGCAACGAGGGCAATATATTGATATTCTTCCGGACACTGGAGAGGATAAAATAACTTTAATTCTGTTCGGGAGCTATATCCTTGACAGGAATGCAAATGTAGCCAACTTCGAGACAATACAGCAGTTCATTAGGCACTCTGGTCGTTTCAGTTTAGACTGATTTCATTTTTGTTCTTCTATTTTAAAACTTAAAGAGGTACATTTTTTTTCCTTCTACCATAATTTTTATTCCTCTCTCTTTCTTTTGTTTTTGTCTTGTTCTCATGTAAATCAAAATTGTATGTATTACACTTGTCGTTATCTGAACCACTATTGTTTGTATGTTGTAAAAATGTATGGAGAAGACCTTGTGAGTTGGAATAACTCGAGTCCTATCCAATATTTGAATATTTGCAAATAAAATATGTTTAAACTAAACTAAACAGGAAAGTTAACAAAGTTTGGCATTTCTTCATACAGTTACTGATTTTGAATATGCCCATTTGAGTCTTTTGAGCTCAGAAGCTTTATGGTTTCTGTTGAAACAGTCAACATCACAGCTGCCAGCCCAATAAGAAGAAAAATAGTAAGGCTGGGGGTCTGGGGGCCCTGCACCGCTGGAGCGTTTCGTGTGAATGGATCGTTTTTCGGACATTTTGGCTCCTTAATAAAGCGTCAAAACGATCGCGATCAATAACCACGTGGTTCGCATTCAATAGTATTTACCTTTTATTCAAACGCTACTCCAATTATTAGATTTTTCTAATATTCCAACCAATGACGGTCACGATTATAAAAATTCCGGAATTTAATTTTTTTACCGCAAAACACGGAAAATCTTAGGTTTTTCTTTTAAATTCGTAAAGCGTATTTTTAAAACAAAAATCGGAAGCCTTACGCTAAAATAGCAATGGTTGGCAGCTCTGCAACATTACTTTCTTTAAGGTCCCATTTGAGTTCTTCTTTCTTTTTGTATTTGGCAGGATTTTCATGTTCATTTTCATCGTAAACCTTGCTTTCGTTTTGACATTTTCTGAAAGAGATGAAACCAGAAGCGGAAATGTACATTATAGACTCCGTGATTTTTGGCAGGAATTTCATGTTCATCTAAACCTTGCTTTCGTTTTAAAAATTTTCTGAAAGAGATGAAACCGGAAGCGGAAATGGCAATGTAAAGATAATACACAGAGTCAAACAAAAAACATAACGGAAAGGAAATGACAAAAAAAATCAAGATTTTTGAAAAATCTTTAAGAATGTAGTAAAAATCGTAATATGGCCTAACAAATCGGGAGCCTTACGCCAAAATCGTAAGGGTAGGCAAGTCTGCTTACACATATGAAGTTTAACGTTAAAATACGATATTTTTAAACTAAAAAAGAACAGGTTTATGATCGACAACATATATGTGACTTTCGGATGTGTGTTTAGCAGGTAATCGGAATTTCAACAAGTACAAACTGTGCCTCACTACTTGCTGATTTGTTTCTGTATTTTGATGAAACTAAATATCTCTAACGCCTTATTCAAGACGAGAAAATAGAAGAACCTATGTCGTTTTATTTTACATACTGAAATATTGTGATGAACCCCCAATTTACCTAGTGGCTTCCGCTTATATACCCTGCAGAACTGGAAATTAAAGAAACCACAGAAGCAGCTTCATCTACACCATATTTAGTTTTACACCTCGAATATGACACCAGCAGTCTTCTTAGCACAAAGACTTTACGACAAACGAGACGGTTTTAATTTTAAGATAATAAAATGTACTAACTTATGCCCCAAATTCCAGCTTCTTTTAATACGATGTATATCTTTTTCAAATAAAACCGTTTCCTTGTTGAAAATACGATTGCAGATTTTCCCAATTTTTGAAATCCGTATACATCGATTGTTCTGCGATTATTGGATACACCTATTACTGACTAAGGGTATATAATACCCGTCAATTTTCATCAACAAACCAACTCACATACTACAGTAATGGATGCGGGAGGTTTAGCATGCTATAAAACATGGTTAAGTCATTTCTTTTTATAATGCCTGTACCAAGTCAGGTCTATTTATGTAGTTGTTATATTTGTAGTTGTTGGTTCAAAAGTTTGTCAGTTTCTTCTCTTTTATGATTGTCTTTTTGAGCAGTTTCCTTCGTGTTCGGTTTTTGTTATTGCCGGTTATTAGTGGGCTGTTCATGTTGATATTGTCTGAAATAATGGCCACGATTTCTTAAAATCTTTTAAATTGTAAGGTTTTTTTTTTACATTCTAAAGTTGTATTTTATCATTTTCATTTAAGTATTTGCATATGCCGAAGCAATCTAAAGGTCTCATCACCAAAATATGAAATGAAAATAGATCAACTCATTATCAACATTACAGCAAACTAAACTTTGATAGGGACCTCGGTGGCCGAGTGGTCAAGGTAGTTCGTCTACTATTGATCACGTGGTCTGTCAACACTGAGATTGCGGGTTCGATTCTCACTGCAGGCAGGGTGTACTCGACTCCAATCTTAATTGACAATATTGCCAGTTTTCCTACCGCAGGTCGGGGGTTTTCTCCGGCTTCCTCCCCCAATAAAAACTGGACGCCATGATATAGCTGAAAAATTGCTGAAAGTGGCGTAAAAACACCATTAAAACAAATAAACTTTGATAAAGTAACCCAACACGTGGTCTATTAGATTGGTGATAACAAAAGTAATTATCATAAAGATTTTTATTGATTGATTGAATGTTTACTGTACGTCCAGCGGGCAGTATTTACGTTATATTCAGGATGAGAGCAAGATTACGAACAATAAATTAATGGAAAAAGGGTGGGATTGAACACAATTTTGACTGCCACTGGACAAGTATGGAGTATTGGTTAGTGGCGGAGATTTTAGCCTTTTGAATCGGCTAGAAGCAACCTACTCTTTTTTCGAAATCTACAAAAGGGCACTTGTTAGACCTGACAACACCCACAACGCGTGGGTCTCCCATATCCGCCACCCGGGGACGCGCTGGGTTGTTGAAGGTCGAGCACTGGGAATCCTCCCACTCAAGATTTTTTAAAGAATATGTTTAAATTTATGACAGTTACATTTAGTAAAAATCCATAATGTACATGCCATCTAAGTTGATTTACCTCAAGTCATAAAGTTATAAATGTTCATAAAGTGAAATGTTGAACAAGGAGAAATCTAATATTGAACTGGGAACTGCGAATATTGAAAGAGAAACTAAAAATTCTGAATACTGAACTAGGAACTACGAATGTTGAACTGGGAAATGCAAATATTGCCAAAAACTACGGAACTAGGTAGTAAGAAAATTCAACTATGAACTGGAAAATCGATTTTTTTTTAAATTAAAGACATTAATTACAATTTTCACATAATTCATTTAGAAAATTGTAAATCATGTTTAAATAAATAAATGATTATTTCTACTCATATTTTGGTGACTGACAAGAGTCAGTTTTGACTTTTTACAGTAAATAAGACCAATAAAAGACTTGTCACGAATTAGTCTCAAGAAGTATACTAATTCGATTTAAACCCGCCATTTGTCGTATGACCTCCAGACATGCGGAAAGCTGCTACCAGAAATGAAAATGTCAAAGTACAAATCATTAAATAACAGACGAAAGAGAACTTTGTCGGATTCAACTAAAAAGTGAAAGACAATTATGAATAGTTATAAAACAAGGGCTAAACTAAAGGACGCCAAAATGGCTAAAAGTTTGCTAAACATTTCAACGTTATTTTATCAATTTGCGTGTGTCATATTTCAATATATCCTTTTGTAATGAGGCAAGCAATATCTCAACTTCAAACCATCAACATTCATGTTGACAAATAAGAAAACCTTAGTACACACACACAAACAAAATTTAAAATAACGTTGTTCATTAATATTACGATGATCATCAGGGGTAATATTACTATTAAGTATGGAAACTAGTTTTCAAGTCAGTACTTATTGCATTGTGAAGCAATATATGTTAAACAATATTTATATAGTATAAAAAATAGCAAAGAAAACATACCAAACAAGAGGCAAAAGTCAAGGGACAGTTACAAAGCTAGACAAACTAGAGGCTCCCAGGAGTCTGTGTCGCTCACCTGAACCTGAAACAAAACAACTCTTTTTTATCCCGCTTTTCTTTGCTATAAGGAATTGCCCAACACTTCTGCAAAAGTCATTAATTTTGACCTTTTAAGGGAAATAATTCCTATAAGGAGGAGCTTTTGATGCTTAGAGGGAGAAGGGAGGTTCACTTCAAATTTGCTGTACCTGTTATACTTTTTTAACTATCAGTCGAAAACTCTCTTGACTCCAACCCCCCCCCCCCTATTTTCTATTTTAAGCCAACGTAGCTATGTAGGTAGTCAGGTGTCATGATTTGCACAATTTCGGTAGAGGACGTCCTAAAGATGATGTGTGTAATGTTTCAAAGCAGTCCTTAAATGGGTTATAGAGGAGAAGATTTTATAAAATCATGTAAAATTGATTAAAAAATGTTCAAGGAGAACAATTCCTAAACGGTTCATCAGACAATCTTGATCCTAAGTCAATTTTTAGCCCTCATAGAGCAGAACAATTAAGCAATGCTAACTTTTTCTCTAGTTCTAATAATTTTCAAGATTTTGAGGCAAAAATGTCAAAAATAATCAATTTTGACAATTAATGGGCAATAACTCCTATAAGGAGTCCTTATACAACTTCAACCCAATGGAGTGTTTCGTAGAGGTTTTGATGCAGATGAAGGCATGTCTCTTCGGTTTTCCTGTATCTTTTACACTTTTTTAAATATAAGCCAAAAACTGTATTTTACCCCCCCCCCTCTTTTCCATTCTATTTTTAGCCATGGCGGCCATGTTGGTTAATCTGCAGCCATGGTTGGTGCAAACTTGGTTGAAGACATTTAACGGATGATGTGTACAAAGTTTCAAAGCAGTACTTTCAGTGGTTTCAGAGGAGAAGATTTTTAAAAAATTAATTAAAACCGATTAAAAAAAACAGTTCAAGGGGAATAACTCTTAAACGGTTCATCAGACAATCTTAACCCTAAAGTCATTTTTGTAGCCATCATAGAGCAGAACAATTAACCAATGCAAACATTTTCTCTAGTTCTAATAATTTTCAAGATTTTGAGGAAAAAATGTCAAAAATAATCAATTTTGACAATTAAAGGGCAATAACTCCTATAAGGGGTCATCATACAACTTTGACCCAATGGAGTGTTTCGTAGAGCTTTTGATGCTGATAAAGGCATGTCGCTTCAGTTTTCCTGTATCTGTTATACTTTTTGAACTATAAGCCAAAAATTGTATTTTGACCCCCCCCCGTTCTTTTTTTAGCCATGGCAGCCAAGTTGGTTAATCTGCGGCCATGGTTGGTGCAAACTTGGTTGAGGACATTTGATGGATGATTTGTACAAAGTTTCAAAGCAGTACTTTCAGTGGTTTCAAAGGAGATTTTAAAAAATCAATTAAAACCTATTAAAATAAACAGTTCAAGGGGAATAACTCTTAAACGGTTAATCAGACAATCTTGACTCGAAAGCCAATTTTGTAGCCCTCATAGAGCAGAACAATTAAGCAATGCTTACTTTTTCTCTAGTTCTAATAATTTTCAAGATTTTGAGGCAAAAATCATCAATTTCGACAATTAAAGGGCAATAACTCCTACAAGGAGTCGTCATACAACTTTGACCCAATGGAGTGTTTTGTAGAGCTTTTGATGCTGAAGAAGGAAGGTCTCTTTGGTTTTCCTGTATCTGTTATACTTTTTGAACTATAAGCCAAAAACTGTATTTTGACCCCCTGTTCTATTTTTAGCCATGGCGGCCATGTTGGTTGGTCTAAGGCCATGATTTGTGCAAACTTGGCAGAGGACATTTCACTGATGATAGATGTAAAGTTTCAAAGCAATCCCTTCAGTGGTTTTTGAGAAGATTTTGAAAGAAAAGTTATCGACGACGACGGACGCCAAGTGATGGCAATAGCTCACATGACGCTTCGGGTCAGGTGAGCTAACAACAAAAATAGAACACAAAAACCCATAAACAGAGTAACCCCAACCCAACAGAAACCATGGGTGCAGTCAGGTGCTCCGGATGAGTAAGCATTGCCTGCCTCTAATTCGACACCCGTCGAGTTAATCATTGTCATATCCAATAAAAGTGAAAACTTCAGCATTAATTCCAACAAACTGCAACAACAGATGTCTTGTAATGGTTGTAATGTGAATTTGATCTTTCTGATGGTGCAAATATAAAGGACGAAGTCCGTCATACTCTTCTCATTCGGTCATCATGTTCCTTAATATTATGTGGATATATTAAATTTAAAATGATATGTCACTATAATGGATGAACACACAATGCTTTCAACAGCCGAAACCTTACATCCTAATATATAATTTAAACTTGCAGCATAAATAAAGTACATTCTGACTAAAAATAAAAAAGACTTATTGATTGGGTGAACATGGCTTTGTAGTATTTGATTTTTATTATTTATTATTATTAATTTAGATGTGTACATTATATGATAAAACTTTTTACTTTTATTTGTCGTTAGATGTACAAACATATTGTACATGCAACTTCCTTTAAGTCAATTCACTTGATACGGAAATTGTTATCATGAATAATAAACTCTGTTAAAATACCAAATTTCTCTAAAACAAGGTATTAATTTGTCAAATAACGTACATGAAATTAGTATACCAGTTTTGAATACTTACTTTTACTTGTAAATTTCCACTGATACGTTCAAAGGTGTTTTTCATACATTTCTACAGGAACATCTTTGCAGTAGACTTTTTTCGGGCACAAGTCGATGTTTTATAGTGTAAACTCGAAGCCAGCTTACACATCACACACTGCTAATGTGGTGTTCGTTCTTCAATTTGTCATCCGCCCTAATGCATGGTTTCTCCGTAAAAATCAAATCGACCTTGTTGTCCCTATTGTGCATGAATCAACATAAATAATTACTAATGTGGAATTTATCGCGGAGTTGAGGACTTGTTCGCTTTCACTGATATTCAATGTTTATAAATAATAATTACCTTTACTGTCATAGTAATCTTCATCTCTAATGGACTTAAAATCACAATCGATCAACTCAATTGTTAGGCAAGGGTCAACCCGGTACTCTTGTGCATCCAACTGCGCAGCCGGTATTCTCTTAGGGAACCAGTCGTCCATCATCAATTGGAGGGTTCCTCGTGCTGGACCCACAAAGCAGCCCAGTGCTTCCCTGGGTGGCGGACATGGGAAACCCTCTCGTTGGGAGGTTGTCAGCTCATTATACGGAAAGCCTGGCCGCGGAACGATGTTGGTAAAGTATTAGGAGAGTTCCATGCACTATAAAGACCCCTTTTGTAAATTTAGAATAAGTATGCAGATTGTAGCTGCTTTGAAAGGCTATAAATTTTCCGCCCCTACCCAAATACTCCATACTTTTCCAGTGGCAATCAAAATGTTTTCCTTATGTCCCATTTCACCTCTTTCTCCATTGAATTATTGTTTATTAATCTGTTCTCGTCCTGAATATAGCTGAATACTGCTCGCTGGACGTAAAGCAGACATCAAATAAATCAATCCAACATCACGGCTACCAGTCGGAAAGGGAAATTGGTGCAGCGAGCGATCACACTTCACCCCTTTCATCCTGTAAAAGGAGGGACTGCCAAAGAAAAGACGCCTTCAGTGTGGTTTGCCTATATCCAATGTGTTGAAATAAGATTGTCGAAGTAACTATGCTTGCATATTGGCATGACATTGCTGATCTTCAGCATCAACTAGAAATTATTTTCCCAAACCTAATTTCAAGGGACGTAATCCAAGATGTTCTATCAGTGACTGCGATAGAGTTCAGAGAAACGGGAATCATTTTAATCGATCCTCTGTTCTGGAAATCCAAATAAGCCGAAAAGCTCAAAGTCAATCAGAGTTAATCCAAACATTTTGTACTATGGTGATGTTACACTGCCCAAACAATTAATCGATATTAAACTAAAGATATAAATATTCCCCCAAATCGTCAACGGGTGGTATCTTCAAACGGATTCCAGTTAGTTCATTAACCGCCCAGAATTTGTAATTTATATTCTACATGCCCCGTGCGGGATCCGGGTGGCTAAAAGAATAGACCGCAGTCGCGCTAGCTTGTCGTAAAAGGCGATTAAATAGCGCCCAGTACCCTGACCGGCGTGTCAGGTCGGTTTGCCTAAAGACCGACTGGGATGTGTGCCCCAGGTGGTTGAATGGGGTACCCCTGGCAAGCTGGGGTTGTCAGGCCATAATACGGAAAACCTGACCGCAAACCATATTAGTGCACCGTGTTGGGAAAAATGCCACGTTCCTCGCACGTTAAAGAACGCTGCTGTAGTATTCGATATGAGTAGGGATTTCGATCCCGCTACAGGAGGCTAAATTGCCCGACCCTATCCATCCTCCCATTTGCCAGTGGCAATCTAAAATCCGTTACCCCTATTTTTCCTTGTGTTCCATCCCATTTTCATTCATCATCATTTCATGTTCATTTTATCATCCATTTCATGTTCATCGCCTGAATGTAGCTGAAATATTGCTGCTCGGGCGTTAAACACCATTAATCAACCAATCAATCAATCTCGTGTCTTCTTGCTATTCAAAATTTCAAAATTAAAAACCATTATATTTTAAAAATAATTGAAATTTACAAATATCTAATAGCTTTGGGAAAAGAGGTTGTGTTTTTCTGGATCCCAAGTCACGTTTGAATCCAAGGGAACACAGTCGTGGATCAGGAGGCAAAGAATGCCCTTAAGAATAATATTATAAACTGTGATATTCCTTTTACTGATTTTAAACCAATAATTTTTAAATATATTTCTAGTTTGTGTTAGAGTGGTTGGGATCTCCAAGTTCATAATAAACTTCATGAGATCCAGCCACTACTGCACACAAGTAATTTTAAAAGTTTTAGAGGTCGCAGAGACCAAGTTGTTTTAACAAGATGTCGTCTTGGTCATACCAGGACGACATAGTTATATTTTAAATAATGAGCCACGACCCGAATGTGTGCCATGCAACAGTCCATACACCATCAAGCATGTCTTGATGGACTGTGTGGACGTGGCCCACATTCGGGAACGTTTCTATTCTGTAGATAAGTTTTTTAATTAATTTAAAACTGTCGCAGGCGACACAATTTAAAAGTTCTTGAAAGAAATAAATTTATTAAACAAAATTTAATTTCACTATTAATTGTGAAGATTGATACTTTTTATTGTTTTAACTACCATTTTTATCTGTATATATATTCTCATATTATTGTATGAGATCAAGTTTTTAGTATAAAAGGGAGGCATGACGTACTATTAATTTAAAATACTAACAACTTAAAAATTATAATTTTCACGTCCTGAATATAGCTGAAATATTGCTTGCTGGACGTTAAACAACAAATAATCAATCAATCACGTCGGGTGCAGGGGGCTGCATTGATTCAACGGGCTCCAATGTGTCAATCTGGACCACAGATATCTTCATTAGGGGAGCCTGCCTCTCGCCCTCAATCGCACTGGCCTGACAGAGGGCCAAACCATGTGTTCATCTCTCTTATAACTCCTCGCCTAGAGGATTGGCTGGGTCCAAGTTCTCACCGAGTTCTTGATGCTCGGGGGTCAGGGGGTGTAGAGCACAGGTAACCGCCCTCCAAATCAATACGCACCGGGTTGTCGATATTCTCAAAGTGGTATTCGTGAATGGTAGGCCAGCCCATCACTCGGCAGAGCTCCAGGTACCAGGGCAAATCCGTGTAGTCTATTCTACATGTGTGGCTACGCACTACCCCGCTCCTCAGGAACTTGACGATATCTTGGGCAGTGGCTGTTTTGAACAGTAGAGCACTGGGCCAACACCATCTTCCTCCGATATCGCTGAAACAGCCTGTTGTTTAGCTGTTCCAGCTTGAAGTAGACGCAAACATGTTTGACAGGTCTCAATAAAAATAATCGTGGAAATGTAATTTTTTAAACACTATTTCTGCGAGTTATCCGATTCGACAAACTAATTGCGTTTATCACTATAGATATTTATTTTAATTACTTCCCCGCTAAAATTTGTACCGCAAAAAAAAAATTGGTTACTTGAACTATTGTTTTTAGAACATGTAGCCAGCGACATCATTTGTGTGCAATGTGCATGCTCAACTGTATAAAGACGAGTTGAAATTCGTATTAACCCATTTTTTCCTTGTAAAGACCAGTGTAAATAACCAGTAACGAATTGGCAATTTTGTAATTGGCGTTTCTATTAAATTTTACTCCATTGCTTTATAATTTAAAATAATTTTTCAACATCGAACAAGTTTGATGATATATATTTGAGACCAGATGCAGAGCCCAACATTGTGATTCTGTGATGATATATATTTGAGACCAGATGCAGAGCCCAACATTGTGATTCTGTTATTGAGACCAGATGCAGAGCCCAACATTGTGATTCTGTGATTTTTAACCTCGTACAAGCTGCAATACTGCTCAATTTACTAGAAAACGTTCGCAATACTCGACACACAGAGCTGCCCAGCGCGTCCCCAGGTGGCGGATTCTGTCGATTTGGGGGAAATGGGATTATCGGGTCAAAATACTGAAAGCCAGGCCAAAGTGGTCAACGAGCGCCACGGTCTTTGCACGATAGAGACCCGCTTTTGTAAATGTTGAAAATTTTTAGTAAGTTGTAGCAGCTACAAAAGGTTAAATTTTCTACCCCTACTACTTTTACTTACATTGGTAATTAAAATGTTGATCTTTTGTCTTGACAAATCTATTGTTAACTTGTTCGTGTACCGAATTTAGCTGAAAATGGTGCTTCCTGGACACAAAGCAACCATCAATTTTAATCAGCCTTAAATATTTCTGGATTTTGAGGTCCATTGAACGTCACATAATTGATCGACCTAATTCTTATAATAATATCTGTAAAAAAAGTAAAATCTGAAAATCTTGAGTTCACAATTTAAGTTTTTTTTAATAGTTAATCACACTGCTCGTCTGTCCACATCCCTTGTAAGCGCACTCCTCCTAAACCTCTTGATGAAATTTAAAGAAACTTCGCATAAAGGAAGTGCATTATATGTAGATGTGCATGAAGTATTTTGATTGACCTCGGATATCATTTAGGGGAGATAATTGGACTTAAAAGTGAAGCGGGGGTATCGCTTTGTCAGCGTGCTCACAGTCCACACTTGTTACTCTTCAACTGTATTTATACATTTTATTAATAGTAATGCTAGATACTTTTGTGTTTGTTACAACCGTTAGTTTTAGGTAATGACCAACTTGAATAACCACGCATAAAATCTGGTCTCGTCACCACATTGATAATTAGCCGTCTATGGGTCAATATCGGGTATATCCACTGTTAGCATAAATGACTGTTGCAACCCTGAGTCGCATTCTGCTAGCAAGGCGTCTTGTTTATTGAAGCGTTATCTGTTCCCATTCGGTGGCAGATGGGAGAGACCCTCTTGTTGGGGGAAAAAGGGGGGGGGGGGGGGGTTGCTTGGTCATAATACGGAAAGCCTGGCCGCGTACCATAGTGGGTAATGTGTTTGGAGAGTGCCACGCTCCTTGCACGATAAAGACCCCTTTTGTAGATTTCGAAAAAGTACGTTTATTGTAGCCGCTACAAAAGACTAAATTCTCCGACCCTACCCAATACTACGTACTTTACCAGTGGTAGTAAAAATTGTGTTCCCTGTGTCCCATCCTACCCATTTGTCCATTGATGTATTGTTGGATAACTTGCTCCCGTCCAGAATATAGATGAAGTACTGCTCGCTGGACGTAAAGCAAACATCTAATCAATCAATCTGTCCCAATTCCTGTTGTTATTGACATTCTTAATGTTGCAAGTTTCTGTTAAGGAGGATCCAGAGCTTGTAATCGCCTACCCAATTGATCCCATGTATGGTATATTGGGTTGAAATCTGGACTTATTGCAGGCCACAGAGGCACATTTTTGTGGAGTGCCACGCTCTTTGCACGATAAAGACCTTTTTCTGTTAATGTCGAAAAAAAACTTGCAAGTTGCAGCCGCTACAAATGTTTACATCTTCCGCCCCTAACTTGTCCACTGTTTATTACAATTGTTTGCCCTTTTAGTATATCTTTACCGAATTGATTCTATACATGTTAACGTCCTGAATAGAGTTGAACTATTGCTCTCGGACACACAGCAAAGATCAAATCAAATAATCCGCCGACAATGTTTGCAGTTTGTGAAGGCCTTCAAATGAACCATTGCTGATGGACGTAATTCTGTTGCTTGTAAGATCTTTAGATAAAAAAAAAATAGTTTTATTTCAAAATATTAAGTTCACAATTTTATCAAGTCATTGTACATATCACGGAGTAGATTCAACCAACGGTACATATTCTTTTTCCTCAATAACACTGGGACAATACTGGGAGGGTTCCCAGTGCTCGACCCACAGTGTAGCCCAGAGCGTCTCCGGTTGGTGGATAGTGGAAACCCTCTCAGTAAGGGGTTGTCAGGTCATACAATACGGAAAGCCTGACCGCGGACCGTAGTGGATAACGTGTGTGGAGAGTGCCACGCTCCTTGCATGCTAAAACCCCTTTTGTAGATTTCGACAAAGAGTAGGCTCATTGTAGCCGCTACAAAAGGCTAAATTTTCCACCCCTATTTAAAACTATACTTATCCAGTGGCAGTCAACGTTGTATTCCCTGTGACCTTTCCCACCCCCATTTTCCATTGATTTATTGTTTGTTAACTTGTTCCCGTCCTGAATATAGCTGAAATACTGCTCGCTGGACGTAAAGCAGACATCCAAACAATTAATCCTCCATAACAACCGGGACCATCCATACTGGGAGGGTTCTCAGTGCTCGACCCACAGATCATCCCAGGGGGTTCCGGGGAGAACCTATCGGGTAGGTGGTCTTGGATCGCCTAAAAATGCCAATCAATCATGTCATTCTAATGTTCTTTGCTAAAGTATGTTGTTCTACCTTTTGTTGACCGTAGCTTTTGATGTGTAGATGTATAAGCAAATGGGGCTATTAAGGTGTCAAGACACTAAAGGGGACCAATCAAATTTAGAACATATAAGAAAATAGTACTTACGTAGTCCTGTTTATCTTAGTGTATATGTGCACCGCAGTTGGTCAGTAACAACATACTGGCATTTATCCCCAACTGACCAGCGCGTCTGATACTAGCCGTGATGGAGTCTGTATCAAAACAGAATTTAAAATAGTCAATACATAATAACATCCATTCTGAAATTGTATCTGTGAACTAGCATGGTCGCGATAACACCATTTGATAAATCCTGTATTACAATCCCAGTAAAAATATTTTTGCTGTTGAAACGGACTCGACTAAAAACTGTCGCTCATCGCTCCTCCAGAACATTATACTTTAAAAAAAGTAAAGATATAAACAGAAGTAAAATGATATAATGTTTTACAAGTGATGTCAAGAACGTGACCGAAATAGAAGTGAAATATGGGTGTCTTCTCATTAAATGTTAATCTTTGAACCTACCTAAACTTCCCAAATTGTTGATTTAGAAATTTCGGCCCCCACAGGAAATTTGTACACTCAAAATGAAGAGAATAACAAAATACAGAACACAGATGCAACTGTCAAAACAGACAATCCACAAATCAAAGTCCGAGAAACCTTCAACTCCAGAATCAACAACCAAAAATATAGTACATACAGCAATGGTTCTGACTTGCAACGGGCATTTCAGAAGAAATCGTGGGTTCAATGTTATGCCAAACCTCCCTCTAAAAACTGATTTCATGAAACTTTGGTAAAACATATGTTGACAAAATGCTAACACTTTTGTTTTTTGAAGTACGACTCTTTTTCGATTAAAACAAGCAGGAGCCTGAATCGCTCACCCGACTTTATAGACAAACTAAATGATAAAATCGAAGCCACAAAATGCCTTTTTCTATATTAATAGTTTTCATATTCCAAGGCAATGTGCAATAATGTCTATAAGGGGTCATTGATAACTTGGAATAAAATGTCAAAGTAGAGTTTTACATTCAAATCAATTAGCTGAACATTTAAGCAAGCAGTCATAGTAAATATATTAAATATACAGTTTTGTCATCATTAAAGGTATCCGATCCATAATTGAAATCACCGTTAAATTTTATTTTTCAACACAGAAATACAGCCTTATTTAAAAAAATGTATTGCTAATAATTGATACACATAAAATACATTGTTTTATTTTGAGTCAATGTTAACACTTTTGAGCAAAAAAGGTTTACTCAAATCATATTTCCGATGTTTGCCGAACATTACCGAGGTCTTCTCCATTGAAAAAAACAAAGGAAATTGAGTGAATTATTGGTCGGATACCTTAAAGGATGATTGTGTAATTACAAGGAACCAAATATTGAATCCTGAACCTTCTATATTATGAGTGTATAAAAAAGATGTAGAATTAGTACGAATCTACCTTAAAGTCAACATCTGATAGTTCCAGCAACAGTTTTCAGGTAATCCTCAATTTGAGGCTTGTATTCAGCTTTTTCTGCATAAAATGTACTTATATTATGCAGTGGTACATGTGAAATACCGTTAGAATAAATGTTAGCAATATAAGGTACTACCATTTGGATAACACATTTGAAATTAATTACCAGTAATAATTTGATAAACGGAGGCTAGTGCTTGGGGACACTATGTATTGTATTTTACTACATTAACATGAAAGTTTTAAGCACACTGATGAAATAGGGTTTGGAACTGTGGATATACGCAATAATCACTTCAAGTTTTTAAGTTGTTCTCATTTCATGTACCCGGTCAGAATATTCAACAGCAACACAATACATGTAATTGCGCGTGACCCAGATAATGTTTTCTAAATGTCTTCACATATTTTAAATAGACTTGAATTCTACATTCAATGGGATTGTTTAATACCTGATGGCTTATTTATACGTAAAACCTTTAAAAATTGTCTGGGTAAATTAAAATGTTATCTTAAATAAACATGTGTCAATATGAAACACATTTGCATTAGTTTTCTGTTGGTATTTAAGCTCACGAATATCTGCCTACATGACTTTTATTGTTTTGTCCATGCTGTTTAACTTGTGCATTAAAAATAAGTTGGCATAAATTCACAGTAAAAATATATTTTCAAACATGAACATTCCATTAAATTCACAATACAAATATATTTTCAAACATGAACATTCCATTGTCCCCTACTGTAATTAATATCTAGTTGTGTTTGTTCCAGAATTTTCCCGCAGCACCATGGAAATCTATATAGGATTGATGTTCTTAAAGTTATTCCACCATAACCTTCATACATTCTTCTGTTATGAGAATAGCACCAATGGTTCTATATGGGGCTGGGGAAAACAATGGTTGTCAGAATTTGTAAAATACTAAAATCCGATTGGTTTGAAATTGTCATCTGACTTCTTGTAGCAGCTTTTGCTCCTCAAATGATACAATAATTTGTGAAAGATACATGCCCCCTCGGACCGCTTGTTTGAATATTTTCCATAAATTATAGCAAGGGGTAAAATAAATGAAATGTGGGAAGATGCACTTCAAAACACAGTGTAACATGAATTATATTGATTCGAATATGACAGCGCAAATAAGACAAATGCTACTCACATTATTTTGATGTTGGTTATTTTGTAATTTTGTTTTTAGTGCGCATATATATAAAGCCCTGCTGGTATTAGCGTATAAGCAACAGTTATCTCCATGGTCTATTGGATATTTTACAGTGGGTGTTCCTCATGGTTTCCTTTGATGTTTGAAAGGATCCATAAATTCAAATTTAAACTATCTAAGCAATATACACACCGTATTACCTGATACATCAAAACCCGATGGATACGGTCAAAACCCGTCTATTCTCATTTAAATAACAAAAGAAAATGATACATCAACACTCGTTGTAAAATCCAGTGGGTGTTGATGTATCATTTTCGTTTGTTATTTAAATGAGAATAGACGGGTTTTGACCGTATCCATCGGGTTTTGATGTATCAGGTAATACGGTGTGATATATATATATATTTTTTTTACTTCCATATTTTGCAATATTAACTTGTATCAAAGAGGGTTAGTGATCTTTCCAATGTGTTAGAGCCCTTTTACTAACTGGGACAGGTTCAAACAAATCCTGGGATTGAGTGTTTTGCGATTTCTGCAATTGCATTTAAGAAGTAAACACCTGGCTTTATCATTCCTTAACCCTTAACTTAGCTTTCAACAGTACAAGTCTCATTAAATTAATTTTTTCTAGATTTCAGTTTGCGAAATATTGGTTGAAGTTTACAATTATAACAAAATTTCTTTCATGATAAAAGCTTCTGTTTACTTCTGCTTTAACATTAAGGAAAAAAATTGCATACATCAATACTAGAATAAATTACTTTAATATCATTAAGGCATTAATGAAATTAACAGTATTCTAATATTAATTAATTATTATGATACATCCGGTAACCAGCATTTTTGTCTAATTTGAAATCCTGTCATTTCTTTAATTTTTTCTCACAAGTTCTCCATAAAAAAAACTATTTGAAATTAAATCTCTTTTTCAACACACTGGCAACTTAAAAAATGTTGGCCTAGACTACTGCGATTAGAAACTTTGTCATTTAAGAGTTGATCGCCTGAATATAGCTGAAATATTGCTGCTCGGGCGTTAAACACCATTAATCAATCAATCAATCATTTAAGAGTTGGAAAAATTAAACTTTTTTTCTTAGAATTTATTTTATTGTAATATGTTGGATGGTTCAACAATAAAAAAACCATGGCTTAACATAGCGTAGGCCCAGTAAATCCAATAAAACTTTTTGTTATTAAGGTAGAGAAGGACACCTATGGAACTCATTTTGTAATTCTATAGAAATAATTCTGAAATTTAACATCAAGATATTTATGGAAATAATTTTTCTAACTTTTGAAAGGGAGAAAACTAACAAGAAAAGTACCCAAAAATTACAAGGTTTCTCAATTTGGGAAGATTGCAGGACGGGATTTCAGTCGCTTTCAAACGGTCCAAATATCCTACTGAACCATTTTTTCTAGGCGGGGAATCGTGTCGTCTGTACAGTTCGGCGAGTAAACCACGATCTTCTGTCTCATTATACGCCAGTGTGACCCAACGCGTTTATGTAACATCTGAAGCGCAAACCATGATCAACTAGCCTATTGGTAAAAAAGAGCCAGAACGACTTCCAGCTTAAACAACTGACACCATTACATTTCATCCCGGAAATCTTCATTATCTAAAACTTCTGCTTCCATCAACTACGAATTCAAGCAGATGACCATCTCGCGCAAAAATAAATAATTGTCAAGTGAAAAAAACTCGCTTTCTCTGTAGAAAGCGTCTCACTATTATCGTAAGCTGCCTTCTCTATTTATATTTGATTTTATCCCCGTATCGGTATTATTCCTGGAATATGATTGGTCAGTTACACGTCTTTACAAAACCAATATGCCCGGCTCGTGGCTAAGTCATATACCCGGATGTTGCTAAGCGTTAGTTGCAGAAAAGTACTTAAGATGCGTTTATATTATAAATGGTAATTGGTTTGTGTCATATATAGGATGATCAAAATCTTTAAAAAAAAGGTCCAAATGTGCTTTATTTTTAACAGAAAAAAGAAACAAAAGATATGCAGTTTGACAAACAACAACGTCGCACTATTATGACGTCTCTGCAAGACATTCAGCGCCAAAATTTATTTCTTAAACATCTGCTTGAATCCAACAAAAAATGTTCTTTTTCGGGTAACAAAGGTAGTACCCTACACCTTATGAAAAAGCCTCATTTTTACCAAATTTCAATCAAACTTCCTTTGATAACGATGTAATAGGAAATATGGTGATTTGGTGATTGTAGAAAATAGTTTTAAACCAAATATAAACAAGGAAACTTTTGATGCAGAGCGTCAATTTTCCGTAAATTTACTTTCCATTCTGCATTTGTTTGTCTGATTGTATAATAATATTTTAAATATTCTTTAGACGACAAAGATTACTTAGTTGAGGATATTTTATATTATTCTCTAAGCATTTACATTTAATACCACTTTGATACAGCTTCAACTATAACTAATATCTAATCTGCTTGAACAATGAGCAACAAAATACACTAGCAGGTCTTCAGATACTTGAATATTTTGATCAGTAACATATGCGATAGTTCCACTTAATAATAAAAAAACGAATATATGTCTGAAAACCAGTTTCACATGATTGTCTAGTCCTGGGTGCAAGGCTTTTGTCCATAAATTGTCAATTACATTCTGAAGTTCCACCAAACGTATTTACCAAAAGCGGTAATAAATTCGCTTATTGTCAAGACGAACATCTTCTTGATTCGATCCATTAACAAGATAGACCAACCCGGCCATGCTTTTGGGGATATGCAAAGAGGCTAAATTTACGTCGTTCCTTTCCCAGATTCGTTTTTGGCCGGATTTCACGGAGTGAAAATCCGGGTAATAATATGGTGAATGTTGGGCGGGCGGGGAAAAAACTACTAATCACATTCTCTTGAAATTTGGTATGCATCATAGCCTCCCAAAACGTGGGTTCAATTTCAGGTCTGTCGCTTACCTACTTCCTGTTGACAGACCAAGTCAATTTTTAACGACATCCGCGCCATTTCTCTCCTTGATCGATTTTTATATGTCATGTTCTATATCAACGTGTGGGATGAACTCGGAGGGTACGCCAAATTCTGATCGCGGAAAGCGATACCCACCATTAGAATTGTCCACTGTTGTGTACTTTCTGGATTTATCCGTGCGCAGGACTACGTACGTTGTTGATACGGAATGATTGTCTTTATTCTGGGTCTTCTCTCCGACTAACTTTAAAACAGTTTGTTGAAGACCCATCATGGTCTGCTGCATCGACTGCATGACATTCAGGACTCCCGGAAATGATTGTATGGTCCGCCATATTGGTATCTAGTATTCCTCCGCGACGCACGCTGAACCGAATCACTACTTTCTACAGTGTTAACACTTTGACTAGGCGAAGTCCCATTGTTCAATGCAATCTCTTTCTATGACGTTGTCCACATTTACATCTTGAATCATAGCACAAACATTTAGATCTCTTTAAGAAATAGTATACATTCCAACTGAGTTAATGTCCTTGTTCGCTGATTTTTTTCTGTGCGTGACTTAAGGTGTGGAGGGCCGCCTGTTCTTCTGGTGATATGTTATGCTTCCTAAGGGGTTTGGTCTTTAAACCGGTAATTTGGTTATGACAAGTTTTGAAATAGCGTTCCAAAGTTGGAAACCAAGAGCTTTTAGGTGTGAAATCGGACTTCTTTTTGTTGAAATTAAAAATAGACGCCTGATCGTTACCCATTTTTTCATTGCCCTTTCCAAAAAAGAATGCTTACAGCAGAAGGCGACGGAAGAAATTTTTGTATATCGACTTCATTCTGAAATGAATCAGCGAGAGTAATAGTAGGAACACAATTTATACCTTTGGATAAAACACTGGTCTCTGAATCAGAAAAAGCAGTGGACGAGGATATTACATGTAGTGTCTTTGGATTTGATAAATTCTTTAGTGGTATCATAAATAGTGTCATCAGAAGACGGGAGTGAGAATTTACCAAATTTTCTACACTTGACAAAATTTTAATGTGGGAAGACAAGTTGGTGACTTGTGACAAAGACTCGATAGCCTGGTTTTAAGAAGTATTTTCATGTCGCGGAATTTTTCCAGTTTTTTTGGTTGGCTTTGATAAGATGAGTGGAATAAGTGACATGGCAAAGTTGGATTTAATGAATTTGAGTTGTTTTTCAAGAGACGGTTGGTACGAAGACTCATGAATGACATGGAAGGAGGGTTGAAACCGTTTGGAGATAAAATTTTTAAAGTAAAAACTATTTAAATAACTTTAAATACAAAAGGTCAAATTGTAGGACACAATGACCTTGACCTCAACGCCCTTTTATTTAAATTAAATCCATTCCTCAAAAAAAATATATCAAAGTAAAAACCATTCGTATATCTTTTGAAATAAAAAAGGTCATAAATTGGGACAATCAATGGACTAAACTGACGATCTTTGACCATTTAATTTTTGCATATATTATTTATCCAAAGTAACATTATAATTACCGAGACAACGATATATATTACACGATAAATTGATCCAAGGGAGAACTCTTTCAAAAGTAAAATTTATAATGGAACTTTCAAGACCTTAAGATTGACATTTTGGTGAAAGATTTGTTTCTGTAGCTCCTATAGTTCAGGATTAGAATCGCACAGACAATAACGTCAAAAGTTAGAATGCGACCTTAACCTTTGACCTTGTGATCTTTTTCAAGGTCATGGATCACCAACGGTGAAATCACAAGTCTCTATCACTGCTAGTTTAAAAATTGTTCTTCCAATAATAATGAGAAAGAATTCCTGTAGGGAGTCGTCAAAATCCTATGCGCTATATGTAACAAATTGTACTAATCAATAGCTGACCATTTTGCAACAACTTTTATTGCAACACATTTTAAAGGTTTCATATTTAATCTGCACACAAGCTTTTTGTAACAGGAATTACTCCGTAAAGAAAAGGCGTTCGGTGTGCCAGGATTAACTGTTAAAGCGTAATGTCTTATACATCCATAGTACAAAATGTCATTTTAACATGCTGCGAAACAAACTTATGATTGATAAGTACAATAACTATAGAACGATTAAGAATGAAAAGTAAGGAAACTTTCAATCTATTGACATAAATTCACTTGCACCTGAAATGATCAATTTTGCCAACGTGCTAATCTATTTAAGAGATACTGAAAACTGGTGTGTAGTCTCTATGACTAAGAATGGTACAAATTCATTTATAAATTCTGATATGTATTTTGCAAATATTAAATTTTACAACAATAAATCTGCTTTTTCTGTTGACTCTACAGTCCTGAAAAAAAACAAAGATAATGTTTACAATTATATAATTAAACATTTAAAATAAAACAAAAATCGAGAAACTGAATTCAGAAATTGCTTAACTGAAATTAAATTTATCTTCAGTAAAATTAAAGTAATTTAACCTAAACCCTTTTAGAAATGTTTTGTAAAATAAGTATGAAATAGGTCTAATACATTTAAGTCAAATGCTATATTATGCGACTACTTACAACTCCAAAACTTTAAACCCTTAACATGGGCCACCACTTTAAAATTTGGCACAACGCCATCAGGAAATACAGCCCGAATAAGGTCTATCTTACATTCATACACTTCATTGTGTAGTTCTATAAAAAATTAAACATTAATGTAAAGACATAAATCTAATAAACAGGTAAAATAAAAGATATCGTTTTTTTGCAATTTGATTACTTATTTTGACAAATTAAATGCGTATAAATTATGTATTTAATTACATACTCTTCAATATCTATGGACTTCACTGTTGTCTTTACAACCTTTTCTTCTGGTGTAACTAATAACTAAGATACAAATAAGTTTACTTAATATATAATAATTGCAAAAGATCGGAATTTTTAATTTTGTAATAGTGTTTATAAATATGTAAAATAAAATTTTACTTTTTAATTTGGAAGAAATACTGTTGATAGTTATATGTAATATGACATTAAATAAATAGTCATGATAAAAAAAAATTCAGTTGAAATGTATTCAATAAAAGTGTAAAAATATGTAAAGAAAAATTTATTGAAATTGTTATAAGCCTTAAAAATTACTTTTATCTCAGTGTTAGTCGAGTTGAACCTCTTTGGTCTACACCATACTAGGAGGGTTCCCAGTGCTCGACTTACAGCAGCCCAGCGCGTACCCGGGTGGCGGATAGAGGAGACACTCTCGTTGAGGGATTGTCAGCATGATACGGAAAGCCTGACCGCGGACTGTAGTGGGTAACGTGTTTGGAGAGTGCCACGCTCCTTGCACGATAAAGACTCCTTTTGTAGATTTCGAAAAAGAGTAGGCTCATTGCAGCCGCTACAAAAGGCTAATACAACTCCATACTTTTTTTAGTGGCAGTCAAAATTGTATTTCATGTGACCCATCCCACCCCCATTTTCCTTGATATATGGCTTGATTACTTGTTCCCGTCCTGAATATAGCTGAAAATACTGCTCGCTGGACGTAAAGCAGACATCCAATCCATCACTCTTTGGTCCACTAAATCAACTGATTTAGCCAATATTGGGGTACTAATATCTGGCAGGTCTCAGCCATATTGCTCATACAGACAGATTTTTACAGTGCCACATTCTAATTGCACTTCGATTCGTATAACTTCTGTCTTATCAAAGTCGGATGACAATATCTGAAACGAATAGCAATTCTGAAATATTTAAATAATGCCCTATGATGCATTTTCAAGTCAAATATAGATCAACATACAATTTGACCTTGTTAGTGCACCAACATTACCAGTTAAAAATGCATTAGCGTGTTAAATTTTTCAACCATGTAGGTTATTTGAGACAACAGTAGTGTCGCTTATTGCAGACCATTTTATAGATTGACAAAGACAGTGGCGGACCAATACAGGTGTCATATTCAATAATGAATTTGTACTGTACTACTGCTTTTGAAAATAGTTTACAATTTAAATATGGTAATATGGTCCCAATTCGATTGGGTAAGAACCTTTAAAAAGTTAATGATATTCTTCCAAGTTAAATATTAATCGACTAGTTCGAAATGAATTTTCGATTGAAATTTGTGTCCATTAATGTTTCAAGTTTAGTGTCTTGGATATTCGTCAAATGAAGTAATATTTAAATTTAATAGAATGGTACTACAATAACTAGTCAACACAGTTTACATACTTTTGAAAATATTCCTTCTATCGATACCCTATTCAAATGTTGACAAATGTTTTATCTCGTCAACGTTTCTTACGACTGGAGGATTGTGGAATTTCCTTTCCAGTGATTTTAATTCTGAATTTTGTCCACACTCCATAATCTATTTAAAATAATGAATGTATTTTAGGACATAAACAACACAATGTAAACGGTTAAATCTATAATCTATCACACATTTCAGATATTAAGTTGGTAAAATTAGTCTCTCTCTTGGAACATTATGGAATTTCCTTTCCAGTGATTTTAATTCATTCTGAATTTTGTCCACACTCCATAATCTATTTAAAATAATGAATGTGTTTTAGGACATAAACAACACAATGTAAACGGTTAAATCTATAATCTATCACACATTTCAAATATTAAGTTGGTAAAATTAGAATCTCTCTTGGAACATTATGAATAAAGTACAATAGGCGATGTCATTACAGACGCAATTCGTCACATTATAGATTTGTCTATTATTTATTGTAACATGTTTATCACAATAACGTTGTGTTCAAATTTTAAAACACAACATTAATGTAAATGTTAAAATAAATTGTCATAATCCTGCATTTGTTGTTAAGACACATGTTTATTGGAGATTTCACTGCTAATTCAATTGCAATTTTGTATCTTTTAATTTCACATTAAATGAAAATGAATGTAGATTTTACAATCAATTGTCATAGACTTGCATTTGCTTAGTTTATACACATGTTTAGAGAATGTTTATTGGAAATTTCAATGGGAATTCAATTGCATTTTTGCATCTTTTAATTTCACTTTAAATGAAAATGAATGTAGATTTTAAAATAAATTGTCATAGAATTGAATTTGATGTTTAAACACATGTTAAGACACATTTTTATTGGAGATTACAATGCCGATTCAATTGCATTTTTGCATCTTTTCATTACTACAAATAAATAAATAAATTTAACATCGAAATTAAGGAAATTGTTTCCAACAAAAAAAAGTAAGTCTTATTCACATACATTTCAACATTTAGTTCCGTTATCGATCAATTTAATTACAGTTTAAGGCTGTTATATTTATATAAATATTAAAAAGCAGACTTAGAACATATTGTTAGTGTTAATTTAATATAGTTTAGGTTAATTTCTAATGAGACAAATACTAAATTACTTACAGTAGTATCTTTTCTCAACTGTACTCCGTATACAGGATGGATGTCCAAGTTGCGCAGCCTGTAATTTAAACCTGGAATCATCTTAGATATTTTTCCTGATAAAATGAGGAAATAGAACAAACTTCTTTAGATTCTTGGTCAATACATTTAATATAGTATTTTTCTGTGTTCCCCGTTCCTGTTTTTAACGGCAGAGACCTCTGCGTTGCAGGCTCAAGAACTAAACCAGTTTTCAAATAAAATGAAATAAAACACTCTTTAAAGAGAATATTTTTGTCTTTTTCTAATTTTATGAAAGGTAAATACTAAATGAACTTCGATCTGGAGAAATAACATCGTGGTCATAATGAACTTTAAATAACCTCATATTTATGAATTATGTCAAAACATTTCGGTCTTAACATATTTTGTAATGTAAAGAATCGTGTTTTAATTTACATACCTTCAATTTGAAATAAATGTTAAAGAAAGACAATTGTATTAAGCTAAATAAAAAACCTCTTACCTGATTTTGTGCCATTTTAACGATTGAAGTATAGTTTTCTGTCTATTTATAAGGAACAAAACTGCTCTAGCACGTAAACATCGGATCGGACAATTCTATTGTATTTACTTACATAATTTTGGAATGTTCGCTCGACAATAACTATAGAACGATTAAGAATGAAAAGTAAGGAAACTTTCAATCCATTGACATAAATTCACTTGCACCTGAAATGTTCAATTTTGCCAACGTGCTAATCTATTTAAGAGATACTGAAAACTGGTGTGTAGTCTCTATGACTAAGAATGGTACAAATTCATTTATAAATTCTGATATGTATTTTGCAAATATTAAATTTTACAACAACAATAAATCTGCTTTTTCTGTAGACTCTACAGTCCTGAAAAAAAACCAAAGATAATGTTTACAATGATATAATTAAACATTTAAAATAAAACAAAATCTAGAAACTGAATTCAGAAATTGCTTAACTGAAATTAAATTTATCTTTAGTAAAATTAAAGTAATTTAACCTAAACCCTTTTAGAAATGTTTTGTAAAATAAGTATGAAATAGGTCTAATACATTTAAGTCAAATGCTATATTATGCGACTACTTACAACTCCAAAACTTTAAACCCTTAACATGGGCCACCACTTTAAAATTTGGCACAACGCCATCAGGAAATACAGCCCGAATAAGGTCTATCTTACATTCATACACTTCATTGTGTAGTTCTATAAAAAATTAAACATTAATGTAAAGACATAAATCTAATAAACAGGTAAAATAAAAGATATCGTTTTTTTGCAATTTGATTACTTATTTTGACAAATTAAATGCGTATAAATTATGTAATTAAATACATACTCTTCAATATCTATGGACTTCACTGTTGTCTTTACAACCTTTTCTTCTGGTGTAACTAATAACTAAGATACAAATAAGTTTACTTAATATATAATAATTGCAAAAGATCGGAATTTTTAATTTTGTAATAGTGTTTATAAATATGTAAGATAAAATTTTACTTTTTAATTTGGAAGAAATACTGTTGATAGTTATATGTAGTATGACATTAAATAAATAGTCATGATAAAAAAAAAATTCAGTTGAAATGTATTCAATAAAAGTGTAAAAATATGTAAAGAAAAATTTATTGAAATTGTTATAAGCCTTAAAAATTACTTTTATCTCAGTGTTAGTCGAGTTGAACCTCTTTGGTCTACACCATACTAGGAGGGTTCCCAGTGCTCGACTTACAGCAGCCCAGCGCGTACCGGGTGGCGGATAGAGGAGACACTCTCGTTGAGGGGTTGTCAGCATGATACGGAAAGCCTGACCGCGGACTGTAGTGGGTAACGTGTTTGGAGAGTGCCACGCTCCTTGCACGATAAAGACTCCTTTTGTAGATTTCGAAAAAGAGTAGGCTCATTGCAGCCGCTACAAAAGGCTAAAACTCCATACTTTTCCAGTGGCAGTCAAAATTGTATTTCATGTGACCCATCCCACCCCAATTTTCCTTGATATATGGCTTGATTACTTGTTCCCGTCCTGAATATAGCTGAAAATACTGCTCGCTGGACGTAAAGCAGACATCCAATCCATCACTCTTTGGTCCACTAAATCAACTGATTTAGCCAATATTGGGGTACTAATATCTGGCATATTGCTCATAAAGACAGATTTTTACAGTGCCACATTCTAATTGCACTTCGATTCGTATAACTTCTATCTTATCAAAGTCGGATGACAATATCTGAAACGAATAGCAATTCTGAAATATTTAAATAATGCCCTATGATGCATTTTCAAGTCAAATATAGATCAACATACAATTTGACCTTGTTAGTGCACCAACATTACCAGTTAAAAATGCATTAGCGTGTTAAATTTTTCAACCATGTAGGTTATTTGAGACAACAGTAGTGTCGCTTATTGCAGACCATTTTATAGATTGACAAAGACAGTGGCGGACCAATACAGGTGTCATATTCAATAATGAATTTGTACTGTACTACTGCTTTTGAAAATAGTTTACAATTTAAATATGGTAATATGGTCCCAATTCGATTGGGTAAGAACCTTTAAAAAGTTAATGATATTCTTCCAAGTTAAATATTAATCGACTAGTTCGAAATGAATTTTCGATTGAAATTTGTGTCCATTACTGTTTCAAGTTTAGTGTCTTGGATATTCGTCAAATGAAGTAATATTTAAATTTAATAGAATGGTACTACAATAACTAGTCAACACAGTTTCCATACTTTTGAAAATATTCATTCTATCGATACCCTATTCAAATGTTGACAAATGTTTTATCTCGTCAACGTTTCTTATGACTGGAGGATTGTGGAATTTCCTTTCCAGTGATTTTAATTCCGAATTTTGTCCACACTCCTTAATCTATTTAAAATAATGAATGTATTTTAGGACATAAACAACACAATGTAAACGGTTAAATCTATAATCTATCACACATTTCAGATATTAAGTTGGTAAAATTAGAATCTCTCTTGGAACATTATGGAATTTCCTTTCCAGTGATTTTAATTCATTCTGAATTTTGTCCACACTCCATAATCTATTTAAAATAATGAATGTGTTTTAGGACATAAACAACACAATGTAAACGGTTAAATCTATAATCTATCACACATTTCAAATATTAAGTTGGTAAAATTAGAATCTCTCTTGGAACATCATGAATAAAGTACAATAGGCGATGTCATTACAGACGCAATTCGTCACATTATAGATTTGTCTATTATTTATTGTAACATGTTTATCACAATAACGTTGTGTTCAAATTTTAAAACACAACATTAATGTAAATGTTAAAATAAATTGTCATAATCCTGCATTTGTTGTTAAGACACATGTTTATTGGAGATTTCACTGCTAATTCAATTGCAATTTTGTATCTTTTAATTTCACATTAAATGAAAATGAACGTAGATTTTACAATCAATTGTCATAGACTTGCATTTGCTTAGTTTATACACATGTTTAGAGAATGTTTATTGGAAATTTCAATGGGAATTCAATTGCATTTTTGCATCTTTTAATTTCACTTTAAATGAAAATGAATGTAGATTTTAAAATAAATTGTCATAGAATTGAATTTGATGTTTAAACACATGTTAAGACACATTTTTATTGGAGATTACAATGCCGATTCAATTGCATTTTTGCATCTTTTCATTACTACAAATAAATAAATAAATTTAACATCGAAATTAAGGAAATTGTTTCCAACAAAAAAAAGTAAGCCTTATTCACATACATTTCAACATTTAGTTCCGTTATCGATCAATTTAATTACAGTTTAAGGCTGTTATATTTATATAAATATTAAAAAGCAGACTTAGAACATATTGTTAGTGTTAATTTAATATAGTTTAGGTTAATTTCTAATGAGACAAATACTAAATTACTTACAGTAGTATCTTTTCTCAACTGTACTCCGTATACAGGATGGATGTCCAAGTTGCGCAGCCTGTAATTTAAACCTGGAATCATCTTAGATATTTTTCCTGATAAAATGAGGAAATAGAACAAACTTCTTTAGATTCTTGGTCAATACATTTAATATAGTATTTTTCTGTGTTCCCCGTTCCTGTTTTTAACGGCAGAGACCTCTGCGTTGCAGGCTCAAGAACTAAACCAGTTTTCAAATAAAATGAAATAAAACACTCTTTAAAGAGAATATTTTTGTCTTTTTCTAATTTTATGAAAGGTAAATACTAAATGAACTTCGATCTGGAGAAATAACATCGTGGTCATAATGAACTTTAAATAACCTCATATTTATGAATTATGTCAAAACATTTCGGTCTTAACATATTTTGTAATGTAAAGAATCGTGTTTTAATTTACATACCTTCAATTTGAAATAAATGTTAAAGAAAGACAATTGTATTAAGCTAAATAAAAAACCTCTTACCTGATTTTGTGCCATTTTAACGATTGAAGTATAGTTTTCTGTCTATTTATAAGGAACAAAACTGCTCTAGCACGTAAACATCGGATCGGACAATTCTATTGTATTTACTTACATAATTTTGGAATGTTCGCTCGACAATAACTATAGAACGATTAAGAATGAAAAGTAAGGAAACTTTCAATCCATTGACATAAATTCACTTGCACCTGAAATGTTCAATTTTGCCAACGTGCTAATCTATTTAAGAGATACTGAAAACTGGTGTGTAGTCTCTATGACTAAGAATGGTACAAATTCATTTATAAATTCTGATATGTATTTTGCAAATATTAAATTTTACAACAACAATAAATCTGCTTTTTCTGTAGACTCTACAGTCCTGAAAAAAAACCAAAGATAATGTTTACAATGATATAATTAAACATTTAAAATAAAACAAAATCTAGAAACTGAATTCAGAAATTGCTTAACTGAAATTAAATTTATCTTTAGTAAAATTAAAGTAATTTAACCTAAACCCTTTTAGAAATGTTTTGTAAAATAAGTATGAAATAGGTCTAATACATTTAAGTCAAATGCTATATTATGCGACTACTTACAACTCCAAAACTTTAAACCCTTAACATGGGCCACCACTTTAAAATTTGGCACAACGCCATCAGGAAATACAGCCCGAATAAGGTCTATCTTACATTCATACACTTCATTGTGTAGTTCTATAAAAAATTAAACATTAATGTAAAGACATAAATCTAATAAACAGGTAAAATAAAAGATATCGTTTTTTTGCAATTTGATTACTTATTTTGACAAATTAAATGCGTATAAATTATGTAATTAAATACATACTCTTCAATATCTATGGACTTCACTGTTGTCTTTACAACCTTTTCTTCTGGTGTAACTAATAACTAAGATACAAATAAGTTTACTTAATATATAATAATTGCAAAAGATCGGAATTTTTAATTTTGTAATAGTGTTTATAAATATGTAAGATAAAATTTTACTTTTTAATTTGGAAGAAATACTGTTGATAGTTATATGTAGTATGACATTAAATAAATAGTCATGATAAAAAAAAAAATTCAGTTGAAATGTATTCAATAAAAGTGTAAAAATATGTAAAGAAAAATTTATTGAAATTGTTATAAGCCTTAAAAATTACTTTTATCTCAGTGTTAGTCGAGTTGAACCTCTTTGGTCTACACCATACTAGGAGGGTTCCCAGTGCTCGACTTACAGCAGCCCAGCGCGTACCGGGTGGCGGATAGAGGAGACACTCTCGTTGAGGGGTTGTCAGCATGATACGGAAAGCCTGACCGCGGACTGTAGTGGGTAACGTGTTTGGAGAGTGCCACGCTCCTTGCACGATAAAGACTCCTTTTGTAGATTTCGAAAGAGTAGGCTCATTGCAGCCGCTACAAAAGGCTAAAACTCCATACTTTTCCAGTGGCAGTCAAAATTGTATTTCATGTGACCCATCCCACCCCAATTTTCCTTGATATATGGCTTGATTACTTGTTCCCGTCCTGAATATAGCTGAAAATACTGCTCGCTGGGCGTAAAGCAGACATCCAATCCATCACTCTTTGGTCCACTAAATCAACTGATTTAGCCAATATTGGGGTACTAATATCTGGCATATTGCTCATAAAGACAGATTTTTACAGTGCCACATTCTAATTGCACTTCGATTCGTATAACTTCTATCTTATCAAAGTCGGATGACAATATCTGAAACGAATAGCAATTCTGAAATATTTAAATAATGCCCTATGATGCATTTTCAAGTCAAATATAGATCAACATACAATTTGACCTTGTTAGTGCACCAACATTACCAGTTAAAAATGCATTAGCGTGTTAAATTTTTCAACCATGTAGGTTATTTGAGACAACAGTAGTGTCGCTTATTGCAGACCATTTTATAGATTGACAAAGACAGTGGCGGACCAATACAGGTGTCATATTCAATAATGAATTTGTACTGTACTACTGCTTTTGAAAATAGTTTACAATTTAAATATGGTAATATGGTCCCAATTCGATTGGGTAAGAACCTTTAAAAAGTTAATGATATTCTTCCAAGTTAAATATTAATCGACTAGTTCGAAATGAATTTTCGATTGAAATTTGTGTCCATTACTGTTTCAAGTTTAGTGTCTTGGATATTCGTCAAATGAAGTAATATTTAAATTTAATAGAATGGTACTACAATAACTAGTCAACACAGTTTCCATACTTTTGAAAATATTCATTCTATCGATACCCTATTCAAATGTTGACAAATGTTTTATCTCGTCAACGTTTCTTATGACTGGAGGATTGTGGAATTTCCTTTCCAGTGATTTTAATTCTGAATTTTGTCCACACTCCTTAATCTATTTAAAATAATGAATGTATTTTAGGACATAAACAACACAATGTAAACGGTTAAATCTATAATCTATCACACATTTCAGATATTAAGTTGGTAAAATTAGAATCTCTCTTGGAACATTATGGAATTTCCTTTCCAGTGATTTTAATTCATTCTGAATTTTGTCCACACTCCATAATCTATTTAAAATAATGAATGTGTTTTAGGACATAAACAACACAATGTAAACGGTTAAATCTATAATCTATCACACATTTCAAATATTAAGTTGGTAAAATTAGAATCTCTCTTGGAACATCATGAATAAAGTACAATAGGCGATGTCATTACAGACGCAATTCGTCACATTATAGATTTGTCTATTATTTATTGTAACATGTTTATCACAATAACGTTGTGTTCAAATTTTAAAACACAACATTAATGTAAATGTTAAAATAAATTGTCATAATCCTGCATTTGTTGTTAAGACACATGTTTATTGGAGATTTCACTGCTAATTCAATTGCAATTTTGTATCTTTTAATTTCACATTAAATGAAAATGAATGTAGATTTTACAATCAATTGTCATAGACTTGCATTTGCTTAGTTTATACACATGTTTAGAGAATGTTTATTGGAAATTTCAATGGGAATTCAATTGCATTTTTGCATCTTTTAATTTCACTTTAAATGAAAATGAATGTAGATTTTAAAATAAATTGTCATAGAATTGAATTTGATGTTTAAACACATGTTAAGACACATTTTTATTGGAGATTACAATGCCGATTCAATTGCATTTTTGCATCTTTTTATTACTACAAATAAATAAATAAATTTAACATCGAAATTAAGGAAATTGTTTCCAACAAAAAAAAAGTAAGCCTTATTCACATACATTTCAACATTTAGTTCCGTTATCGATCAATTTAATTACAGTTTAAGGCTGTTATATTTATATAAATATTAAAAAGCAGACTTAGAACATATTGTTAGTGTTAATTTAATATAGTTTAGGTTAATTTCTAATGAGACAAATACTAAATTACTTACAGTAGTATCTTTTCTCAACTGTACTCCGTATACAGGATGGATGTCCAAGTTGCGCAGCCTGTAATTTAAACCTGGAATCATCTTAGATATTTTTCCTGATAAAATGAGGAAATAGAACAAACTTCTTTAGATTCTTGGTCAATACATTTAATATAGTATTTTTCTGTGTTCCCCGTTCCTGTTTTTAACGGCAGAGACCTCTGCGTTGCAGGCTCAAGAACTAAACCAGTTTTCAAATAAAATGAAATAAAACACTCTTTAAAGAGAATATTTTTGTCTTTTTCTAATTTTATGAAAGGTAAATACTAAATGAACTTCGATCTGGAGAAATAACATCGTGGTCATAATGAACTTTAAATAACCTCATATTTATGAATTATGTCAAAACATTTCGGTCTTAACATATTTTGTAATGTAAAGAATCGTGTTTTAATTTACATACCTTCAATTTGAAATAAATGTTAAAGAAAGACAATTGTATTAAGCTAAATAAAAAACCTCTTACCTGATTTTGTGCCATTTTAACGATTGAAGTATAGTTTTCTGTCTATTTATAAGGAACAAAACTGCTCTAGCACGTAAACATCGGATCGGACAATTCTATTGTATTTACTTACATAATTTTGGAATGTTCGCTCGACAATAACTATAGAACGATTAAGAATGAAAAGTAAGGAAACTTTCAATCCATTGACATAAATTCACTTGCACCTGAAATGTTCAATTTTGCCAACGTGCTAATCTATTTAAGAGATACTGAAAACTGGTGTGTAGTCTCTATTACTAAGAATGGTACAAATTCATTTATAAATTCTGATATGTATTTTGCAAATATTAAATTTTACAACAACAATAAATCTGCTTTTTCTGTAGACTCTACAGTCCTGAAAAAAAAACCAAAGATAATGTTTACAATGATATAATTAAACATTTAAAATAAAACAAAATCTAGAAACTGAATTCAGAAATTGCTTAACTGAAATTAAATTTATCTTTAGTAAAATTAAAGTAATTTAACCTAAACCCTTTTAGAAATGTTTTGTAAAATAAGTATGAAATAGGTCTAATACATTTAAGTCAAATGCTATATTATGCGACTACTTACAACTCCAAAACTTTAAACCCTTAACATGGGCCACCACTTTAAAATTTGGCACAACGCCATCAGGAAATACAGCCCGAATAAGGTCTATCTTACATTCATACACTTCATTGTGTAGTTCTATAAAAAATTAAACATTAATGTAAAGACATAAATCTAATAAACAGGTAAAATAAAAGATATCGTTTTTTTGCAATTTGATTACTTATTTTGACAAATTAAATGCGTATAAATTATGTAATTAAATACATACTCTTCAATATCTATGGACTTCACTGTTGTCTTTACAACCTTTTCTTCTGGTGTAACTAATAACTAAGATACAAATAAGTTTACTTAATATATAATAATTGCAAAAGATCGGAATTTTTAATTTTGTAATAGTGTTTATAAATATGTAAGATAAAATTTTACTTTTTAATTTGGAAGAAATACTGTTGATAGTTATATGTAGTATGACATTAAATAAATAGTCATGATAAAAAAAAAATTCAGTTGAAATGTATTCAATAAAAGTGTAAAAATATGTAAAGAAAAATTTATTGAAATTGTTATAAGCCTTAAAAATTACTTTTATCTCAGTGTTAGTCGAGTTGAACCTCTTTGGTCTACACCATACTAGGAGGGTTCCCAGTGCTCGACTTACAGCAGCCCAGCGCGTACCGGGTGGTGGATAGAGGAGACACTCTCGTTGAGGGGTTGTCAGCATGATACGGAAAGCCTGACCGCGGACTGTAGTGGGTAACGTGTTTGGAGAGTGCCACGCTCCTTGCACAATAAAGACTCCTTTTGTAGATTTCGAAAAAGAGTAGGCTCATTGCAGCCGCTACAAAAGGCTAAAACTCCATACTTTTCCAGTGGCAGTCAAAATTGTATTTCATGTGACCCATCCCACCCCAATTTTCCTTGATATATGGCTTGATTACTTGTTCCCGTCCTGAATATAGCTGAAAATACTGCTCGCTGGACGTAAAGCAGACATCCAATCCATCACTCTTTGGTCCACTAAATCAACTGATTTAGCCAATATTGGGGTACTAATATCAGGCATATTGCTCATAAAGACAGATTTTTACAGTGCCACATTCTAATTGCACTTCGATTCGTATAACTTCTATCTTATCAAAGTCGGATGACAATATCTGAAACGAATAGCAATTCTGAAATATTTAAATAATGCCCTATGATGCATTTTCAAGTCAAATATAGATCAACATACAATTTGACCTTGTTAGTGCACCAACATTACCAGTTAAAAATGCATTAGCGTGTTAAATTTTTCAACCATGTAGGTTATTTGAGACAACAGTAGTGTCGCTTATTGCAGACCATTTTATAGATTGACAAAGACAGTGGCGGACCAATACAGGTGTCATATTCAATAATGAATTTGTACTGTACTACTGCTTTTGAAAATAGTTTACAATTTAAATATGGTAATATGGTCCCAATTCGATTGGGTAAGAACCTTTAAAAAGTTAATGATATTCTTCCAAGTTAAATATTAATCGACTAGTTCGAAATGAATTTTCGATTGAAATTTGTGTCCATTACTGTTTCAAGTTTAGTGTCTTGGATATTCGTCAAATGAAGTAATATTTAAATTTAATAGAATGGTACTACAATAACTAGTCAACACAGTTTCCATACTTTTGAAAATATTCATTCTATCGATACCCTATTCAAATGTTGACAAATGTTTTATCTCGTCAACGTTTCTTATGACTGGAGGATTGTGGAATTTCCTTTCCAGTGATTTTAATTCTGAATTTTGTCCACACTCCTTAATCTATTTAAAATAATGAATGTATTTTAGGACATAAACAACACAATGTAAACGGTTAAATCTATAATATATCACACATTTCAGATATTAAGTTGGTAAAATTTGAATCTCTCTTGGAACATTATGGAATTTCCTTTCCAGTGATTTTAATTCTGAATTTTGTCCACACTCCATAATCTATTTAAAATAATGAATGTGTTTTAGGACATAAACAACACAATGTAAACGGTTAAATCTATAATCTATCACACATTTCAAATATTCTTGGAACATTATGAATGAAGTACAATAGGCGATGTCATTACAGACGCAATTCGTCACATTATAGATTTGTCTATTATTTATTGTAACATGTTTATCACAATAACGTTGTGTTCAAATTTTAAAACACAACATTAATGTAAATGTTAAAATAAATTGTCATAATCCTGCATTTGTTGTTAAGACACATGTTTATTGGAGATTTCACTGCTAATTCAATTGCAATTTTGTATCTTTTAATTTCACATTAAATGAAAATGAATGTAGATTTTACAATCAATTGTCATAGACTTGCATTTGCTTAGTTTATACACATGTTTAGAGAATGTTTATTGGAAATTTCAATGGGAATTCAATTGCATTTTTGCATCTTTTAATTTCACTTTAAATGAAAATGAATGTAGATTTTAAAATAAATTGTCATAGAATTGAATTTGATGTTTATACACATGTTAAGACACATTTTTATTGGAGATTACAATGCCGATTCAATTGCATTTTTGCATCTTTTCATTACTACAAATAAATAAATAAATATAACATCGAAATTAAGGAAATTGTTTCCAACAAAAAAAGTAAGCCTTATTCACATACATTTCAACATTTAGTTCCGTTATCGATCAATTTAATTACAGTTTAAGGCTGTTATATTTATATAAATATTAAACAGCAGACTTAGAACATATTGTTAGTGTTAATTTAATATAGTTTAGGTTAATTTCTAATGAGACAAATACTAAATTACTTACAGTAGTATCTTTTCTCAACTGTACTCCGTATACAGGATGGATGTCCAAGTTGCGCAGCCTGTAATTTAAACCTGGAATCATCTTAGATATTTTTCCTGATAAAATGAGGAAATAGAACAAACTTCTTTAGATTCTTGATCAATACATTTAATATAGTATTTTTCTGTGTTCCCCGTTCCTGTTTTTAACGGCAGAGACCTCGGCGTTGCAGGCTCAAGAACTAAACCAGTTTTCAAATAAAATGAAATAAAACACTCGTTAAAGAGAATATTTTTGTCTTTTTCTAATTTTATGAAAGGTAAATACTAAATGAACTTCGATCTGGAGAAATAACATCGTGGTCATAATGAACTTTAAATAACATCAGATTTATGAATTATGTCAAAACATTTCGGTCTTAACATATTTTGTAATGTAAAGAATCGTGTTTTAATTTACATACCTTCAATTTGAAATAAATTTTAAAGAAACACAATTGTATTAAGCTAAATAAAAAACCTCTTGCCTGATTTTGTGCCATTTTAACGATTGAAGTATAGTTTTCTGTCTATTTATAAGGAACAAAACTGCTCTAGCACGTAAACATCGGATCGGACAATTCGATTGTATTTTACTTACATAATTTTGAAAATGTTCGCTCGACTTGTATTTATAATTGTTCAGTAGAAAAATGCTTCCCTTCATTTAAATTTTTTAAAAAGCTGATCGTTTCATTTTAATATTTATGTAAACATATTAAATATAAAATTTAACATTAAATCAATTTGTGTGTGTAGATTCTTATCTTGCATCTAATAAGACATCAATTTTACATACATGTAGCTGACAATAAAAATCAAACATACCATGTGGCCATAATTATTTTACTTACTTTCCAGTCAAGAAATACCCCATGAAATGTCTCCACATTTTATGGCATATAACATATTTTCTCCTTGACCAAATTTTTTTGTTTCACATGACGGCTGAAAAGTAAAATTTATTGTTTGATGTTTTACGCCACTTTCAGCTATTTCATGGCGTCCAGTTTTTATTGGGGGAGGAAGCCGGAGTACCCGGACAGAACCCCCGACCTTCGGTAGGAAATCCTTGTCAATTAAGATTGTAGTCGAGTACAGCCAGCCAGCAGTGAGACTCGAACCTGCAATTAAATATAAGATGATATCAATAAAAAACAGTAGCTTTTCAAGCAAAATGTAAACAAAGTAAACAATATTCTTTTAAAAACTCTGTTTTTTATGAAATCAAGAACTTATCGCAGAAGAAATCATATATTAGTTGTAATTTGTTTACAAATGTGCTGAGATTGCTTTAAAAACATTTGCAATTGAGGTTATTAACCTGAAAATAAGATTGTTGTACTTTATAAATATTTAAAAAAACTGCTACCTTGTTTACAAAGGCAATTGTTGTCCTATAAAAAATATATGTTTTTAACTAAATCTTAAAATCGGCTTCCATAATCTGGTTCAAAACAAAGACATTGGCTGTAACTGTTTGTTCCATCTCATGTAATTTTGAGCCACAACTATCACATACATCTACTTCTGGCTTTAAAATTATCTGTCCATTTTCAATTATAAATCTATTTGATAAACGTTGTTTATATGTTTCTTGCATGATAACACTGGAAGGAAATCCGCATTCTGGAAAAGCAGCTTTGTTTATGAGTTTTCTTGGTATCATAACGACTATCTTGCTCTCCATATATACTAACGTAAATGTTTAAATGGCTGTCTATGAGAAAACCAGGCAGGAACCTATCCATGGACCTGTCATAGACTTTGATGAAACTTTTAACATATAATAAGTATGGCCTCAGAAACTTGTACACCAAACCAAATCATTAGGAATACTTCGTTTCCATGGATTCGGGACAATAACTGGAAATCGAATTTGATTGCATCTCGATGACCAAAGTTGGTTGCTTTTGTCTTCTAAATGATCCAACTCTTCGTTACCATTAACATGTTTACCAATTGTGAGATGCTGAAGTAGCTGCTCATGTAGTTTGAACACTTTGATGCAATCAGGTTCATTGCAGGAAAAACTTTCACCTTTCTGAACAGCTTTTGATGGGACCTTAATATCTGGAGGTATGTAGGATCCACAAACTCCTGAAAAAATATAATGTAATATAACCATATACCAATGCTCAGAAATGCAATAATATTACATGTAGTTATTTAATTTTCATGGTACTTTAAATGCAGATAAAGCTGATGGTACTGATCTTATTTTATTTGCCTCTTACAGTCATTATATTTTCTATGATACATGAAGTTTATAAATATGCAAGTTGGCTTTGATGTAAACAAGAAAATGTGCCTCCCAAACACAGGTTCCCTGCTCGACTCATCAAGTATTTTATTATTAGCAAAAAACTGCAATTACCCCTATGTTCTACATGTATAAATTAAATGTAGCTATGGTGGTGATGTTTTTTTTTTTGTTTTTGAAAAGCGCATGACGAATAACATGCGACAACAATTGCTCACATGACCCTTCTGGTCGGGTGTGCTAAAATGAAAGCAAGTTGCTTGTTATGTGAACTGTGTCGCGTACACTTATTCCACATCTAATTATTTTCTATTTAAATTGAAAACTATAATCTTACCAAATTATCAGCTTCTCTGCAATTCTGGACATTTCTGTGCTTGCCCCGAGTCCCTCATTTTCAAATTTAAAGTTATTGTAGTTTGAAATAGGTAATGATTTAATTTGTTCACAATTTGATCTCTCTGACTCAGCTTCACTTTTTTCACAACCGATACATAAGTATTTTTAATCCCACCATGGCTTTCAAGGGCAGCCTTTATTTCATCTGCATCTGAAATGTTGTTACCTTCATTGATATAAGTGATCATGTGAAGTCGACATGTGCCTGTTCTGGATTAGTTGGCACATGATATATTTATATATTTAAAGTTTGTGGCAGAGTGGGTAATGAAACAAAGACGACGCACCTCTTGGCGTTGCTTTGTTTCTAAACTAAATAACCATACCCCATGAATAAAATTTGGAACATGATTCGTAACATTAAAGGTAAAAACAGTAAAGCAAATGTCCATCATTTAAAGGATGGACAAGACTTGTTAACATCAGAGTCGGATATATCTAACAAATTGGCCGAAACATTTGCAAAACACTCGTCCGCTTAAAATTACCATCCCGATTTTCAGCGTATCAAAACTCAAAAAGAAAAATCAACACTTAATTTGCAATAAAAAAAACTTCTTTGAGCAAATCTCACGATACAGCATGTGGTCCAGATGACATCCATTATCAACTTCTGCCACAATCTTCTCTCCAATGCCTTTTGAATCTTCTTAACAACATTTGGGAAACGGGTGACTTACCATCTATATAGAAAATGGCAACTGTTGTGCCTAATCCAAAACCAGGAAAAGATCACTGAAGCGTCCAACTATCGGCCTATAGGCCTCACAAGCTGTCTGTAAAACCATGGAAAGGATGATCAATGTGGATTCAGACAAGGGCGAAATACCCTAGATCATCTTGTACGTTTCGAAACGTATATTCGAAACGCCTTTGCCAAAAATAAAATGTTGTGTCTATCTTTTTCGATTTAGAAAAATCATATGACACAACATGGAAATACGGTATTTTAAAGGATCTTTTTGATATGGGGTTGAAAGGTAGACTTCCTACCTGTACTTTTTATCTGACAGAATTTAAAGTTAGGGTAAATTCTATTCTATCTGGCCCTTTTGAAATGGAAATGGGTGTTCCCTAGGGAAGCATCCTTTGTCACTTTATTTAGTATCAAAATGAACAGCCTTGCTCAAGTTTTAAAAGATAATATTGATGGTTCTCTATATGTTGACGACTTCCTCATATGTTACCGAGGAAAAAACATGAATAATATTGAATGTCAACTGCAGCTTTGTTTAAATAGAATAGAGAAATGGGCAATGGAGAATGTTTTTAATTTCTCCACAGACTGCCAAAACCGTGGGGATGCATTTTTGTACTAAGAGAAAGATGCATCCTGACCCCGAATTAAAATTACATAATAATCCTTTAAAAATTGCAAAGGAAACTACTTTTCTTCGCCTCATATTTGATTCAAGGCTTTCTACCCCATATCAAAATGTTTAAAAAATAAATGCATTAAAGCATTAGATATTTTAAAAGTCGTATCCAGTACCGACTTGGGCGCCGAGTGCGATGTTTTACTTAATCTATATAGATCGCTGGTTCGATCTAAATTGGATTACAGTTGCTCTATTTATGGTTCTGCTCGCAAGTCATATGTCAAAATCCTTGATTCTATACACCATCAAGGATTGCGACTATGCCTTGAAGCTTTCAGAAGAACACCTGTTGAGAGTTTATATATAGAAGCAGGCGAGCCTTCTTTGTATCAAAAAAGAATAAAGCTCGCTCTACAATATGCAACCAAATTAAAGGCATATGCTGGCAACCCCGCCCACGACTGTGTTTTCAAACCTCTTTATCAAAACATTTTCGAAAAACATCTAAACAAAAATCAACCTTTTGGCCTCCGAATTAAATCTCATCTGGAAAATTCTGGTATGAATTTAGATGAAATTGCTGCAATCGAAATTCCGCATAATCCCTCGTTGTTAAACCCCAAACATATATTTATTTCTGATCTAAGAAAACATAAAAAGTCCGACACAAACCATTAATAATACAACAATATTATGCAGAAATAAAATCTTGTTACCCTGACTATAGTACTATTTACACAGACGGGTCAAAAGACGGTGATCAAGTCGCCTCGGCCGCTGTCTTCGGAGAGCGTGTTGAAACTCGCCGCCTTTCGTCTGCCTCATATGTTTTTACAGCAGAGGCGCAAGCTATTCTTCTTGCGATGAAAATAGTTGCTTCGTCAGATGAATGCAAATTTATTGTCTGCTCCAATTCCCTGTCTTGTCTACTGGCTATTGAAATTTTCAAAATTAAAAAATCCTTACATTTTAAAAATTATTCAAATCTCTTGTTGCTTAGGGAAAAGAGATTATCTTCTTCTGGATTCCCAGTCATGTCGGAATCTGTGGAAACACAGTCATGGATCAGGAGGCTAAAAATGCACTAAAGGATACTATCATTCACTGTAATATCCCTTTTACCGATTTTAAAGCGTTGATTTTTAGATATATTTCTAATTTGTGGCAGAGTGGTTGGGATCTAAAAGTTCATAATAAACTTAATGAGATCCAGCCACTACTGCACACAAATAATTTTAAATGTTTTAGAGGTCGAAGAGGCCAAAATGTTTTAACAAGATGTCGTCTTGGTCATACCAGGACAACACATAGTTACATTGTAAACAATGAGCCACGGCCCGAATGTGTGCCATGCAACAGTCCATACACGATTAAGCATGTCTTGATAGACTGTGTTGACGTGGCCCACATTCGGGAACGTTTCTATAGTGCAGATAAGTATTTTAATTTATATAAAACTGTCTTAGAAGACACAATTTTAAAGTTTTTAAGTGCGATGTTTTACTTATTCTATATAGATCGCTGGTTCGATCTAAATTGGATTACGGTTGCTTTATTTATGGTTCTGCTCGCAAGTCATATGTCAAAATCCTTGATACTATAAACCATCAAGGATTGCGACTATGCCTTGGAGCTTTCAGAACCACACCTGTTGAGAGTTTATATATAGAAGCAGGTGAGCCTTCTTTGTATCGACGAAGAATAAAGCTCGCTTTGCAATATGCAACCAAATAAAAGGCATATTCTGGCAACCCCGCCCACGACTGTGTTTTCGAACCTCTTTATCAAAACATTTTCGAAAAGCATCCAAACAAAATTCAACCTTTTGGCCTCCGAATTAAATCTCATTTGGAAAATTCCGGTATAAATTTAGATGAAATTGCTGCAATCGAAATTTTACAGTCATGGATCAGGAGGCTAAAAATGCACTAAAGGATGCTGTCATTAACTGTAATATTCCTTTTTCCGATTTTAAAGCATTGATTTTTAAATATATTTCTAATTTGTGGCAGAGTGGTTGGGATCTCCAAGTTCATAATAAACTTCATGAGATCCAGCCACTACTGCAAACAAATAATTTTAAAAGTTTAAGAGGTCGCAGAGACCCAAGTTGTTTTAACACGCTGTCGTCTTGGTCATACCAGGACGACACATAGTTATATTTTAAATAACGAGCCACGACCCGAATTTGTGCCATGCAACAGTCCATACACCACGAAGCATGTCTTGATGGACTGTGTGGACGTGGCCAACATTCGGGAGCGTTTCTATTCTGTAGATACGTATTTTAATTTATTTCAAACTGTCGCAGGCGACACAATTTTAAGGTTCTTAAAGGAAATAAATTTATTTAACAAAATTTAATTTCACTATTAATTGTGATGCTTCATACTTTTTATTGTTTTAACTACCATTTTCATCTGTGTATATTCTCATATAATTGTATGAGACCACGTTTTAGTATAAAAGGGAGGCATGACGTTCTACTAATTTAAAAAATATAATTTTCACGTCCTGAATATAGCTGAAATATTGCTTGCTGGACGTTAAACATCAGTCAACCAATAAATCATTAAAGTTTTTAAAAGAAATTAATGTATTTAATAAAATTTAATTTCACTACCAAGTGTGATGCTTCATATCTTTTATTGTTTTAAGTACCTTTTTTATCTGTATATATTCTCATATTATTGTATGAGATCACGTTTTAGTATATAAGGGAGGTATGAAGTACTACTAATTTAAAACTAATAATTTAAATTGTAATTTTCACGTCCTGAATATAGCTGAAATATTGCTTGCTGGACGTTAAACAACAAACAATCAATCAACCAATAAGGACGTAGCGTAAATGACTATCTTCTAGTATCACCTAGCAATTTTGATATTCGTAGTGACTTCTCTATCTTACAGAGGAATAAATGCCCGCTGTTTCTAATTCAATTTCTTTAAACCGACACAAACTCAAAGGGATAATCCCGAGGTGAATAGTTTCATTAAATGGGACATGAATAAAAATGAACAATACCTACAAGCGCTCCAGAAACAACAAAATAGATTATTGATTTTGGTTAGTGAATTGAATAGTGAAACGGACATAGATAATGTAGTAAGGGAGATAACGAACACTATATATGACATTGCATTTAGAGTAAATGGAAAATCAACCATTAGCCGCAAAGACAATGTTCCGGTGCGCGAGGTTTCGCAAAACCATTGGTTTGACGCGAAGTGTGCAAAAGTCCGTGATGCGTTTCACCGCGCTAGAATTTTTTATTACCGCCACCCTACAGATTGTAATAGACATTTATCTATAGCCGCTGGAAACCAATTTAACAGCATTAAAGGAAGAGCCAAATTTCAATACAAGAAAAGAAGAGGATTAGAACTTTGTAGTGTTGCAAAGACAACCGAGAAAGTTTTGGTCAGCAGTAAGGTCAAAATCAAGACAAAAGTGTTCGATTGACAGTGACATGCTTAATCACTTTGAAACTATTCTTGGGGCCGAGCCACCGTTGTTATGTGACGAGATTAAGAATCTGTTAGATAACACAAATTTTACACCAGATACTATTATTGATGAACTTGACTCGGAGATAACGGAAGAGGAAATTATAGCTGAAATCAAGAATTTAAAATCCGGTAAAAGTGGAGGAAATGACAAGATTATAAGTGAAATGATTACATCTTGTCCACCAATTTTTGTTCCAATCTTTAATTAAGCTGTTTAATGCATTATTTCTTCAAGGAGTATATCCGAAAAGTTGGACTGAGTGTATCGTTTTTCCGGTTCCCAAGAACGGAGATCTAAGCGACCCGAACAAGTATCGACCGATAGTTTTAGAAAGTATTCTATCCAAACTGTTTACAAGTATATTGACTAAACGCTTACTTTCGTGGTCTGAGGAGGAGTAAAAGTTAATAGACAATCAATTTGGTTTCCGTCCGAATAAATCAACCATTGATGCGATATTTACTCTACATGGACTTATCTCGCACCAGCTTGGAATTAAGAAAAAACTTTATTGTGCCTTCGTGGACTTCTGTAAAGCATTTGATAAAGTGGATAGAAATATTTTGATATACAAACTTAAACTCGGTAGCAAATTTATATCCGTTGTAAAATCTATGACTCTTTTGAAAACCATTTGGGTGTTAAACAAGGAGAACCCCTTTCTCCTCTTTTATTTTTATTCTTCATAAATGACATTTTAAGTGATATGACCGTTAGAGCAGATGAAAACTATCTTTAAATGGTCTTCTAATCTATCTCATTCTATTTGCCGACGATACAGTTCTTTTTTGGAAAATCTTCCGATGTCCTTCAACAACTTCTAGACAAACTTTCGCTTTACTGTAGTAAATGGAATATTGAAGTCATTTCGGATAAGACAAAAATTGTTGTATTTCGAAAGGGCTGGAGACCCATCGTTGAACAGTTTTATTTCAATGGTACTATGCTAGAAATTGTCAATTCGTACGTTTATCATTATTACTGTATTCATTCAAACAACTGTACATTACCACGAAACAAAAGATGAACTTATTTGACAGTATGGTTGGATTGGTGCTAAGTTATGGATCAGACATCTGGGGTTTCCATAGTGCTAGAGAGATTTTTTATTTAACCGTTTTTGTAGATTTGTACTTAAACTGAGTAAAAACGCACCGATTTCATTTTTATATGGTGAACTTGGTCATTATCCTATGTATGTTCATAGACATATCAAGATTATTAAATATTGGTATCGCATTTTAACCCTAAAACCTCCTCTTGTGTATGATGTGTATAAACTGTTACTTAATGATGCAAATAATGGCAAAAAGAATTGGTATTCTAATGTTAAAGACTTGATCTGTAACTTAGGTTTTTATAATTAATGGATTTTACAAGACACTGAACTCCTTGCACGATAAAGACCCCTTTTGTAGATTCCGAAACTTGTTCCCGTCATGAATATAACTGAAATACTGCTCGCTGGACGTTGGACGTAAAGCAGACATCCAATCAAAAATCAATCAATCTTTTCTTTGGAAATTGTAGGTATTAAAGACCATTTTTTTACAGTCTTGGTTTGCTAGTCTTGAAGAATGTGGCATGTTTAGAATACAAGGAATCTGATGTTTGACGTCACATCCGCTTACCAAAAAGTAGTAACCGTGTAGTACAACAACGGACCAAAATTATAAGGCTCACATTTGTCGGGAAAAAAATACGACACTTACAATTATATATAAAATTGTCATGTATTAGACCGAATTATAATATAGTATTATTAAACTATCTCATATATTTAAGATCCAGCATTTTGGTATGAAAAAAGGGGGATGGGCTCCAAAAGGGGGTTCTGTAACCCTTTGTAATCTAACCGAGACATAGAATCATTTCCATATATTTTATTATTAATGGTAAACACAGGTCTTTGTTATGGTAACTGATTTAGATCCAAAGCACCTCTTAAGTGGTATGATTTTTAACTTTGTATACTGATGCTTCTTGTAGTTGGTCAGAAGGGTAGCATGATAATGTATGTCACATTGACCTACATTTTACACACCAGTGACCATAAGTAAGTTCCAACATCATATCTAAGCAACAATAAGTTTTATGATTGTAACCTTGTATACTGAAAAATGTTATCTTGACCTACATTTTACACATGGTTGACTTGGTTAGAGCCTTATAATTTTATGTCTCTAGTTATCATAGGAATCTGATGTTGTACATAAATATCTATCAGTATATAACATTAATACATTAGATTCCATCATATAAATAAATTTTGTGAGAATACTGACTTTTGATTGGCTGGAAAATATTTTCGATCAGAGGATGGAAAACAAATTTGATCGTCATGGAGACACGCGCCATTTGACGTCATATATTACTCCACGGGGAAACTAACAGTTTTTGTATTTATCTCTTTTTTTTAAATGTCTAGTCACAATAAAATTGTTTAGTTTATTCTATTGTTTATTTATAAGTATTAACTACAAATAAATATTTTCTCCATCGAGGGAATACAAAATTTCCGTTCTGCACATTTAATAAATGTCTAATACAATGTGCAAAACGTAAATTTTGTTATCTCTCGATTGAGAAAATATTTTGTGTAGTTAATCCTTAAATATCATAGAAATCTGATGTTGTACATAAATATCTATCAGTATATAACATTAATACATCAGATTCCATCATATATCATAGGAATCTGATGTACATAAATATCTATCAGTATATAACATTAATACATCAGATTCCATCATATATCATTGGAATCTGACGTTGTACATTAATATATATCATTATATAATGTCAATACATCAGATTCCATCATATATCACATCCTGCAAATATGTGATTTACTATATTTTTTGAGTATTAACCTTTTAACATATTTCATTGAGATTTAGGCCTTGCATCCAACTTTTTTGGTGTTCTGAATGTTAAATCTTCGTCTTTTGTTCCCGAAGTTGTGGTCAACACCATCATCATCTGGTACCTTTAGGATATAATATAAAAAATACAAATTTAAGATACCAAGACGATTTTCTATTCCAGACAACAATGCAATATTAAAACAGAAAAAATATACTTTGATCAATTGTTTTCAATGTACTGAATGTTATGTAGCAGTCAAAAATAATGCATGGATGGGGAGCAACAGAGTAATCTTGCTATTTCTCTTTGTATCAATACGGCTCATGTGCATGATAAGGGCCTTTTTTATCTTGCTTGAGAAGGTGACCCTCATGTGACATCAAGATGAAGAAAAGAAATTAAATTATCCTTGATAATTTAGAGTTTTTTTCAAGTATTGTGTGTGTTTTTTGTCACACACATATTCACTCCATATCCTTCTTTTGCTATCTTAATACAGATTTGATTTATTTAAACAGTCAAATTGGAAAAACAATTTAATAACCTTCATTGTTAAAAATTAGTTGTCAAAATGCTGCTCATGAAAAGGCAAGTTTTCTCATAAAGCTCTATTCAGACTTCCTTACCGGTACATCTTTCTGCTCCCGTGGATGATCAAACTGACATAACAGGACAACACTCCTTTCAACAACAAAAGGATTGTTGCTGCTTATGTCCTGGTATTTCCAAAGGAGGCGTCTTTCGGCTTTCTGTTTCTTCTTTATGTCATCAGACCTATATAATAGAAATTAAAAAGACTACAAAGGGTTTACTTAATTGTTTTAACAAATTAGAAACATAATATGCACCAATTAAGAATGTAACTTATAACTGTTCCAATGAAAAATATACCTCTTCTATTGACAACTACAGAATGCTTCGTCTAGCAATAATCATGTGAAAACCTAAAATCCCATATGGCTAGTACACTGAAATAGAATACTCAGTAGAAACACACCATCTTTTCAAAATATAACAAAGGCTCATAAATATACCCCGGTATGTGAAATTGACTCTATCAACGTTTTGTGTTCAAATACATGTTATAAACGTAGAGTAATCCATCGACGTGGACGCAGATATGCAAAATGTTCTACCTCAACTTCATTGAGGGGAACTAAAAATGAAAACGACAAAGAATTTACGAAAGCATGTCTCTATATTTGTTAAACATCTCTTATTATAATAAACAAGAAAAACTGTGAGCAGCGGCGCACAAATAAATACCCCCGCCCCCAAAAATCCCTCATATCAAATTTTAAAATAGTAGATGAACATCTACAGTATATCATAAAGATTGTGTGAAAGTTTCATGAAAATCCATTCAGGTGAAATGGAAGGACGGACAGACACACGGACAAATGCACGGATGGGCGGACAGATGGACCGACACCCCTATCACTATATACCCACCACTTTTCAAGCGGGGGGGGGGGATGGGTTATACAACAATTCAAAATTGAATGTAGTTCAAAGTAGATTTATTAGTAATTATGTTACTATGGTTGCTTGTTGTAGCATCACTATCAACCCATGGATGGATATGAATCATTTCTTGAATTAAATTTACATGATATATGTATATCATTTTGGAAAACAAATTAAGGCCTATAAAAACCTAAAAATATTACCAAGTCACAAAAGAACTCAGGGATGCCCCTTTATGAGCCTCGAGAACAATGTCCAGATCTTCTTTGGACTCTACATACATGTGTTTTTGCTTCGTCTACCGATTTTCCAAGGAGACAAGATAGTATCCATGGGGTATCATCATCCATCTTCTGTAAAAAAGGAAAAGTTTTTAATGGGGATACCGCAATTGCAACAAAGTATAAATATTTATCTTTCATATACACTGTCATGACTGTACTGTTTCTAAACTAGCAGTATTTATAAATCAAAATTAACTCTTACATTGTATCATACATGTAATGCATGTATTGGGTAATCATCTCCTTTAATTAGCCAGAGGCTCTTAAGAGCCTGTATCGCTCACCTGATTTTATAGGCAATGAAGATGGCATTTCCCTGATGTTAAAGTAAGTCCTGTAATTTTCAATAAACTTTAAATAGGACCATCTAAACAATATTACTAGAAAGCTTTGTTTCATTGGTTAACCAGTTGTATAGAGATTTTTTTTATTTGCCCATAGGGTCCTATGTTAAACTAAGTCCTGCGGGGGAGTTGGCCATTTTGAATTTCCAATTGCTATAAAAAACATAAACTTTATAAAGGACCATCCAAACAATATTGCTAGTAAGTTTTTGTTTCCATTGATTAACCGGTTTCGCAGAAGCATTTAAAAACTTTTTCCCATAGGGTCGTATGTTAAACAAAGTCCTGCGGTAGCGGCCATTTTGAATTTCCAATTGCCATAAAAAACATAAACATTATAGAGGACCATCCAAACAATATTGCTAGTAAGTTTTTGTTTCCATTGATTAACCGGTTTCAGAGAAGAAGCCTTTAAAAACTTTTTCCCATAGGGTCCTATGTTAAACTAAGTCCTGCGGTAGTGGCCATTTTGAATTTCCAGTTGGCATAAAAATCATAAACTTTATAAAGGACCACACAAACAATATTGCTAGTAAGTTTTGTTTTGATTGGTTAACCGGTTTCAGAGAAGAAGCCCTTTTTAACATTTTTCCCATAGGGTCCAATGTTAAACTAAGTCCTGCGGTGGTGGCCATTTTGAATATCAGATTGGGATAAAAAACATTAACTTTATAGAGGACCATCCAAACAATATTGCTAGTAAGTTTTGTTTCCATTGGTTGGCCGGTTTCAGAAAAGAAGCCTTTCAAACTTTTTCCCATAGGGTCCTATGTTAAATTAAGTCCTGCGGTGGCAGCCATTTTGAATTTCCAATTGCCATAAAAAACACTAACTTTATAGAGGACCATCCAAACAATATTGCTAGTAAGTTTTCGTTTCCATTGATTAACCGGTTTCAGAGAAGAAGCCTTTTAAAACTTTTTCCCATAGGGTCCTATGTTAAACTAAGTCCTGCAGTAGCGGCCATTTTGAATTTCCAATTCCCATCTAAAACACAAACTTTATAGAGGACCATCTAAACAATATTGCTAGTAAGTTTTGTTTTGATTGGTTAAACGGTTTCAGAGAAGAAGCCCTTTTTAACTTTTTTCCCATAGGGTCCTATGTTAAACTAAGTCTTGAGGTGGCGGCCATATTGGTTTACCAATCAAAATAAAAAACACAAACTTAGTAAAGGTCCATCCAATGAACATTATGGCCAAGTTTGGTTTCAATTGGCCAAGTGGTTTCAGAGAAGAAGATTAAAATGTAAAAAGTTTACAGACGCCGACGACGACGACGCCGACGGACGCAAAGTGATAACAATAGCTCACATGACCCTTTGGGTCAGGTGAGCTAAAAAGTAAATTTTCAAGATTTTGGTGCAATAGCATGACCCAAATTATTGTGCCGAGTACCATAAGAATTCTTACATTAGCTGTTGAAGCCAGGAGATTATAGGAAACTACCAACAAAAACGAACCTGTCCACCGTGCCTTCAGTGTGAATCTACTTAAGAAATATGGATGGAGGACTTTTCTTAGGTGTACACACCAACAGCAACGACATGTGGACTTCAGTATTACAGAAGAGCAAAGTACTATTGTGTAACACTTTCCATATTGGCATAGTGTTTGATATTGACCCGACTAGGCACAGCCCCCTTATACATGTTATAACTTTGTGCCTTAACCATGTACTGAACTATGAGTTTGTGCTAATAAATATTTGTATTTGTGTTTGTTATACAGGACTGAATTCAGGGTTTGGATTAGCTAGGTTAGGTTTACTGTAACGTCATAGGTTATATGTCTCCTAAAGTAAAAGTAGGCCATCCGAGCGGGGTAAACAGTGGATTTATAAATTTGCAAGTATTCACTCCTGTGTATAGGGGAGCATGAAACTGAGTATGAAACTGAGATAACATACTATTATTGTTATTTTCATTAATATGTTCTGTGACAGGTTAAAGACAAAGACCCTGATAGGGACAGCTAGGCCTAGGCAGGCTACGGACGTTTGTTTGTTACTAGTTTACAGTTGACAGTGTAGTTTTGTGACTCCACTTTTCAGCTGTTGTCTCCAATATACTCCCAATATTATCTCTATTATACTCCCAATTGCCTTTTTCTATTTTTAATTGATTTATTCAGCATACCAAACATAAAATCAAAGTCCACACATCACAAGGCACACCTTTATAAAGATTGGGTGAAGTTTTCTAAGTTCCCCGGGTGAATTATTTTATCTCCTTTAAGAAGAGTTCATGAATATTATCTTGGCCGTCGCGGCGCATTGCAGAAATAATTTCGGTTTTTGGCTGGTGACGTCATGCATCAGATTCCATGCATTCAACAGGCTCCTGAAGAATGTACTAAGCTTGTTATTAATAAACAGAATTTTGAAAGGGTTAACATAATTTATGTAACATGAATGTTGTCGAAGATGAGTAACATTTTGTATTGGTGTGTCCAAGGTATAGATATTTAAGAAATCTGTATGTGCCAAAGTATTATTGTTCTTGGCCAAATCTACAAAAGCTCTATAAATTGTTCAAATGCTAGAAATAAATTAACGATCCAATTATGTATGTTTTTTAAGTCAGCCTGGAAAGTTAGAGCCGAGAATATTATTTAGACTTCATTGTGTGTGTGCCTTTTTCTGTTTTGATACAATAATGTTTATACTGATATGTATTTGTTCTCTGTATTCGCTAGTGTCACTAAATGTATATATATTTTGTTGCTATAGCATGTATATGCTTTCTGCAAATAAAGCTTTTCATTCATTCGAATGCCTATAAATAAAATTTAATAGATGGTAACAAAGAAGGATTTAACTGATTAGTTGTGATTTTCATCAAGTTCATTGAATACAAAAAAGACACTTAAATTTCTTGTACATAACTAAAATAATAGTTCAAAGTACAATTTGATAAATTATACTCAATGCGCAGTAAGCATTGCTTTAGTCATCTTATTTACATATTACAGTATAATAAAGCATTTGTGTATTGATCTCTTGAAAAACAGTACATACTTGTATGTTTCTCCTTGGTACTTACATGTATCATTAAATGTGTGCCTCAAGAAATCAAATGAAGCTCTTGACCATTAAAAATTCATCATATATCTTATCATTCTTGTTTATCTAGTGTAATAAAAAATTTCTACCTATATTATCAGCTTAATTGAATGTCTGGTAAACAGCTTACAAAAGCGATTGTGAAAATTATATTTGGTTATTATTTACTAAGGTTGATGTTTTAAAATAAAAATACAAAAAAAGTATTTTTAATGCTAAAACTTTTCTACATTATTCCTACAATCTAAATGTAATATTTATCTGAATATTTTTTGCAAAAAGAATAAACCCCGTGTGGGACCCGGGGCACAGGAGAATAGGCCCACGGCTTCCTCAGCCTGCAGTAAGAGTCTGCTTACAGAGGCAACACATGCCGTGTGTTGCGACCCGTGTAGATTAAAGGACGGGATTTCAGTAGGCCGGGTAAACGGTCCCGATAACCTACTGAACCCTTACTTTTTCTAGACGGGAAATCGAGTTAGCCCTGACTTCGATGAATCGGCATGTCACGTCTTGCCCTTTGTGAATCCTTATCATTTTAGCTACTCTATTACATTATTTCTTTAAACTGTTCCTTGAAATGTATTTACCACTAATAGCATTTAATAGACGGCTTCCTTACAGGATTTGCAAAGAAGGCGGTGGCTGAAGGGCAAAGCTTCCTCAGCTTTATAGAGGCGACATGTTTGCCGTGTGTTGCAACCCGTGATGGTGGAGGAAGGGATCCTGGTGGTTGAGAGATCACTCTCTGCTGCATCCATTAGTGCGGGTCAGCGGGTTTGATTTTCAATACACCACTTTGGCCCCGACTTCAACTACACGGGAGGCCGGATGGACCCGGTTCGGTCAATCGGCTGGTCACGCCGAGCCCTTAACAAGCCTGTCTTCATTCTTCTTATCACTTGATCAGATCTTGTATATCATAGTATTAAAGTTGTTCCATTACAGGCTGTTAAGAAGGCGGTGGCTCATGGGTCAATTGAGTAGATAGAGTTTCGAACGGTTGTTTCGCCAGTTAACTCTGGAACGAAGCTTGCGTTCGCAGAGAAATTCATCTATTTGAGTATACCACCCTTGGAACACCTGGTGTTTGCTGCTGGTAATCCGCAGACCAAGCATCGCCCCTGTTGGCACTCCGTGGCGGGTGGGTGACAAGGGTGGTGAACCGCATTCTTTTATCATGGCTTCAAAAACATTTACTCAAACAGGTTCCAAAAAAAGAAAAAATGGCATTTCGCTTGAAGAAATAGTTGCTGATGATCACTTTTCAAGATTTATAGTCCTGACTAGTAAAAGATTCCAACAAACCTCTATCAAAACTTTCGCCATTTGTCATCGAAAAAACCATTAAAGGCTGTGCAGGAGATGTTAAAAACGTCACAAAATTGAAATCTGGTTCACTACTAATTGAAGTTTCGAAAAAAACAACAGTCTTTAAATTTACTCCAACTTAATAAAATTCACGAATTAGAAATATCTTCCACTCCTCACAGAACATTAAATTCTTGTCAAGGGATCATCCATTACAGAGACGACGATCTCTCTGAACTAACTGACGACGAAATATGTGAAGAGCTAAAACCTCAGGGCGTAACAAAGGTTAAAAGATTCGTTGCCAAGAGACAAGGTATTCAGGTAAAACTGAATACCTTTCTACTAAACTTCAATACACCATCTGTCCCTCAGTCAATCAAAATTGGATTATACAGTGTTAAAGTCAGCGCATATATTCCAAATCCTGTGCGCTGCTTTAAATGTCAGAAATTCGGTCATGGCAAGGGACAATGTAGAGGTTCCTTGGTATGCTTTAAATGTGCAGAGGTAAGGCATGAGGGCTTTACCTGCACAAATAATCCAAAGTGTGCCAATTGTGGTGAAGCCCACATGTCCTCCTCAAAAGACTGTCATCATTTTAAAAAAGAAAAGGAAATACAAAAATTGAAAACGGAAAAGAACATCACCTACCCTGAGGCTCGTCGTCTGGTTAGTTCAGTGAACAATCCATCGTCTTCTGCAATGTCATATGCCAGTGTGACAAAACGCGTTTATGCTACATCTGAAACGCAAACCATGATCACCTGGCCTATAGGACAAAAAGACCCTTCAAGACTACCTGTTGAAACCACTGACAAAATCATTTCATCATCTCGAAAATCTTCAGCTTCTCAAACTTCTACGCCTTCGGCATCTACTACGTCTTCAACACCATCGATTGAATCCTCAACTAATTCTTCAAGCAACCAAAAAAAAAAAATTCAAAAAATGTTAACTCCAATGTAAATTCCTCTAACTCAAATCAAAAAGGAGATCGTACTCCAAAACTGCTGCGAGATCCCATTAAGGTCCACAACAGGTTTGGAAGTCTAGATCATCTCGACACTACTATCTGGGGCGATCCCATGGATACACTACCCCCAGATAATGGATCTAAAAGTAGATCCCCCAGCAGAAACCGGCGGAATAGCCCCAAAAAAACTGTCAACTATTCCCCTATTCGCAGACCATAATGGGTACAATAATACAATGGAATTGTCGAGGTCTTAAGATTAATTTTCTTGAAATCACATTATTAGTTCAAGCCTTTCTTCCTGTTGCATTTTGTCTCCAAGAATCCCACCTAAAACGAAGTGATAACATATCTTTAAAAAACTACTCTATATACAGCACATATGTAGACGAGAATGATAGAGCTGCTGGCGGCTCTACCATTCTTGTAAAAGATCAAGTTCTACATAGCCCTGTAGATCTCAACACTGATCTTCAGGCGGTTGCTGTTAGAATATCATTAGACAAAACAATTACTTTATGCTCTGTGTATATACCACCGAATTCTTCATTAAAATTTAAATCAGTTGAAACATCTTACTGATCAGTTACCAGCCCCATATATATTATTTGGGGACTTCAACGCACACAACCCTCTATGGGGTAGTAACACAATTAACGAAAAAGGTAAAATTATTGAAGGCTTAATGAATCTAGAAGATCTGTGTATTTTTAATGATGGAACCAATACATATTTACATCCTGGGAATGGATCATATTCGGCTATTGATCTTACAATAGCAGATCCTTCTCTGTTGCCCGATTTCTCATGGAAAGTCCATGACGATCTCTGTGGCAGTGATCACTTTCCCATTATCTTGGAATCTTTACACTCTTCAAACACAGAACGAGTCGCTCGGTATAAATTTGGCAAGGCCAATTGGCCTCTATTTGAACAACTCTGTATAGAGCGACTTAACTCGGATACTTTTGAAGCTATTTCTGATCCAATTTTAAAATTCAATGAAACACTTATTTTAATTGCTGATGAAACAATTCCCAAGACCTCGACAAATCCAAAACATCCTAGTAAACCATGGTTTGATGACAGCTGTGAGGACGCTATTAAAGACCGGAAAAAAGCCGAACGACGCTTTAATAAACACCCAACTCAAAATAATCTTAACCATTTCCGAATTTTTCGAGCGAAAGCTCGCAGGGTAACGAAACAAAGACGACGCGCCTCTTGGCGTAACTTTGTTTCTAAACTAAATAACCATACCCCTATGAATAAAATTTGGAACATGATTCGTAAAATTAAAGGTAAAAACAGTAAAGTAAATGTCCATCATTTAAAGGATGGACAAGACTTGTTAACATCAGAGTCAGACATATCAAATAAACTGGCAGAAACATTTGCAACACACTCCTCTGCTGAAAATTATCATCCCACTTTTCAGCAGATCAAAATTCAAAAAGAAAAATCAAAGCTTAATTTCCAGTCAAAAAATTTAGAAGATTTTTAATAAACCTTTTTCTTTGGAAGAGCTAAAAACTTCATTAAACAAATCTCACGATACAGCATGTGGTCCAGATGACATCCACTATCAACTTCTCAAACATCTGCCACAATCTTCTCTCCAATGCCTTTTGAATCTTCTAAACAACATTTCGGGTAACTTACCATCTATTTAAAAAATGGCCACTGTTGTGCCTATTCCAAAACCAGGAAAAGATCACTCGGAAGCGTCCAACTATCGGCCTATAGCCCTCACAAACTGTCTTTGTAAAACCAAGTAAAGGATGATCAACGATCGCCTTGTCTGGTTTTTAGAATCGAACAACCTAATCTCGAATATCCAGGGTGGATTTAGACAAGGTCGTAGTACTATTGATCATCTGGTGCGTTTCGAAACATATATTCGAAACGCATTTGCCAAAAACGAACATGTTGTGTCTATCTTTTTCGATTTAGAAAAAGCATACGACACAACATGGAAATATGGTATTTTAAAAGATCTTTTTGATATGGGGTTGAAAGGTAGACTTCCTACCTTCATCTCAAAATTTTTATCCGAAAGAGAATTTAAAGTTAGGGTCAATTCCACTTTATCTGACCCTTTTGTACAGGAAATGGGTGTTCCCCAGGGCAGCATCCTTTCTGTCACTTTATTTAGTATTAAAATTAATAGCCTTGCTCAAGTTTTAAAAGATAATATTGATGGTTCTCTATATGTTGACGACTTCCTCATATGTTACCGAGGGAAAAATATGAATAATATCGAACGTCAACTGCAGTTGTGTTTAAATAGAATAGAGAAATGGGCAATGGAGAATGGTTTTAAATTCTCCACTGCAAAAACTGTTGGGATGCATTTTTGTAATAAACGTAAGATGCATCCTGATCCCGAATTAAAATTATATAATAATCCTATCAAAATTGTAAAAGAAACTACTTTTCTTGGTCTCATATTTGATTCAAGTCTAACCTTTCTTCCCCATATCAAAATGTTAAAAAATAAATGCCTTAAAGCTTTAGATATTTTAAAAGTCGTATCCAGCACCGACTGGGGTGCTGAATGCGATGTTTTACTCAATCTATATAGATCGCTGGTTCGATCGAAATTGGATTACGGTTGTTTTATTTATGGTTCTGCTCGCAAGTCATATGTCAAAATCCTTGATACTATACACCATCAAGGATTGCGACTATGCCTTGGAGCATTTAGAACCACACCTGTCAATAGTTTGTATGTAGAAGCAAACGAGCCTTCTTTGTATCAAAGAAGAATAAAGCTCGCTTTGCAATATGCAACCAAATTGAAGGCTTATCCTGACAACCCCGCCCACGACTGTTTTCAAACCTCTTTATCAGAACATTTTCGAAAAGCATCCAAACAAAATTCAACCTTTTGGCTTGCGGATTAAATCTCATTTGGAGAATTCAGGTATAAATTTAGATGAAATTGCTGCAATTGAAATTCCACATAACCCCCCTTGGTTAAACCCCAAGCCAATCTTTATTTATGATCTAAGAAAACATAGAAAATCCGACACAAACCCATTTATTATACAGCAACATTTTGCAGAAATTAAATCTTGTTACCCTGACTATAGTACTATTTATACGGATGGGTCAAAAGACGAAGATAAAGTTGCTTCAGCCGCTGTCTTCGGAGAGCGTGTTGAAACTCGTCGTCTCCCGTCTGCCTCATCTGTATTTACTGCTGAATCGCAAGCTATTCTTCTTGCCATGAAAATAGTTGCTTCGTCAGACGAGCACAAATTTATGATCTGCTCTGATTCTCTGTCATGTCTCCTTGCTATTGAAAACTTCAAAATTAAGAATCCTTATATTTTAAAAATTATTCAAATTTACAAATCCCTTGTTGCTTTGGGTAAAGAAGTTATGTTTTTCTGGATCCCAAGTCATGTGGGGATCCATGGGAACATGGTCGTGGACGAGGAGGCCAAAAAGGCCTTGAATAACGATATTATTAATTGTGCCATACCTTTTACTGATTTTAAAGCAGTTATTTTTAAACATATTTCTCGTTTGTGGCAGAGTGATTGGGATCTAGAGGTTCATAATAAACTTCATGAGATCCAGCCACTACTGCACAAAAATAATTTTAATTGTTTTAGAAGTCGTCGAGACCAAGTTGTTTTAACCAGATGTCGTCTTGGTCATACCAGGACGACTCATAGTTATATTTTAAATAACAACAACGACCCGAGTGTGTGCCATGCAACTGTCCATACACAATCAAGCATGTCTTGATGGACTGTGTGGACGTGGCCCACATTCGGGAACGTTTCTATACTGTAGATACTTATTTTAATTTGTTTAGGACTGTCGCGGGCGACACAATTTTAAAGTTTTTAAAAGAGATTAATTTATATAGCAAAATTTAATTATACTGCTAATTGTGATATTGCATACTTTTTATTGTTTTAATTTAATTTTTATATGTATATTATCATACTATTGTATGAGATATTGTTTTAGTATTAAGGGAGGGATATAAAATGGTTGTTTATGATCAAATAAGTTGATTTGTAGTAATTATCACGTCCTGAATATAGCTGAAATAATGCTTGCTGGACGTAAAACAACAAACAATCAATCAATCAACCAAAGGAATAAAACATTAACAAATTGCTGAATTTAGATAACTACTTTTTTAAAAGAGGCATACAACTCTATACCACATGCACTTTCATGTCATAGATGGTTGCTTCAGGGTTTGATGTCCAACAACTCAGCCCTGATATGTCCAGTTAAAGGATAAAATACCTTGTTAATTTGATAATTACCACTAAAAGCTTGATATAACTTCGTAAATAGCTTGAGGGACAGGTGGAATAACCTAATCAACAAGTAGTTCTAAATTGCATTTGATTATAAATTAACACTGCTCAAGACAATAAAAAAATTGATTTGCATGACTTTCCATTGTCAAAAATCATGTTATTTATTTGGAGGTCTACTTTTAGACAATGCTTTTTATGTAACACTCACCAGAACCAACTGGAACATGCAAGTTGAGCTTTAACCAAATTTCTCCACTCTGGCGAGGTTGACCCCTCTTGCAATCGCTCTAGACTTGGTACCATTGCGGAGGGAGTGAACAGAAATCCTCCTAGGTCTTTTCCATTGAAGCCCGTATTTCTGACGATGTTCTTGACATATGAACTTATACATTTTTTTATTTCTCAAAATTAGAGAGGGAACACCAGCACGGTTTAGAATCAAAAGCGATTTTGGAATTTCAATTTCAGTGTTACATTTAAAGTATCTTAGATATGAATGCATTCTTTTAAAGAAACAAGCTTATGTACTGCATTACAATCATCAAAACAACATTTGTTTATATTTCCCTCCATCTACAGACCTGGTTGTTTCCATACTTTTTTACCTCTTTAATTTGAGAGGAAGATAATTTGGATGTACAAATTGAGGTATGCAAAGGGTAACTGCAGTGTACTTTATTATAAACCATTGATTGCAAATTCCCTTTGTCCTGCAATTCCAATGTTATATCTTTTTGCTTTAAAACCAAATTTAATTTAGTTTAAGCGTTGTTTGAGATTTTGAGACCTTTCAAACTTTGATAAGTTTTGGTTATACCACTTTAGGCCAAACCAATATTCGTGTATACGCCTTTTATCCAACTAAATAAATCATTGTTTTCATTACAAGAAGGAATAATAGTCTCATATTAATTGATTAAAATCATTTTTTCACCTATATCATGTTGACCCTTTAAAAACATTAATGTCCAAAACACCCCATTTTACATGGAAAAATTGGGCCCGAAAAAACGACATTACTGGTCTTGGCATTAACATCACATTTATATATTGTAAAAAGTATGTCTTTTCCATTGAAAATGGTTTAAACACACTCACATACATAACATAAACCTAATTTCAATGGTAATTAAGCTGAATCGATAAATAATAAAAATATGAATGTGCATGGTTATCTCATAGACAGCCATTTAAGTGCACACACCGGACAACACTTGCATTACAAGTTAGGCCCTTAGTCCCATCAACTATTCCCATGCCTTTCCTTGCTTTGATTAGGAATAACCCACCATCAGTTTCAGCGCAAAACTAAAATAAAAGCCATACTGAATAAATATGAGTGAAAAAAAGAAATTAAAAAGTTTATGAAGGACAGCCAGGGAAAGACTTCAATAAACTACGATCTGCGATGAACTTTCTTAATTAAAGAACCAATTTTCTTCCGTAAATGGCTGATTTCTGGTACAGATGAGCTCACACGCACACATCTGTACTTGCTGCGTCATCCAATCAAAACGCCAGAAATAGGAACGTTGGTATGGAAGCATAACAACGTTCTTGTTTCCGGCGTTCTGATTGGTTGTCAGAGACAATGGAGTCTACAACAATGGAGAGTCTATAGGATATAGCGATGTGAAAGTTGTTGGTTTACGGAAGAAAAAGGTACTTTCATGCGCTTTTGGGAAAGCCCGTGTAATCTTTCACTCGTGATAGAATTGTTATGTCTTTTGGCTCGTTCCGCTGCGCTCCACTCGCGAAAAGACATAAAATTTGTATCACTCGTTAAAGATCAACCGGTCTTTCCCAAAAGAGTATGAAAGAACCTATTACACTCAACTGTTTATGAAGGTCAACTAGCAAAAAAATGTTCAGTTTTTCAGTATTGCTAATCCACAAAAACCATGCATTATTTTCTGAAACAGTCCGAAGCAGATTTATTGTTGACTTTAGGATGAAGAACATTTAATAAAAGCGATGTTATTTTGCTTTGTTTTGCTTCAATATTTATAATGTGAGTTTGCACTGTTGCATGTAAACCAATATCTTCATCAAATTCATCAGCATGATCTAGAAAAATATATAATAATTTATATTAAACAAGGGGTTGAAATAAGTCATGTAAAGGATACCTCTACTGGACTATTAACAATTGTGAGCTTCTCACACGATCACAAGGCTTGTATATATAGATAAAAGTACGCTGATCAATAAAGTATATAGTCTAATCCACCATTTAGCTCATGTCCATTTAAAAAATCTTCAATAAAATACTCGTGTCACAGTCAGGTTTAATTCTTGCATCGAACTTCATCGTTTAAAAAAAATTATTTATTACCAAAGTTCGAGGGATCAATCATGTTCTGGCTATCAAACTGTCCAATAAAACAGTAATTACAGATATATGCACGCATCCAGCAATCCTTTCTTTAAAAGATAAAAAAAATTAAATCATTCAAACATTTCAGGGAATAAGATACGCAGTAGCCTAGTACATGTAGCCAATGCTACTAAAATTTTATTTGGGCCCCTGAAATTTCTGAGAAAAATTATTTTGATTTTGTTACTTAATTCCAATTTGCATGTTGGGCTTCTGAAGGAAAAAAGTTACTGTTATTCCTTTGTTTAGGCCATTTCTATAAAAAATAATTTTTAAAGTTATGTTTCAAGTAAAAAATTTTACAGAAGCTAGGTTGTAAACATTTATCACACATTTTTTGAAAGTCATCTTTACTTACATTATTTAACAGAAATATAGGTAAACAACGTTAAAAAGTAACAGTTGGGTACAACAATATACCAATTCCTTTGCAGCAGGATCACATGAACAAGTATAAACCCAATGGAAATATATACTGAGAAGCCTAAAATAATCAATTATGATAAAATGACAATGAAAAATGAAAGATACAAAACAAATGTTTTTCTTGTAAATTAAAAAGTAAATTACAGACCAATCTTATCATATTAACATCAAACCTATTGAAATCTGTCAGATTGTCTGACCTGACAGATGAAAATTGGGTCGGTCAGACAAACTTAACAAAGTTTCTGACCCCAAATTTACAGAAAAAATCTACTCAAACTGCTAAAACAAACATTGAAAACTAAGATTGGGATGTGCATACCAAGTTTAATTAACTAAGCCGAGTCAGGACTTTGTAATATACTTTTTATATGGATAATAAAACCTTATTACTGCTGTCATTGGTAATGCAATATCTATATTTATGGCACTCAACTTCGGATCGATTGATGTCTATATCATTCAAAACAAAGTTCTGGTATAGATTGTCGATTAAAAAAATGGCTCCTTTTTCTTTAATTATGTTCAAATATATTTCATTGGGAGTAAGCATAGAGACATCATCCGAGTCCTCACTAAATTGAATGTCAAATTGTCCAACTGAACATCTTCTTGGTTCTGAAATAATAGATGTATTATATGAAGCATTCACTGGTAATTGTAACAAATAGATATGAGATACCCATGTACATTTTGTACCACCATTTTATGGTTGTGATAAAAGACAATAGAAATTCTCTTGCTCTTAAAGCTGTTCAAGAAATGTCTGTATGTGGGTATAAGATTGCACTATATAAATTATGGTAGAATTTCACAATGTAGCTTAACGCATATGTATGCTGGGTCCAGAGATTATGTGCCTTAAAAACAGGAAGCAGTACTGCAATTTCGTTATCTGACTTTTCATTTGAAATAATGAAGAAACATATGAACCTGTAAACAGTCAATACCAGCAGGAATCTGACTTCTTGAAAAATTGCCAGAATTTGCTATGCCCCTGGTCTTCCTCTCTTAGAATTGTCACTTCCAGAGGTCCCTTTCAAATGAACTATTTTTTGAAAAATCATTGATTCTCCTACAGTTCTTGAACTCGTCAATAAGTCTGAAGATCTATAATTTATTAAGTAAACAATGCATATAAATACATTCTATGTATCCAGTGTTCTCCCTAGGCCGAAATAGCAAAATGGTAACATTGTAATATTTTAATAATGTTACTATGATGTATTAAGGCCAATTTTATAAATAACTTGGACCTGTTCTATGTGACATAAATTGTCCTCACAACAGCCCAGATAATATATATAAAATAGACCTGTTGTATGTGACATAAAATGTCCCCACAACAGCCCAGATAATATATATAACATAGACCTGTTCTATGTGACATAAATTGTCCTCACAACAGCCCAGATAATATATATAAAACAGACCTGTTCTATGTCACATAAATTGTCCCCACAACAGCCCAGATAATATATATAGCACAGACCTGTTCTGTGTGACATAAATTGTCCCCACAACAGCCCAAATAAAATATATAACATAGACCTGTTCTATGCGACATAAATTGTCCACACAACAGCCCAGATAATATATATAGCACAGACCTGTTCTGTGTGACATAAATTGTCCACACAACAGGCCAGGAAATATATATATATATATAACATAGACCTGTTCTGTGTGACACAAATTGTCCTCACAACAGGCCAGGTAATATATAACATAGACGTGTTCTATGTGACATGAATTGTCCTCACAACAGCCCAGATAATGTATATAACACAGACCTGTTCTATGCGACATAAATTGTCCACACAACAGCCCATATAATATATTTATATAACATGGACCTGCTCTATGTGACATAAATTGTCCACACAACAGGCTATGAAATATATTTAACACAGACCTGTTCTATGTGACAAATTGTCCCCACAACAGGTCAGGAAATATATATAACAGACCTGTTCTATGTGACACCAATTGTCCACCGACAGTCCAGAAAATATATATAACATAGACCTGTTCTATGTGACATAAATTGTCCACACAACATCCCAGATAATATATTTATATAACATATACCTGCTCTATGTGACAACTTCGTCAATACAACAGGCCAGGAAATATATATACCAGAGACCTATTCTATGTGACAAATTGTCCACACAACAGGCCAGGAAATATATATAACATAGACCAGTTCAATGTGACAAATTGTCCACACAACAGGCCAGGAAATATATACACCTCGCCATAAGTTGAGCAATACCCAATTATTTTCCAGAGATTATTTTAATCTTTGTTTTTAAAGAAATGAAAATTTATTGACCATTAATGATAAATGAAACATACAAAAAACATGTTTACAGCCGCTTTACTTATTGTTTGATGGAAAAATATTTAAAGCAAAGATATAAAAAAAACTGCAAATATAACTCATTAGTCAAAAAATAAGTTTTGATTGCAAACTTCGATATCATGAACTTAAAGTAAACACATCATCACAGGTCAACGTTAAGGGAAAAAATCACTTTAAAACGTGTTCGCAAAAATACTCAGTAAGTCGTGTTACCACTACACTTCGGTACAATTCATTAACACCCCCCCCCCCTCATGTTGTTGACTAAATGACGAAGTGTAGCACGTGGTAAATTCTGCCATTCATTTTGAATGCCAACACGTAGTTTAAGGACAGTGCTCTGTTATTGATTTTACGGTCAATGATATCCCAAAAACGTTCAATTGAATTCATATCGCGTGAAATGGATGATCATGAAAGATGCTCAATAGCTTCCATTTCGATAACATCACGTACAATTGCAGCTTGGTAGGGTATTGCGTTGTCAACCATAATGATGGGTCTGTTACCAATTGCATGATTGTCAAAATGTGGCACAATAATAGCGTTAATGACGTCATTTCGATATTTCTGCCTGTCATTGTCCCATCAAACAGATACGGATTCAGTTTACAGTCGTATGAAAAGCCTTCCCACACTAACACCGCCACCACCAAACGCTGTAGTGCCTAGGATGTTGTTCTGGTTGGTTGTAAGCAGTGCCTCGTCTCCAAACGCGCATGCGCCCACCAATATGACGAAGAAGGAATCTGTTTTCGTCGGTCCAGTGTACTCGTCGCCAGCTTCGAATATTCCAATGCCCACTCTAAAAGTGCTTGGCGATGTCTCTGTGTAAACAGTGGACGTTTCAAGTGGATACAAGCTCTCCCCCTTGCACTGTTAGGCGCCTGTTAACTGTTGGAACGGCGAATCTGGTTGCAATATTCCAATCGTCACGAAGATATCTTGCAGTGGCAAATGGTTGGCGTTTGGCTACAAGAACGTGTGCTCTATCCTCCCTTTCAGATGTTTTTGGTGGTCGACCTGACCTAGGACTTTCCTGGATCGTTCCTTCATCTCGATAACGTTTCAGTTGTCGGGATACAATACTCAAGTGAATGCCAAAGTGGTGTGCTATCTGACGCAAGCTCTGTCCACTATTACGCATTCCAACGATCTTCCACTTGTCAGCTTCACTTAATTTCCGTCTAGGCATTGTAAAAATGTAATGATGAAATCAAAAAGACCAGAGGATGAACACTAAATCGTTAAGGAAAACAAATCTTTCAGCCGTATTCGACTACCGTATGACAAACGTTTTGCTATTGAAAGATTTACCAGAGTTAATTAAAGTAACCTTCCCGAGCTCGAATATTGGCTTTAGTACATAAATAACACAAAGTCATACCCCAAATTTACAGAAAAAATCTACTCAAACTGCTAAAACAAACATTGAAAACTAAGATTGGGATGTGCATACCAAGTTTAATTAACTAAGCCGAGTCAGGACTTTGTAATATACTTTTTATATGGATAATAAAACCTTATTACTGCTGTCATTGGTAATGCAATATCTATATTTATGGCACTCAACTTCGGATCGATTGATGTCTATATCATTCAAAACAAAGTTCTGGTATAGATTGTCGATTAAAAAAATGGCTCCTTTTTCTTTAATTATGTTCAAATATATTTCATTGGGAGTAAGCATAGAGACATCATCCGAGTCCTCACTAAATTGAATGTCAAATTGTCCAACTGAACATCTTCTTGGTTCTGAAATAATAGATGTATTATATGAAGCATTCACTGGTAATTGTAACAAATAGATATGAGATACCCATGTACATTTTGTACCACCATTTTATGGTTGTGATAAAAGACAATAGAAATTCTCTTGCTCTTAAAGCTGTTCAAGAAATGTCTGTATGTGGGTATAAGATTGCACTATATAAATTATGGTAGAATTTCACAATGTAGCTTAACGCATATGTATGCTGGGTCCAGAGATTATGTGCCTTAAAAACAGGAAGCAGTACTGCAATTTCGTTATCTGACTTTTCATTTGAAATAATGAAGAAACATATGAACCTGTAAACAGTCAATACCAGCAGGAATCTGACTTCTTGAAAAATTGCCAGAATTTGCTATGCCCCTGGTCTTCCTCTCTTAGAATTGTCACTTCCAGAGGTCCCTTTCAAATGAACTATTTTTTGAAAAATCATTGATTCTCCTACAGTTCTTGAACTCGTCAATAAGTCTGAAGATCTATAATTTATTAAGTAAACAATGCATATAAATACATTCTATGTATCCAGTGTTCTCCCTAGGCCGAAATAGCAAAATGGTAACATTGTAATATTTTAATAATGTTACTATGATGTATTAAGGCCAATTTTATAAATAACTTGGACCTGTTCTATGTGACATAAATTGTCCTCACAACAGCCCAGATAATATATATAAAATAGACCTGTTGTATGTGACATAAAATGTCCCCACAACAGCCCAGATAATATATATAACATAGACCTGTTCTATGTGACATAAATTGTCCTCACAACAGCCCAGATAATATATATAAAACAGACCTGTTCTATGTCACATAAATTGTCCCCACAACAGCCCAGATAATATATATAGCACAGACCTGTTCTGTGTGACATAAATTGTCCACACAACAGCCCAAATAAAATATATAACATAGACCTGTTCTTTGCGACATAAATTGTCCACACAACAGCCCAGATAATATATATAGCACAGACCTGTTCTGTGTGACATAAATTGTCCACACAACAGGCCAGGAAATATATATATATATATAACATAGACCTGTTCTGTGTGACACAAATTGTCCTCACAACAGGCCAGGTAATATATAACATAGACGTGTTCTATGTGACATGAATTGTCCTCACAACAGCCCAGATAATGTATATAACACAGACCTGTTCTATGCGACATAAATTGTCCACACAACAGCCCATATAATATATTTATATAACATGGACCTGCTCTATGTGACATAAATTGTCCACACAACAGGCTATGAAATATATTTAACACAGACCTGTTCTATGTGACAAATTGTCCCCACAACAGGTCAGGAAATATATATAACAGACCTGTTCTATGTGACACCAATTGTCCACCGACAGTCCAGAAAATATATATAACATAGACCTGTTCTATGTGACATAAATTGTCCACACAACATCCCAGATAATATATTTATATAACATATACCTGCTCTATGTGACAACTTCGTCAATACAACAGGCCAGGAAATATATATACCAGAGACCTATTCTATGTGACAAATTGTCCACACAACAGGCCAGGAAATATATATAACATAGACCAGTTCAATGTGACAAATTGTCCACACAACAGGCCAGGAAATATATACACCTCGCCATAAGTTGAGCAATACCCAATTATTTTCCAGAGATTATTTTAATCTTTGTTTTTAAAGAAATGAAAATTTATTGACCATTAATGATAAATGAAACATACAAAAAACATGTTTACAGCCGCTTTACTTATTGTTTGATGGAAAAATATTTAAAGCAAAGATATAAAAAAAACTGCAAATATAACTCATTAGTCAAAAAATAAGTTTTGATTGCAAACTTCGATATCATGAACTTAAAGTAAACACATCATCACAGGTCAACGTTAAGGGAAAAAATCACTTTAAAACGTGTTCGCAAAAATACTCAGTAAGTCGTGTTACCACTACACTTCGGTACAATTCATTAACACCCCCCCCCCCTCATGTTGTTGACTAAATGACGAAGTGTAGCACGTGGTAAATTCTGCCATTCATTTTGAATGCCAACACGTAGTTTAAGGACAGTGCTCTGTTATTGATTTTACGGTCAATGATATCCCAAAAACGTTCAATTGAATTCATATCGGGTGAAATGGATGATCATGAAAGATGCTCAATAGCTTCCATTTCGATAACATCACGTACAATTGCAGCTTGGTAGGGTATTGCGTTGTCAACCATAATGATGGGTCTGTTACCAATTGCATGATTGTCAAAATGTGGCACAATAATAGCGTTAATGACGTCATTTCGATATTTCTGCCTGTCATTGTCCCATCAAACAGATACGGATTCAGTTTACAGTCGTATGAAAAGCCTTCCCACACTAACACCGCCACCACCAAACGCTGTAGTGCCTAGGATGTTGTTCTGGTTGGTTGTAAGCAGTGCCTCGTCTCCAAACGCGCATGCGCCCACCAATATGACGAAGAAGGAATCTGTTTTCGTCGGTCCAGTGTACTCGTCGCCAGCTTCGAATATTCCAATGCCCACTCTAAAAGTGCTTGGCGATGTCTCTGTGTAAACAGTGGACGTTTCAAGTGGATACAAGCTCTCCCCCTTGCACTGTTAGGCGCCTGTTAACTGTTGGAACGGCGAATCTGGTTGCAATATTCCAATCGTCACGAAGATATCTTGCAGTGGCAAATGGTTGGCGTTTGGCTACAAGAACGTGTGCTCTATCCTCCCTTTCAGATGTTTTTGGTGGTCGACCTGACCTAGGACTTTCCTGGATCGTTCCTTCATCTCGATAACGTTTCAGTTGTCGGGATACAATACTCAAGTGAATGCCAAAGTGGTGTGCTATCTGACGCAAGCTCTGTCCACTATTACGCATTCCAACGATCTTCCACTTGTCAGCTTCACTTAATTTCCGTCTAGGCATTGTAAAAATGTAATGATGAAATCAAAAAGACCAGAGGATGAACACTAAATCGTTAAGAAAAACAAATCTTTCAGCCGTATTCGACTACCGTATGACAAACGTTTTGCTATTGAAAGATTTACCAGAGTTAATTAAAGTAACCTTCCCGAGCTCGAATATTGGCTTTAGTACATAAATAACACAAAGTCAAATTTTTGAAATTATAAATAAAAATTGTAGGTGTTACTTAACTTATGGCGATTGTATATACAATATAGACCTGTTCTATGCGACATAAATTGTCCACAAAGCAGCCTAGTAATTGATTCATTATTCCAGAGCTTGCGGAACTTACAGATCGTGGAAAGCTGTCGATAAAACATTTAAACATGATAACGGAACCTATAAAACCTTAAAAATGATGCTCAGTAGAAGACGAGGAAATGCCAAATATCTGGATCCAAGGAACGTGGCAGTTATACAATACTTGCAGTCGGAAGTACATCAAAATCAGAAATGTATAAAATAAACAAATTAATTTCGTTATGTTAACAAGGGAAAATTTATAGTGTACAGTCAAAGATTATAAATGTTGCCTTAGATACAATGTATTAAATACATAAAACATTTTTTGTTTTAAATCAAGTTGATTTATATTGATCAAAATGTCAATGGTCCTTGATAAGAAATGCAGTATGCATGCTCAGATTTTAAAATGATGGAAACTTTTTAACCTTATTGAATAACAGCATGTTCTGAACATTGCATGGAAGAGAATCTAAAGTTAAAATTCTCATCATGCCTAAGTTTGATTATATATGTCCTCAACATGTAAGGGATCATTAGAAATGTGAGATGTTAATTCTAACTAAAGCATAAAAAATAACGTGGCTTAACAATTTGAGAAAGACGAGCACATAAAATGTAAATAATATATGAATTGCAGTATAGTCTTAATTGTTTCACCTGATTGCCGGAGATGTAAGAACTAAAGATACTGTAATCTAAACAGAACTTAAGATCTTGTAATCTAAACTATAAATATTAGTCAAGAAACACTGAAAGCCCTTTGCTATTCATTGTTAAAGAACCAATCTACCCAACAAAAAGTAAAAAAAAAAATAATAAACAGTCATGTGTTATAATAATATTTTGATAATTTCTCATTTAACATCTTTTATAAGTGTATTATTACTTTTTTGTAAGGTTCCAGGAAATCATTGGCCACATAATTTTATCGCTTGCTTAAAGAAAAAAAAGATAAATGTTTAGTGAATCATCAAGAAATGAATGTGAATGACAGTATCGCATACATCAGTTGTTAACGAAAATCAGCCAGATGCAGGAAAATGTAACAGTAATGCTGCAGCATCAGTGACGAAAGCAAAATAAATAGTGAAAACTACAGCAAAGAAAAATCAAGGCAAGAATGAAAATGTTTATTGGCAATAAATGTCTGTACAACAAAAGTGGAAATTGTTTAGTAGCTAGGTTCAGGATGAATTGAATAAATCTCATAAAACAACAATTTTGTTCATAATACAATTGAGATAGATGTACATTTGTTGTATTTATATCTGCAGCATGTAAATTTATATGTAAAAAATATGATGAAACCATGATCTATTTCAGATAATGATAATACTTTTATTGTATTTATTGACAGGGCTGCTTAAACTACTGTTAAATATTTTTACATTGAAAGGTAAGAAACTTTTAGCAGTGATTAATGTCAAGTGAGCTTCTGTTGCAACATACTTATTTCAGTTTCCATTTTCTGTGCTGGTGAAATTATTTTCAATGTCCTTTGTTTTCAGTCCCAGATTTCTGTTTGTCACTAATTAATACATTTCACTTTATAAATTTAATGTCCATATGCTCATTATGAAAATGTTTCAGAAAGGGCAGTTATTGAACCAGGAGCAAGATGGTTGTGCAGTACAGAAGAAGAACCTCGTGAGTCAGAATCATAACTTATAAATGGGCATTCAAAGGTATGCTAAATTTAAATTACTATTACTATTTTTGTTTTTGTTTAAGACCAGTTGCCTTGGATATATGAATGTTGATGATCTGTATTATGGACAAAAACGGAAATTTCATAAAAAATTACCATTTGAGGGCAATAACTTATATAAGGAGTCATCTGACAATTTCAGACCAATTAAGTGAATTGTAGGGCTTTTATTGCTGATCATTTTTGCCATTTACAGTTTCACTCTACCTCGTATAGTTTTCAGGTTATATTGTAAATACCAAAACTTTTGTCAAAAATCGTCAATAAAGGGCAATAACTCCTACAAGAAGCCAATACACAACTAAACACTAACAGCAACTATCGTAGACCTTAATGTGCTGATCAATTTGAAGTGACGGTTTTCTATTATAATGTTTAAGATAATGATCAAAAACCTGTGTTGACCCCCATGTTCTATTTTTAGTAACAGCGGCCAAATTTGTCTGTTGATCAACACCCTGGGTACAAACTTGAAACTAGGAACCCTAACGATGATTGTGGACAAGTTTGGTTTCAAAGAAGATTTTTGAAAAAGTTTACCACGGACGCCAAGTGATAGCAAAAGCTAAAAATGATACTTAAAACAGTAAAAGATATTAATCATCACAATTACTAGTGAAATTAAATTTTGTTAAATAAATTAATCTTTTAATAATTTTAAAATTGGAGTCGCCTGCGATGGTTTTAAATATATTAAAATATGTATCTGCAGAATAGAAACGTTCCTGAATGTGGGCCACGTCCACACAGTCCATCAAGACATGCTTAATGGTGTATGGACTGTTGCATGGCACATTATTTAAAATATAACTATGTGTAGTCCTGGTATGCCCAAGACGGCATCTTGTTAAAACAACTTGGTCTCTGCGACCTCTTAAACTTATAAAATTATTTGTGTGCAGTAGTGGCTGGATCTCGTAAAGTTTATTATGAACTTTGAGATCCCAACCACTCTGACACAAACTGGAAATATATTTAAAAATCAATGGTTTAAAATCAGTAAAAGGATTATCACAGTTTATTACATAATTCAGGGCATTCTTTGCCTCCTAATCCACGACTTTTTTCCCATGGATTCCCACGTGACCTTGGATCCAGATAAACACAACCTCTTTTCCACAGCTATAAGAGATTTGTAAATTTCAATAATTTTTAAAATATAATGGTTTTTAATTTTGAAATTTTGAAGAGCAAGTAGGCACGAGAGGGAATCTGAGCAGATAATAAATTTGGACTCGTCTGACGAAGCAACTATTTTCACGGGAAGAAGAATAGCTTGCGCCTCAGCAGTAAATACGGATGAGGCAGATGGGAGACGAAGAGTCTCAACACGCTCTCCGAAGACAGCAGCCGAGGCAACTATATTGTCATCTTTTGATCCGTCTGTATAAATAGTACTGGAGTTTTATTATTAACGGGTTTGTTTTTGACTTTTTGTCTTTGTAAAACAAAAATAAATACCGGTTTGGGGTTTAGAAAAGGGGTATTTTGTGGAATTCCGATTTGCAGCAATCTCATCTAAACTTATACCTGAATTTTCTAAACGAGATTTAATTCGAAAGCCAAAAGGTTGAGTTTTGTTTGGATGCTTTTCGAAAATGATTTGGTAAAAAGGTTTGATAACACAGTCGTGGGCGGGGATGCCAGGATATGCCTTTAATTTGGTTGCATATTGCAAAGCGTGTTTTATTCTTCTTTGATACAAAGAAGCTCACCTGCTTCTACATATAAGCTGTCTATAGGTGTGGTTCGGAAGGCTCCAAGGCATAGTCGTAATACTTGATGATGAACCGTATCAAGGATACTGACATATGTTTGTTTGATGGTGTTTTACGCCACTTTCAGCAATTTTTCATCTATATTATGACGTCCAGTTTTTATTGGGGGGAGGAAGCCGGAGTACCCGGAGAAAACCCCCGACCTGCGGTTGGAAAACTGGCAATCCTTGTCAATTAAGATTGCAGTCGAGTACACCCTGCCCGCAGTGAGAATCGAACCCGCAATCTCAGTGTTGACAGACCACGTGATCAATAGTAGACGAACTACCTTGACCACCGAGGCCCCTTTTTGACATATGACTTGCGAGCAGAACCATAAATAAAACAACCATAATCCAATTTAGATCGAACCCGCGATCTACATAGATGAAGTAAAACGTCGCACTCGGCACCCCAGTCGGAACTGGCTACGACTTTTAAAATATCTAATGCCTTTAGGCATTTATTTTTTAAAAATTTGATATGGGGAAGAAATGTGAGCTTCGAATCGAATATTAAACCAAGAAAAGTAGTTTTTTTCACAATTTTTATAGGATTGTTATATAATGCAAGTTCGGGATCTGCATGCATTTTTCTTTTGTTACAAAAATGCATGCTAACGGTTTTTGCAGTGGAGAATTTAAAACCATTCTCCATTGCCCTTTTATTTCTATCTATTTAAACATAACTGTAGTTGACGTTCAATATTATTCATGTTTTTTCCTTGATAACAAATAAGGAAATCGTCAACATTCAAAGAACCATCAATATTATCTTTCAAGACTGGAGCAAGACTATTAATTTTAATACTGAATAAACTAACAGAAAGCATGCTACCTTGAGGAACACCCCTTTCTTGTTCAAAAGGGTCAGACAGAGTTGAATTTACACGAACTGAAAATTCTCTATCAGACAAAAAATTAGAAATAAAGGTAGAAAGTCTACCTTTCAACCCCATATCAAAAAAATCTTTTAAAATGCCATATTTCCATGATGTGTCGTAAGCTTTTCTAGATCGAAAAAGATCGACACAACATGTTCATTTTTGGCAATGCGTTTCTTATGTATGTTTCGAAACGCACCAGATTATCTAGGGTACTTCGCCCTAGTCTAAATCCACATTGGATATTGGACAGAAGGTTGTTTGATTCTAAAATCCAGACAAGTCGATCAAATGATCATCCTTTCCATGGTTTTACAAAGACAGCTTGTGAGGGCTATAGGCCGGTAGTTGGACGCTTCCGAGGGATCTTTTCCTGGTTTTGGAATAGGCACAACAGTGGCCATTTTCCAAATAGATGGTAAGTCACCCGTTTCCCAAATGTTGTTAGGAAGACACTAAAAAGGGTTTTCAATTGCATCGCTAAAGTAATTTGAGCGATTTAAATGAGAAATATGTTTTTAATTGCATTGCAAGGGTTTCTGTGGGTGATATTTTGTATTAAATATGGTTCTAATTTATATTTCTATGTTCTTAAGAGTGATTTAATATGAATAAGTGGTTTTAATTTGGGATGTTATGGGGGATGTGTTTTAAACTATGGAATTGAAGTTAAAATGCATCATGGGATGTAGACAGCAATAATTGATATTATTTAGTTTGAGATAAAGTGAAATGTAAGTATTAATAATAGTATTAGTATTATTAAATAAAAATATTACAGGTTTATTTGATATACATAATTGTATGTTACTTGTAATTTTAAGTTCTCTTTTTCTTGCTTACCGCTCGACGGGTTGGGAAAATAGTTTTCATTTTACAAGAGAGAACACATTGCGAGACATTTTCCGCCAAATCAACTCGGAAAGAAATCTGTTTTACCTTTATTTAGTCATTAGAAAAACAGCATCTACAATAGGTCAAAGGGAACTACTGCGACATACTCTGCCAAATTACAGTGTATAACATATTCCAGTAACTTGAAGTCATATTTTATGTAGTTACATGTCAATAACTTTCTTTATTTCCTTTTTTCAGAGTGATGGAGTAGCATCATTTGTTCTGTTTATGTTAAAAAAAAGAACAGGAGTTCATGATTTGCCTACATCAAAAAAGTTGAAAGAGAAGAAGGGTGGAGCTTTGTCTGAGAAAATGTAAAGGTACATACACTATATATATAATATGAATTGAATGCTGAATATGTAAGGTTGCCACCTTATTGATTTACCCCTCTCGTCACTTTCGTTTTTTTAGGAAAATGATTTTCCATTGATGATATTTCCTGGGCCTTTTCGTCTCCACGCTAGTGACATTTACTAGTAAATAAAACAGTCTCAGTACTTTAAAACAATTATAACAGTTGAATATGGAAGGCCATATTTAAGTTGCATAAGCGAGTTTGAGTACTTTGTCTTGTTACTCCATAGGACAGGTAACTTGCAGAATGAAACTCAAGTCACAAATGCTATGTTGAGGTTGGGATGATAGAAAATATATTGTTGTTAAATTGTCAGAACTTTTAAAAATTGTGTCGCCTGCGACAGTTTTAAATAAATTAAAATACGTATCTGCACTATAGAAACGTTCCCGAATGTGGGCCACGTCCACACAGTCCATCAAGACATGCTTAATGGTGTATGGACTGTTGCATGGCACACATTCGGGTCGTGGCTCATTGTTTAAAATAAATCTATGTGTCGTCCTGGTATGACCAAGACGACATCTTGTTAAAACAACTTGGTCTCTTCGACCACTAAAGGAAAAAAGGGAATCCCAAGACCTGTACACGAGGTAACCTGATCTATCGAAGGCTTACGGCAGAGGTCAGGGAGAGTCCAGGTCGAGGGGTTCATTATTTCATACTCTTGACCAATAATGCTGTAATCAATGGTTGTATTAGACCGAAAAAAATAGTTTCATACATTTTGGTAAACAAGACAAATTTATTTGTATAATTTTTTTTTAACAATAGCCAGGCACATCAAACCATGATGACAGATAGTGTAGACAGGCACATCAAACCATTATGAATTCCCGGAAAAATCTTTACAACTAAATGGGTAGAAATCATAAAACCTAATTTGGAATTAAAAGATAAGATCTAACTGAGGCTAACGACAGAGGTCTCGTAAGATCAGCGAGAGTCCAAGTCGAGGGGTTCATTATTTCCTACTCTTTACCATCAATCGTTTAATTAAACCGAGTAAAGTGGTTGCACAAGTTTTGGCAAATAGACACATTCATTTGTATACATTTTTTAAAACAATAAATAATCAACAGAAAGGAAAGAAAAATATTCTAACGTCTTTTTTAATATTCATTTATCCACAATTAGCTGTGGTAGTAAAATGTACTTCTCCAAACTTCAGCATATGTCATGTGACACATTTACAAGTCAACATTAATCACATGACTATAATGTAATAAATATTTATGATTTATAATAATTCCTTAAAAAAAACTATTGTTCTACATGTATAATCACATAGATTTACTTGTTATAGCACCGGCAAGAGATGTTGTAAACAGGTCTTCATGAAGTTCTGTGTTTAAATCGGATACCACGTAACGTCCAAAACACATTTTGGTCCCATGCAGAAGTCCCCAGAAAAGCTACAAGACAAAAAAAAATGAATAAAGCTTAAAAGTTGTTTGAGAAGTCATGTAGAATTGTTTTATCAAACATGTGAAGTTCCCAGCTCCACTTACTGATAAAAATATCACAGAAGAAGGTCTTATTGGTATTTATTTCGAGGACACTGAAGTTACTATTAAAGACAAGTGATAAGATGTATTTAACGAGAGTAATTTGAATGACCCAGGCCAGTCGAGTTTTCTATCATGTACACATAAGATTTAAATTCCATAATGTATCTTCAAATTTTTCCAGTTAAAAGAAATAGGAGTAAAGTCTCTGATTGAGCAAGGCAAATTTCATAGGGATTTAAGAGCTCAGAGGTTTGTACATGTGTATCATATCATTGTAGAACTTGTGCCCTGGTTATGGTAACAGAAGAACGATACGTCTTATATGTCGATCTGTCCGTATTAGTATTTATTGGTCTCCACGAAATAAGTCATGTTACTTCATTAACAGAGCACTTGACTTCCAATGTTATTTTATCGATGAATTGTTTGAAAACATAGTAAAACACCAATTTGAAAGCCAATCGAAAGCGGCCGGCTTAAAACGAAAAATCGAAGAATGTGTCCATGGGACACAGATGCATACCTCTAATGAAGTCCCAAACAGGATGTATTTGTCCGACAGGTCTGAAAGTCGCTTAGGACGTACAACTTGCGATACTGAACCACCCTGCCAAATTTCAGAATACAATTTCCCATCGAGTTTTACATTGGCGACAAAAGTAATGTTTTTCTTTTCTAATTTTTTAATAAAAAAAATTATTATGAACTCAAAACTTTAGCAGAATGGAAGAACATTTTGGTTGTGCTATTTTCAGAAAAAAAGTATACCATCGCATTGCTTTTTTTACCTGAAAATTGACGTTGTCACGAACTCATGCAAGTCCTGCACAAAAATGTCTAAAAAAAATCCCACTGCACCACACCTATTAAAAAAAAATTTCTCCTATCCTTCAGTAACACATTTTTTATTTAAATTTATGTTTAACGGATAGAATATTGAAAAAGGTTTCCAACAAAAAAATATTATATCAACCAATCACTAGCAGACCAGGACCTTAGTACTCTATGAAATGTGCTCATAAAATGGCGGCCAGTATGAATATTCATTAGTTCATTGAATCCTATACCTTTTACAAATAAATTCAGAATCTAGCAAATGTGGTATTATTTAAACAAGAAACCTGTATGGAAGAATTTTGAAGCGTAGCAAGTTTTTCGGTTACAAAACTTCAGTGTATGGAACAAAATAAAACACATACCAATATTGACGGCAAAGGCTATTAAGAGCATTTTCTTCATTAAAAATCCAAAAATAAAAACAAGTATATATCAAACTTTGCAAATTTTGCTTAAAAAAGGTAGTAAATTCTATTGCTATGAACAGAAAATGAATGCTAACTTTCATAACTTACATATCTATTATTCAATATCTTTCAAATCTTGTAAAAGATTACAAAAAAAACCAAAACAGTTTTTTGTTAAAGGAGAGGTAATTTACATTTTGTCTTATATTGTTAATATTGTCATATGAGCTCGATTTTTTGGTTTAGAAATTAAATCATTTTTTTACAGAATCCGAGACAAACAGATATGTCAACATCAAATTAAATGCAATTATGTGGAATACTGTCAAGGAACACCAGAAAATACATCTAAAATGTAATGGACTCATCGAATGGGACATAACAAGAGAGGATGGATGGGGCTAGGCAATAGTGAAACTGCCAAATGTGCAATTACATTTCAGAAAAGTTGAAACTCTACGAAAGCTGCAAAATTGAATGTAACTGTTCAAGCTGCCACGAGTCAACTTCATATATCCACCACAAGCTTTCGAAAAATAATTCTGGGAACAAATACTCCTGATCCATCAATAAAGGGCCTGCGAAAAAGAGCAAATGCTATGTTACCACAAATTGTAGATATAAACAAAAAGGACATGCAAAGCAGTTGCAAACAGACAGTGGAGGTAAACAAACTGCGTGGCAAAGAAAATCTTTGTGCCGTTAATTTAGAATGCGACGGTGCATATAATAATTCCTTCTACTCCGGTATTGGGCACACTACATTTCAGCCAGCTACTCAAGTTGAAAATGAAACTGAAGACAAAAGTATTATTGTGGTAGCAAAAAAATAAGCTGTGTTCCATGCATCCAGTCAATGCTGAAAATAAACAGAATGAACAGTGTACACCGGAATGCATCTCAAACATAACATTTATGAAACGTATTGTTCGTTCTGTTTATTTTCAGCATTGACTGGATGATGAGTATTCCTGGGCCAAGAAGCACTGACTAACTTGACTAGAAACAAAGCATTTCACCACAGATCCTGATAGTTCAGCATTTAAAGCCGCACAGGATTTATAAAATGAAAATGTTACAACAACACACCCTGAACATTTCCTAGATACAAGACACTTGGCAAACAATCATAGAAAAAGCATCAAGAAATGTCCTGATATAGTTAAAATTATGCCGGGCAAAACATAGCTGTCAGGGAAACGATACTCAACAATTCTGCAGTTGGTTTATCAGAAAGGTGCCAAGCAGAGTTTCAACAGGCTATTGACAAATATGAGGAAACTTTCAGAAAATTCAAAATAAAATTTCATACATTTGTGATGCAATGTTATTTTGGAAAACATGCACTTTGCCGTCGGCATTCACTGGTATGAAAAGGTGGAAAAAAGAAGTTGGCTTTCAAACCGCAATTTATTAAACCAGAATTTAAAAATTCCAAATTCAGTAGAAAATGAAAGTGCTTTTAGACAGTGTGCGAATTATCGGTTGGGACCAAAGAACTTAAAACGGACAAAATTAAATTTAATTACACAGAAATGTGAAGGATTTAACAGAAGTTGACGTCGGTCATTACCAAACAATGTTACATTTACCACAAACTTTGAAGGCAGAGTCCATGCAGCTATTCACAATGTGAATTTAGGTTCAGGTGAATCTCTTCTTATATGTGAAAATCCGAGTGTGCCTCTGACCAAAGGATCTACCCTGCTTTCTTAGATTTCATGTTACATGAAATGATCATGATATAGCATGAAATTTCATGAATATCTGAAAAAAAAATCATGTTCTGAATTCATGTTGGTTTGATCATGTTTTTTTCTTGTTACATGATCAAGAAATATCATGAGCAAACATGAAAAGGTGGACTTTAAATCATATTTTTTCAAATGTAAATTAAGAAAATTGGATTTTTCAACTGTTAATCATGAAATACCATGAACAACCATGAACATGATGAAAATTTTAACTTGTATATTTTCATAGAAATTATACAATCAAGAAACATCATGAGCAAACATGAAACAGTAAACAGTCAATTTCAAAGAAAGAATAACTCACATAAAGAAAAGTCATGATCAGTCATGAAAAAGAAGACTTTCAAGATATCATACCATGAACAAACATGGTTGAGTATTTAAACTTGAGTGGGAAATTTATATAAGATACATAACAATAATACCTAAAGAAGTGTACAATAACAGGCATTATTCAGATAGTTTTTCTGCATGAATAGTTTATAGGTAATGATCAAGATTCAAGGACATGTTACCTGGCTACAAGTGCAAAATTTATTGCCTCAGTCTGGAACATTGTTGTATTTTGATTTTAAATACTCAACTATCAAGCTTTTATAAAGTTGGTTGTGTAAAAAATTCCTATTTCAATTGTTAAAAATATACAATTTCAACAATACTTTTCCATTTATTATCTGCAGTAATGAATTACTTTGTAACTGTTTGAAGAAACATTTTCAAGCAGTTTATTATATGTAAGTGATTGTATATTGTCATTTTCTGGGTTTAGAACTTTCAATAAATGCAAAAGGTCTTTCATGCCTACACCTGTAGTATTGTGTCTTAATACATACGACAGTATTCCAAATATTTCAAGGTCCGTGTTGCTCATTTCATTTGAAATATTATCTTCTTCATCACCAGATTCCTTGCTAAAGTAAAAATCAGAATCGTCGGAATCAGTAATGGAATCTGTATCAGTACTTTCTGATTCAGAAGATGCACATGGAGATTCAACATCTCTATAAAAACATACAGGTGCAATATCATGTTCTGGTTCGAATTCCATATTCACAAAATTTTCTTCACCATTATTCTGAATGGTTGCTGAAGTAGATAAGGGTGTGGATGTATTAGGCATTTGTAGTTCTTCTGTGTTCATAATTTGGTTTATCACATTATCAACTCATTTTATGACGTATTAATGTTCTTTTAGGAATAGGAATGTCAGGATCACTGAAGAACCTTTTCTTCTTTCTTTTTACAGGACCTAAAATAGACAGATGTACAGTTTATAAAGCTTTAAAAGATAACTCAATATCTAAACAATGATAATGGCTATTGTAGAAAAAAATTTCCCTGGTGGCAGAATACCATTATTATATGTATAGGTGGTTGGGTAAATCAAAATGTGTAGATGGGGGTGTGAAAATATATAGAAATACATTGGTGGGTGGATGGTTCACTGGGTGAAGCATAAATTCATATTCCGTTCACGTGGTTCTTTAAAAAAATGATGATAAATTGTTGAGTTGGGAATAGACTTTAAATAATATCTTTTGGTGGTACCTATAAATTGTACAGACATTCTGCCCCTGGGAATATTTTTTTCTTTATCTACTGTGGTGATTATTGTCACTATGACTTGGTACCGGTTCATGTGTTCAACTGAATTTGAAATAAAAGGTTTTACGGTGTGAAATCCATTGCATTGAAAAAGAGAAAGCTACCTGTTACGATTTAAAAATTATATGTTTGCTGGATGTTTTGTCATGTCCTCTACCAAGTGTTTGAAATGTATGGCTGTCCACCAACAAACATTTTGTTTTTAACTCCACTTTCAGCAATTTTTCAGCTATATCATGGCGTCCAGTTTTAATTGGGGGAGGAAACTATAGTACCTCGAGAGAACCCCCGACCAGCGGTAGGAAAACTGGCAATCCTTGTCAATTAAGATTGGGGTCGAGTACACCCTGCCTGCAGTGAGAATAGAACCTGCAATCTCAGTGTTGACAGACCATGTGATCAATAGTAGATGAACCACCTTAACCACTCGGCCACCTCTGCCCCTATAATTATTAGGCATTAGTTGAATACTGACAGATAGATGAGGATTTTTGTTTGTATTACAATGTATAACTTACATGTACCTCCAGTAAATGATAGTTCTGTCATATTCTTATATTTTATTAATCACTTACTTAATTTGTGATTTTGGTGCAAATGCAACAAAATTCTCTGTTTACTGGACAGCTTTCGAGAACAAATTTGAAATCTAAATCTAGATTTTCTATCACTGTCAAAAACAATGTCATAAGATTCATCCTTTGTTGGTGTGAGGGTACAAGTATTCTGAAGAAAAAAGTAGTAAAAGTTTAAATAGATAATCTGACACAGATACCACAGCCACAAACAGGAAGTAGAATTTGACATAAGAAGTGAATAAAAAATCACCATTATTTACTTTTAAAGAGATACATATAACTCCTATCACCGAAAAAATGAGTATGGTCGTATAATGTTACGGGTCTTTTGTCACCATCGTTAGATTTTTGGTTTCCGCACTCTTATACTAAATTTTACGTTATATACTTAAGCTTCCCAGCAATAGAAATAGAATCCTCTGCCTCCAACGTTTTTTTTCTTTTTTTTTTTGCTTCTTAAGCTATTTTTCTCTATGAATATATATAATCCTCATACCTTCAATCAAGATGATTTAAGTTCATTTCTAAGCTCATTTCCATTGATACCCTTTCATTCCTACATTTCACTTTCAGTTTGAACAAAAAGTCACGTGACAACAATGACTTAAACCCAGTGCTTAAATTAGCTTGATTAAATGTATGATGTCATTGATGATTATATTCATAGAGAAAAATATCTAAAAAAGCGAATTATATATAGTTTAACTGGAAGAAAATGTTTGTTAACATCTGGACACAATGAAATTTGCCGTCGCAAAATCCGCTGTTTTGCTTATGGATGGCTCTCTGACGTCCCACGAAAACAAAAAAGTGTTAGACGGCAGAGTATTCTCGGACTGCTATACTTCTGTATATATTACATTTTTATGTAAACCATATTTTGGCATCCAACGGCAGAAATAAATTTGTCAACTTTATATTGTAAAACATACAAATAAATAAACATTTAAATTTATTTTATTCAGTACCGACTTGTCTTTTCGTAGTCCCGAACTGTCCAGTACCGAGTACCGTAGACGTAGTGTCCCGGTACCGATTTGTCTAGAATTCTGCGAGAGATATTGTATTTGATTATATATGTGTACTTACAAAATATTGCACACAATTCATTCATCATTAGAAACCATTTTATAACGTAACAATTGGATAATAGGAGATACCTACCACGCATATTGTCCATGTTTGTGTCATTATCCGCCATTTTGTAAACATATCCAAACATCTTTTTTGTCGATGAATCTCATTGGCTAACGGACGCAAAAAAATGAATAGAGCGATTTCATTGGATATGATTTGCGATCGTCTGCCTGGAAAAAGTTAACTGGCGCGAAAATATACAAGATCGTGAACAGTTGTTTCTGTAGGCATGGGTCGATTCGGCGTATTTCGGTAGACAAATGATGGAAACAGACTTTCTGTACATAATATGAAACACGTTGTTGAACCAGAAATTCCAGTATTATAAATGAGTTTACAGTTGGTACTACAGGAATTGCCAAGTATCCGGGTTATCCTGGACTGTGGAAGTTCCGACTTCTTCGAATTGGAGGTATGGTCACACACTCAAATTTCGTCCATACTCGAATTTCGGCGATTTCCCTTCATTCAGCAATGTAAACAATTGAACCCAAGGTTAAATTACTTTCAAAATATCGTGCATTTATTGTTCTAACCAATTGACCCATTTCCAGTTTTACATGATGTATCTCCCTTTTTACTTCCAGTTAAAAAAACTACGGCTATCATCACTAAAAGACTATGATATTGAAATAAAGATTTTGCATTGTTTTTTGTATTGTTTGTCTATTATCTAAATTAACCTCATTAGTAGATGTCTATAGCTATAGGCAACAGGTGAGTTGGAATATTGGAACATGGTTTTAATCATACCTAACATGCAAAGACATGAAATTTGAATACCTCCAAATTACAGCATTGTATTTCATCACGTGTATTTCATGATATTGTGCTGGGTATTTCGTGGTCCAGGTATTTCTTGTTCATTTCATGTTCCAGGTATTTTATGGTCATTTCATGTTCCAGGTATTTCATGGTCATTTTATGTTCCAGGCATTTCATGATCATGGTCAGTTCATGGAGGTGCCATTTAACGTTCATTGAATTTCATGATTATTTCATTGTATAAACATGATCAAATCTTGAAATACCATGATAATATACCATGAAATTTACTGTTAATTATAATGAAATTCCATGATTTTTTCATGTTCAGGAAAGCAGGGTACTGTAGAACAATCTCTAAAATACTCTCAATATAAAAAATGGATAGATTACAAAAGGAGTTTAAAAGGAAACCTGCATATAAAATAGCTGCTTCAAATAAAAATAAATACCTGTTTGATATTTATGCGACACAGCAAGAGAAGGCAGATTATGAAAAAAATAAACTTCTGAAGTCGGCGAATAAAAAACTATCTTTCCAAGATAGAGCATTTATATGCCAAACTAAATGAATCGCGAGGTGTTAAATTTGCAAGAAAATAAAATTTTACATAATATACAGTGCAGTTCATGACATTTTGAACAGGTTTCTACAATGAATCTTGGTTTTTACTTTAGGCTTCTAGTACAATGTGCTCAGTATTGACACAAATTTTATTGTGCCCCCGTGTGGGACCTGGGACACAGGAGAATAGGCCCACGGCTTCCTCAGCCTGCAGTAAGAGTCTGCTAACAGGGGCAACACTTGGCGTGTGTTGCGACCATTGTTGATTACAGGACGGGATTTCAGCAGGCCGGGTAAACGGTCCCGACAACTAACTGAACCCAAACTTTTTCTAGACGGGAAATAGAGTTAGCCCGGACTTCGATGAATCGGCATGTCACGTCTTGCCCTTTGTGAATCTTTATCATTTAAGCCACTCTATAACATTATTTTCTTAACTGTTCCATGAAATGTATGTACCATTTGATAGACAGCTTCCTTACAGGATTTGCAAAAACGGCGGTGGCTGAAGGGCAAAGCTTCCTCAGCTTTATAAAGGCGACATGTTTGCCGTGTGTTGCAACCCGTGATGGTGGAGGAAGAGATCCTGGTGAATGAGAGGTCACTCTCTGCTGCATCCATTAGTGCGGGTCAGCGGGTTTCGATTTTCAATACAACACTTTGGCCCTGACTTCAACTAAACAGGAGGCAGCATGAACCCGGTTCGGTCAATCGGCTGATACGCCAAGCTTGTCTTCATCCTTCTTATCACTTGATTATATCTTGTGTATCTTAGTACATGTTAAGAAGGCGGTGGCTAATGGGTCAATCAAGTGGAGTTTCGAACGGTTGTTTCGCCAATTAAGTCTGAAAAATTCATCTATTTGAGTATACCACCCTTGGAACACCTGATGATTTCTGCTGGTGATCCTGTTGGCACTCCGAGGCGGGTGGGTGACAAGGGTAGTGAAACGCATTCTTTGCATCCGATGCACCTTTATTCCAAAAAAAGAAAAAAAAAAGAAAAAACGACATCCCGCTTGAAGAGCCCCGTGCGGGATCCGGGTGGCTAAAAGAATAGACCGCAGTCGCGCTAGCTTGTCGTAAAAGGCGACTAAATAGCGCCCAGTACCCTGACCGGCGTGTCAGGTCGGTTTGCCTAAAGACCGACTGGGATGTGTGCCCCAGGTGGTTGAATGGGGTACCCCTGGCAAGCTGGGGTTGTCAGGTCATAATACGGAAAACCTGACCGCAAACCATATTAGTGCACCGTGTTGGGAAAATGCCACGTTCCTCGCACGTTAAAGAACGCTGCTGTAGTATTCGCTATGAGTAGGGATTTCGATCCCGCTACAGGAGGCTAAATTGCCCGACCCTATCCATCCTCCCATTTGCCAGTGGCAATCTAAAATCCGTTACCCCTATTTTTCCTTGTGTCCCATCCCATTTTCATTCATCATCATTTCATGTTCATTTTATCATCCATTTCATGTTCATCGCCTGAATATAGCTGAAATATTGCTGCTCGGGCGTTAAACACCATTAATCAATCAATCAATCCCGCTTGAAGACATAGTTGATGATGAACATTGGACAAGATGTATTGTATTAACGAGTAAGGATTCCAACAAACCCTAATGTAAAGTTTTGTCCCTTTATCATAGAAAAAACCATAAACGGTTGTGCAGGGGACGTTAAGAACGTCACTAAAATGAAATCTGGCTCTTTACTCATTGAAGTTTCTAAAAAACAGCAATCCGTAAATTTATTACAACTACATACAAATTTAGATTTGTAAATAACATCAACACCTCACAGTACGCTAAATTCTTGTCATAGATTATTCATTACAGGGACGATGATCTCTCTGAACTGAGATGAAGAAATTTTTCTAGACTGAAACCTCAGGGTGTTACAAAAGTCAAAAGATTTATTGCAAAAAAAAAAAAAAAAACAAAAAAAACAAAATCAACAAATTAAACTTAATACCTTTCTTTAAAATTTGAATATTCCATCCGTCCCCAAATCAATCAAAATTGGACTTTACAATATTAAAGTCTGCGCATGCATTCCAAATCGTGTGCGCTGCTTTAAATGTCAGAAATTTGGCCACGGGCAAGGACAATGTAGAGGCTCATTGGTATGCTTTAAATGTGCAGAGGAAGGACACGAGGGCTTTACCTGCACAAATAATCAGAAGTGTGCCGGTTGTGGTGAAGCCCACATGTCCTCATCCAAGGATTGTTCTCAATTCAAAAAAGAAAATAAAATTAAAAAATTGAAACAAGACACAATCTTTTATCTACTGCTGAAAATGTTTTTGGTGCTAAATGTAATAATAATTAAAAATAAATATGTGGAATCTATTTTAATAGTGTGTTTTTGAAACATCAAGAATATTAAAATTTGTTGTTAGTTTTGTTGAAAAAAAATTATGATAAATAACTTTTTTTTCAACAAAACTAACAACAAATTTTAATATGTAATAATATTAAATGAAAACTATCGCTAACAACAACAAATTTTAATATGTAATAATATTAAATGAAAACTATCGTTTTTAAATGAATAAATTACGAAATAAATATTAAAAAATAGTCTGTCATATTTATTCACCCTCCTTAGACAACAATAGTTGTATAAAAGTGTACACATGAATGTAAATACTAAAGAATTTATGAGATGTAACTAAAAAGTGCTGAACAAAAAATCCGTATTCACTGTTGAAGAATGAAATATATCATGTACACATTATGATAAAACGTTTTACTTTTATTTGTCGTTAGATGTACAGATCTGTCTTTAAGAATACGAAAGTCCTAAAAGTTCACCTGGTACAGTAAGGTCTATCTCTAAAACGAATGTTGTGGAATGTTTGTGAAATTGTGCCATGTATATGTTATATATAGAAGGTTGTCTTATTCAATGGGGGGTTACAGTTAGGGGGGTAGGACGTGTATTGTGTGTATTTAACTGTGCATCTTCTGCTCTATGAGTTGCCGTTCATATTTGCGTTATTTGTCTGGCGTTACTTTTAAAAAGATCGCGATAGTTTAAAGTATCGCGATACTTTTTAATTTCATCACTTCAGAAAGAACCAATCAGAAAAAGCCTTTCAGATGTAATATTCGATTGTCTTCAAATCTCGCGATATATATATTTTGGGTAGAACTAATGATCAAGCGATTGTCCTGTGTAAATATTTAAATAATTACACATTGAATCTAGGTATATTACTTTGTTTCAATGTTCAAAAATAAGATATAGATCTTTCGAAACAAATGTCCCTTTATAATTTTGTGAAAAATTGGCTTCGGTTCCACTGTCTGGTTTTCTCTCCTTCTGCCGCCATTGTGTAATTGTGAATATAGTCGTCACTTGTGCATCTGTATTTGCTCTCAAAAGTAGCTCACAACTGAGCATTTGTCTTTGAGTGCCTATAAAATTTCGTTGAAGCTCTCAGAATGAATAATAACTATCGGTTTAGAGAACTTATGAGACGGGCAACAACAAGAATGAGACTTCGACGACCCCTTCGACTACGGTGAATGAAGAACCTGATTACGAGTTGGTTTCAAGTTACATAACAATAATAGAACGATAGTCGTAAAATGAAACGGTAAAATATATGTTTTATTAATTAACCAAACTTGGATCACAGAAGATCATTATGTCTACCCTTCATGGAAGGGAGACATTGTTTTACCATGAGTTCTTCATCTTATTCTTATTCTCAGCGAAACTTGTCAGGGCCATAACTTTTTTGTCTTTTGACATAGGCCTTGGATATTTGGTATGTAGGTAGGTCACTACAAGATAATGTGTAGCGTACCAACATGGTTGACCTTTGACCTCAAGGTAATGTTTGATTATATTTTGGACCATAGTCTTGTCAGGGCCATAACTTTTTTGTCTTTTGACATAGGCCTTAGTTATTTGGTATGTAGGTAGGTTACTACAAGCCGATGTGTCGCGTACCAACATGGTTGACCTTTGACCTCGAGGTCATTTTTGATGATATTTTGGACCATAGTCGTGTCCGGGCCATAACGTTTTTGTTTTTTGACATAGGCCTTAGATATTTCGTATGTAGCTAGGTCACTACAAGCCGATGTGTCGCATACCAACATGGACCTTTGACGTTGACCTTTGACCTCAAGGTCATTTTGGACCCATAGTCTTGTCCAGGCCATAACTTATTGTCTTTTGACATAGGCCTTGGATACATTGGCTTTGAAGCCACCACACAACACTGCACATGTTTCTTTTGCATCGTCTTTCTTAAACTGTCCTATTAAGTTTTTTATATTGAGGCTTTCAACAAAAAAACTAGTAAATTTTTATGATATTACAATATCCACCTCCCTATATCTTGAAATGACGTATTATTAGACTATTGACAACCTAATATTTTGGTTTCAAAATAATACATGACTTTATATGGAAACATTTAGTAATAATCTGTGTTAGCAGCAGCTGTTTTCTCATAACAAGAGATATGTTGTATAAACCTTCAAATTAATTTCAGGAACCAATAAATCGCGTAGATCATCAGTAGATTTGTTCAAGGAGAAAGTTAACGATCAGTTTCAAATACTGAAGACTACCAGTGTAGATTTTGATCTGTGGATTGCTAGTAGCGGTAATGGTAACAGCTGATTCCTCTGAGGCCACCCAGCATAAGGGAACTAAAATCCCTAGTTCCACACTCCCTATATGTAAGACCAAAGCAAAATCTGGAATATTAGAAGTGATGATGATGATGAATCTTTATGATCCACAATTAGAAGTATGTATCTACTTACACTAACTGCACATGGAGAAAACCATAGAAAAGTTGTAGCACACCATACCCAGTAAAAAACTGCTGTTATAAATACAAACAATCCAGTACAATTTTTGCTGGAAGATTTCATCGACTGTCATTAACAAAGCTAATGGTTAGGACCACATAATCTTCTGCAAAAAAGAAAGCAATGCATGTTGTATTCAACTGTATTTTTCTTGAAATCAATTTAAAAATCAAAATACGAATAATGGAGAAACCTTTTGCTAGGATCAGCCATACAAAATGGAGGTATTAAAACAACAGTATGATATGCACATGTGAATAAATCAGTGCAACCAGTTATTTGATGAATTATGTTGTTTTTTTTCTCTAAAGCTTACAAAAATATATAATAAAATGTTAATATTATCAGTGGATGTTATGTAGTCATATTCATGTTCAGGTTTTGTGTCTCAGTGTAAGATATAATATCTATCCTTATGATACATTTTTGAATATCTGATTTGTCAAGTGGACAATATTTCAGACAATAATAAGGGAAAAATAAGTTAAACAATTAATAAAATCAAAATTTGGGATGGAATTCAAAAGGGAACAGAAATTTGTCTGCAAATGGAAAAGGAGAGCAGTGGATTAGCATATGAAAATGTAGCCATTTGCAGGGTCTTACAATGAGCCTACTCTTTTTTTTTTAACTATGTAAGATACGATTTTCACATGCAAAGAAGCATGTCATTTATACACTAACATTGGACAAACAGGTTTGTGGTCAGGCTTTTTGTACTATAACCCAACAATACCAAACAAAACTTGGTCAACCAATATTCCACCAACAAGGGTTCTTGCCTTAAAAGCTATGAACCAAGCAATACTTATTAGTCATCTTGTAAGTTTTGTGTTGTTTTTTTTTTTTGCTTTGTTTTCACAGGAAAACCAGGAAGATTGACTTTCCAGGCAAATTTTGTTGCCAAGAAGAAAACATTTTTTTTCTGGGACAGCTTGTGGCCCTTTCTGTCATTCAGGATGGACCAGGACTACCTATTTTCTCAGTTGTTACAGAGACTACATTATGAATGGCAAACCTATTATTCTTAACATAGATGATTTGAAGGTTTAAAGACGATCCTGTTAAAGGTAAAATCTAAAAGACTTCAAATGAACATTTAAAAAAACTGTTTCGAATATGTAGATATTTGAATTTCTGAAAACTTGCCTTTTTTGACACAAGTCAGTTTTTAAAGGAAACAAAGTCGCAGATAAACATGATAAAAATATAACTACCAAGTTTAAAAATCACTTCAAAGTAAATATTGCCAAAGAAATTTTATAATTCTTGAATCATTTACTAAAATTATTCGATATTTTTTCCTTGGCTATTATATTTTAAATTAATGATAAAAGGTATATGCTCTACGATGTGTACTAAGCCTATTATGGTCAATTTTATTTTTCTATTATTTTGAATTAGTAATTGTAAAATATTAAAATGTTTCCATTTAGTTAATACTTGTTATTGAAAAGTCATAACAAATGTATTGCAGTGATTTAAACATTTTGTAAAAATAATTTCAATACTGCAAATGTGCTTTTTGACTACTCAAGTTGTGTTAAATATATTTTAAAGTGATATGTACTCCTTGACTGTATATCACTTTTTATTGTAATGTCACCATGAAGTTTGTTGTTTCAACAATGCCAAGATGTCAGAAAAGTAAAAAATATGTCTTGGCTGTCTTTGGCCTATTTAAAAAATCTATAAATGTTGTAGCATAACTATGCACTCACTTAACAAAAAATTTGAAAGCTATATGGATTGGCCTGAATACGCTTCTCAATGCGTCACATACTTATCTGTGCTAAGTCTCTTCTGTATATTGGTTATCTCGGTCAAGTCAGTGCATTGTTATTTACTGTTAATTAATACATTCAATTTAAACTTAGCAAAAATATGTCTGCTTTCAAAGTTATCGGAAAATTTGTATTCCACAGAAATTTCTTTTTAATCTTGTAAAATTGTTATAGGATCAGCAACACAGACTTTGTTTTGTCTGCATAAAAAATTGAATGTACAACCTAAGCAATTGAAAACTAGTCGGCAGTAATACTGTCACATTCTCTAATTAGTGGTAGTAACAAAGTACTATGTATTAAAGTTTATACAATCCAAGAAAAATCACTGAACAGGTTATTATCTAAGAGTAAAGACGCTTCCAATAGTCCCGACTTGCTACAGACATTTAAAAGAAACGTACAATTATGTTTTGTAGAAACAGCTACAGTAGTAAAAGAATCAAGGTCGACACCAAAGATGTCCTCGTGTGGTTGACCGGATCGACCATGATTCTAGCCATCGGTTTCCACGAACAAATTGATGTTGAATTTTATGACATATTTGTAAATACATGTGCATTATCCTTAAGTTTAAAGGTCCAGCCAAATCTGTTTGCAGCAGATGCATTAAACTATTATACAGAAACCATTATAAACAGTCAAACATTTACACAACAGTAAAGTCATTTACTTGTATGAACAAACTTTGATGTCATAATTTATGATAAAACTGCTGCAAGCTGTTTCTTGCCGACTTGCACACATATACTGTGTTTATAGAGCTTAGTGCAAAAAACATTAGCTGAAACCAGTTGAATCTTGGTACATAAAATAAGACCATCTCCGGAGGCGATATGAACTCTTTGCAAATTTGAAAATACAAATGATGATCAGTTTTTTTTCTGCAAAAATATTAACAGGTTTATAATAATATTTTTTAAGGTATCAATCTTTGCATATTTCAGACAATGATGTCATTTTTACTTCTGCTTCATTTTCAGTTTTACAACTGATAATTATTTTTTATCATAATTTATGAAAATATGAGTTGAACATTTATTTAAATTATTATGAGATGACATAAGTAAATACAACCTTTTTTGTTCTTGTCTTCCAATGACTCTGTTTCACAAATAATTGAAATTGTTTTAAATAAAAACACACAATACAAGTTTTCTCTGTTGTTACTCTACGCAGTAAAAGGGCTGCTGTTTTAGATCAACAATAAAATACATTACACACCTTTGATGAAGCTATGAGAGGAGTTCTCCTCAGGAGTTTTGTAAAGCACTGTGGTGTTGTGTTTTAACAAAGGACTAATTTTGCATGTCTTTCATTTCATGCATCACATGCATTTTTGTGTATTATCTCTAACATAGGAAAAACTTTGTTGAAATTAACAATAATGAGATAGTATTAATATTTTTCTTAATTTGTGTTTGTTTTAAATTATTGGCATACATATATATAAAAGGCGATAACAGATCTAAACACAAAGCTACTATTTACATTTGGCACTAATGTCAAATAACAATAAAGCTACAGCATCAATGTTCCATGTATAAACATTTTGCATAAACCATTGTTTCTTTAATACTAGAATCTTTTTGGTTGTAGTTTAGATTCAACAACCATTTCATATGATTTTAATTATAATTCACTTTGTAGACAGGTTCAACACATTGAAAAGTTCTGTAATTTTAACAAATAACTGGGCGTGATTATCTTTGGTTTCTTATTAATTTCATTTACTTTTTGCAAAATTTAAATAAGGAAGATTTATATATTATTACTTTTATATTGTTAAAGGTTTATTAAACCGGTTTGAATAGCAGTTTTTTTCTGTTTGAAATACTACACAAAGAACAAAAATTACATGTATGCTGCATTATAAGGCACTAATGCAAGGGAAGCAACTAGACTGCTTCATGTGCTTCAGTGTTTTCTGTCAAGATTTATCAGGCGAGCATACATTTAAATGCAGATGGACCTCAACTAAATAACAGATAGTTCAATAATCCATTGCTAATTTCTCCTAAAATAACAGAAATAAAATTAAAACGGAATTTAAATTTGTAAGAAGGTACACGTGAAATGTCTACTGAAAGTCACAAATCCCTTGACCACCATATGCTAAGTTTTTTGTTGTGGAAATTAAACTATTATAATACCCACATTACATGAAGAATTGTCTAATTTTATTAACATTTTTGCAGTACATGAATCTCACTGTAACTGGCAAATTTTTAACTTAACTGTATAATTTTATTAACATTTTTGCGGTACATGAATTTAACTAACTGGCAAATTGGTCCAGTGCTGATGTCAGGATTATGTATACACCTGTCCAGGTAAACATTACTGAGGCATTAATTAACGGAAGACATTGACCACAGCTTTAATCATTTGCATAAACCATACAACGAAAACTGTGACAAGAGTCACTCTTTGGATAGAACCGGAGCATGAAATTAATAACAACGGTAGATAAAATAGCAACCTAGCAAAAAATAAAGCACCACTGTAGCGGTGCTAAAAAGGCATAGGGAGAACAGGGGGCGGGGGATAAAACCCACCATTACAGATGAGATGTATAAAAATTATTGCAATTTACGACTAAAATTTAAGAATTAATTTTTTTCTAGTTGAGATAAAATTGAAAATTGCTATTGCCCAACTAGTATTGCAGTATATGCACTTTTTATTGTAGAGACTTTTCATTTTACCTTTAAGAACGAAACAACATTCTTGTATATTTCAACACCATGGCATACTGATTTATAGTTCTGAACGGGGTCAATCAGAGTGCAAAGTCTTTGAAAGTCCTCTTCATTTAATAGGCGTGGGTTTACTTCTAAAATTGGTTCAGTTTCTTTTTGGTCTCTAACAGAATTATTGTCTTCCACACCATAGTCTTCTACAGAATCTTGAATAGTATCATCACTATTTCCTGCTAGTAACACAAGATCTTCATAAAAATCTGGAATGGAGTTTTATTATTTTCTGTTGAAAAGCCATGATGAGTATGTTGATATTTAAACATTTCTAGTGATTTGTTTAACATTGGTTGAAAAACTAAGTGCAGATCCCATAACAGTTTACTTGAAGTAACATCTAACAGTTGTGTGTCTTGAAGAAAAATAAAATAAATTATAATATTCATTTGTCCCGATTGGCGCCTCCATGAAGATACATACATTGTTTTCAACACCACAATCGACTCTTATTTTTGATGGAATTCCAGATTGTTTTGTAACACCTAAAGATGAAGAAATTAAATGTACATGTATATAATAATCCACATTATCATGATTATTAATGTTTTTAAACATACTGAGATGCATATTATTTTACCTTTTCTGTGTAGCTTCCTTAGCTTATTGTTGTTTTTCATTCCCTCTGCCATGTTGCTCAATATATGAGAGACCAACATAAATCATCGTCAAATTCGATTTCAATACAAATGTAAAACGATTTAAACACTTATTTTTCTGATGTATATCACACAATTTTAAATTTAATTGTGTTAATCTTATTTATATTTTAAAAAGGTATTTACCTTTTTTGTCTAAGGAATCACTTTAATTTCACGACACAATTCACTAGTGACGAGAACTATATTTTTCACACTGGTCAAGCGGTTGAAATATCAAGTCAAAATTAGAGAATACCAGTTTTAGACACACTAGGCGCTAGAATCGGTTCTGGCAATTCATTGGTCAGATTTATCCAATCAAATCGCATTTTCGTTTTGCACTTAGCAGACGACGTTACAGCGGGAAGTTTTATCAAAAAATGAATATCGAAGAAGACGCAAGATTCGCTTTAATGTTTTGGCACCTAGAGAAAAAATGGTCTATTGAGAATGTGTCGACAATCTTTAAGCCCAGGAAGGAGTCAAATGAATACACTTTAGGAAATTTAGTTGTAGCCAAATTTAAAGGCCAAAAATACCCTGCCGTTATCATCAAAACGAATGGTAAGCAACCGGAGAGAAAAGTATCCATATCCTATCCTATGATGTTGTTTCCTCGCTGTAAAGGCACTACACTTTTGATAATTTTTTTGAATTTTGTCAAAATTTCAAAAAAACCATTAGATTTTTTAGCCATGACTCTACCACTATTTTTCTTTAGAGCCCCACAGGCACTCGCTTCTTAAAAATAGTTCAACACATATTTTTTCTGACACAAGTAAGCCTCCTCCTTTTCAAATTTAAATTAATTTCTAATCAAAAGGACATATAAAATCAGATACAAATTTACATGTATTGTACTCAAAGCAATTGTTTACACAGAGCATGGGTACATTTGGGTTAGTAGCCTGTTGGCTTAATTTGAGAATTGGTTACACAGAATCTACAAGTCACAGAGTAGTTCTCGCCACCCGATTTGTCAACGTTTGTGAAATTATTTGAACAGTCGATCCGAAATACAACCTGATCGAATGGCCCTCCAAAATGAGCCATTCCATAATTTTAACGAAATTAGCACTGGTCCGGCGGCCCCTGTCTAGTAAAAATCCTTTTGAGCAAGTGAAATATAAGACCACTCCAAATCAGTACCTCGCATCTTCAAATTGTCGGCATGGATTAAACAGTTACATGTATTATGTTGTTAGTCTACTTCTTGTCAGTAATTTCAGTTATTAAACATCAAAACATGTGGGAAATGTTAGATAGGAATATGGATGATATAATATATCTAAATATACTCTGAAATGAGGCTTACAACTTTAGTGCTCACTTTAATTAAAAAAATGACGATTATAATTTTTTTTAAATTGAAGAAAAAGTTGCTGCTCGCTAGATGAAAATCCTCTCGCCTATAAAATTGACGATTCTGGAAAAAAAACCTAAAAATGAAAAATGTGTGCGCCCGCTATTAGTTTTGGCCAGAAATGTCTGAAGAACGAGAAATCAATTTGGAGTGGCGTTTAGAACAAAATCCAAAAGTTCAGGCAAGTGATTTAAAAATCCTTGTTTCAAAGACTACAAAATATTCGGCAATGTAGCGAGAACTATGTGACCTCAGGCAAGTGATTTAAAAATCCTTGTTTCAAAGACTATAAAATATTCGGCAATGTAGCGAGAACTATGTGACCAATAGTGAATAAAAATCAAAATCATATTGCCCAAGGGAAATAAGAATAGCCTCAGGCTATGAGGCCACTGGCAATTTCACACTGTTTAATAGCTTATTCATATAATTGCATATTTTTGCCACAAAGTTGTTTCTTTAGGAAACGCCCCGTGCGGTATCCGGGCGGCTAAAAGAATAGACCGCAGTCGCGCTAGCTTGTCGTAAAAGGCGACTAAATAGCGCCCAGTACCCTGACCGGCGTGTCAGGTCGGTTTGCCTAAAGACCGACTGGGATGTGTGCCCCAGGTGGTTGAATGGGGTACCCCAGGCAAGCTGGGGTTGTCCGGCCATAATACGGAAAACCTGACCGCAAACCATATTAGTGCACCGTGTTGGGAAAAATGCCACGTTCCTCGCACGTTAAAGAACGCTGCTGTAGTATTCGCTATGAGTAGGGATTTCGATCCCGCTACAGGAAGCTAAATTGCCCGACCCTATCCATTCTCCCATTTGCCAGTGGCAATCTAAAATCCGTTACCCCTATTTTTCCTTGTGTCCCATCCCGTTTTCATTCATCATCATTTCATGTTCATCGCCTGAATATAGCTGAAATATTGCTGCTCGGGCGTTAAACACCATTAATCAATCAATCAATCTTTAGGAAACATAGGACCCATGAAAACAACAACTTTAAACACAATTCAGAAAATTCAATGAGAAATGATGCAAGTCATCATTTTACACATTTTCACCAAATAGTTATTAAGACGGCAACATTTTGCTTTATAATTATATCCCCCGCTTGAAAATTGGGGGATATATACATTTTTGTAGTGATGACGGTGTTCTGTTACACCTTTAATATGGAACCCATCTCCAGCGATGCCAACCTTCCTGAGTTTCATGTGTTTTTCCCGATTTTCAGGTCTTTATTTTATAAATGAATATAATATGAAACATCACAGAATTGAAAACCCAATTTCAAATCAACAAATCTTTCTAGACTCCTTTGTGGATTTTCATGAAACTTTCACACAATCTTTTTGACATAATACATGCTGGAAGCACCTTTTATTTTTATATTGGATCAAAATGATTACCGGTAGCTGTATGACAACAAGGGGTTAAAAGTTCGTCGGATTGATTATTCGGGGTGGGGGTGGTAATTATTTGTTAGCTGTTGCTTAAATTTTTTCTAGTTTAAAATATTTTAATTATACAAATTGATGTAACATTTTCATGATTTTTCTACAAGAGAAACGATTGATTGGATGTCTACTTTACGTCCAGCGAGCAGTATTTCAGCTATATTCAGGACGGGAACAAGTTAACAAACAATAAATCAACGGAAAATGGGTGTGGGATGGGTCACAGGGAATACAATTTTGACTGCCACTGGAAAAGTATGGAGTTTTGGGTAGTGTCGGAAAATTCAGCGTTTTGTAGCGGCTACCATAAGCCTTCTCTTTTTCTAAATCTACAAAAGGGGTCTTTATCGTGCAAGGAGCGTGGCATCTCCAAACAGGTTACACACTACGGTCCACGGTCAGGCTTCCCGTATTGTGACCTGACAACCCCCACCCCTCCCCCCCCCCAAACGAGAGGGTCTCCCTTATCCGCCACTCGGGACGCGCTGGGCTGCTCTGTGGGTCGAGCACTGGGAAAAAGAGAAACGAGAAGAGCTCAAAGAAATTACAAGAAATGTGGAGAAAACCCTTGAGGATTCTCAAGTCTTTCAAACACACAAATTCTTGCAAAAGTGGGACTAAAAATAGATGAAATCAAGCAATTAGAGCAAACCTTTAATTAACAAAATTCGACAGACGGTAAGAAACTCTAAAATATGTTATTACTGAAAAATTTATATTAGAATATTTAAGGGCGCCCTAAAAAAATATAATACAAAGTTATAGCTTGTTTTAATTAATCAAAAAGTTTTCATATTTATTTAGGATTTCCTATTGGTGAAAGAAAGAAATTTGTTTTCTAGTTTTCATTTAGTGTTTGGCATTTTCAATCTTGGTTTAGTGCACCTCTGATGAGTCTTGAATAGACAAAACGCGGGTCGGGCGTAGCAAAATTTATTGTCCGGAACTTTGTGGCAATTTTAATTTCACAAAAGAGAGGTTTTTTGGCTAATGTGTTTGCTAATTGCTGCAGGCTTCTTGTTTTAAATGGTTTCGTGCTATGCTATTTAGGCTGATGATTTGAAAGCTCATATCGACCAGAGAGTGGTGGGTCACATCTATTCTTTATTTGATGAAGGAGTATATAACATTGGAGAAATGAAGAGACATGTTCTTCTATTTGTAAAAACAGTATTTGGAAGGAACAGCCTTCCATCCTCAATAAATAGAAGGTTTTACCCCAGCAGGAAAGATCTACGAGCTATGATAGATCGGAGAAAAAGGAAGATAGTGCAGGGCCTACTTCACCAGAAACAGCTAGGCGAAAAGGTCAAGGCTTGGAAAGAACATCGTCCATATAACTTTATTTTCTCAAGAATGTCGGGAACTACAAGACCAACCCTAGATGATGAGGAAGCTCAAGTAAAAAGAACATCATCCGTTTCTGTTTATTTACCAAAGTTTTTGGCATAAATGTATGTTGCAGAAATATGGTGGAGACTATTTTAGATGCAACCTATAGGACCACCAAATACGCACTCCCATTGTTCTTTTTCTGTGTACATGCTAACAGTGGTTAATATGTTCTATGAGCATTTGTAACACAGAGCGAAGATAGCGAGTCTATTTCAGAAGCTCTGGACATAATTAAAGGATTTAATCCAACCATAAAGCTTCATGATTGATGCGTGAGAGGTAGAAATGATGTCCATCAACAAAGTTTTTTCATGTAAAAATTGAAAAAAGGAAAAAGGTTCCAAAATGCAGAATGGTGCACATCTTGAAAAGGTCATTTTTTATTTTCCCTTAAATCTAAAAATTACCTTTACAGCAAGTTAAGTCTGATTTTAATACTTTAGACTATTTAAATCTTCAAAACTTTAATAGTAGCGGTTGACTGATTTTTTTTTAATTCTAGGGTTATTTTACCAGTAGGACCTAGTTCATTTTTTTACCTTTTTTCAGTGCCATTTTCAAAATATTTTTAGTATTACAAATATCAGCCAAGAACATACAATTCAGGGTAAATAACAGTTTTCTCAGCAACAAGTAATCACAGCCACTTGATATTTAGTATACAGCATCAGGTTGGGGGCCCATAATGTGAGATTCGATTTTAGGTCTGTCTCTCACCTACTTCCTGACCCCGTGTGGGCCCCGGGGCACAGGAGAATAGGCCCACGGCTTCCTCAGCCTGCAGTAAGAGTCTGCTAACAGAGGCAACACTTGCCGTGTGTTGCGACCCGTGTCGATTACAGGACGGGATTTCAGTAGGCCGGGTAAACGGTCCCGATAACCTACTGAACCCTTACTTTTTCTAGACGGGAAATCGAGTTAGCCCTGACTTCGATGAATCGGCATGTCACGTCTTGCCCTTTGTGAATCCTTCTCATTTTAGCTTTTCTATTACATTTATTTCTTTTCAAACTATTCCATGAAATGTATTAACCAGTTAATAGACAGCTTCCTTTAAGGATTCACAGAGAAGGCGGTGGCTGAAGGGCAAAGCTTCCTCAGCTTTATAGAGGCGACATGTTTGCCGTGTGTTGCAACCCGTGATGGTGGAGGAAGGGATCCTGGTGGTTGAGAGACCACTCTCTGCTGCATCCATTAGTGCGGGTCAGCGGGTTTGATTTTCAATACACCACTTTGGCCCTGACTTCAACTAGACGGGAGACCGGATGGACCCGGTTCGGTCAATCGGCTGGTCATGCCGAGCCCTTAACAAGCTTGTCGTCATTCTTCTTGTCACTTGATTTTATCTTGTGTATCCTACTACAAAAGTTGTTCAGTAACAGGCTGTTAAGAAGGCGGTGGCTCATGGGTCAATCAAGTAGACAGAGTTTCGAACGGTTGTATCGCCAGGTAACCCCGGGCACGAGGCATACGTTCATTGAGAAATTCGTCTGTTTGAGTATACCACCCTTGGAACACCTGATGCTTTCTGCTGGAGATCCGCAGACTCTAGGCATCGCCCATGTTGGCACTCCGTGGCGGGTGGGTGACAAGGGTGGTGAACCGTAATTTTCTAATCATGGCTTCCGAAACACCCCCTTTAACACAAAAAGGTCCAAAAAAAAGAAAAAATGATTTTCCTCTTGAAGATTTGGTTGTTGACGAAAGTTGGCCTAAATTTATTGTATTATCTAGTAAAGACGCAACTAAACCTTTAGCAAAAGTATCTCCATTTATCATTGAAAAATCTATCAAGGGTTGTGCAGGAGACGTTAAAAACGTCACCAAAATGAAGTCCGGTTCCCTGCTAATAGAATGCAGTAGAAAACAACAATCACTCAATTTACTGAAACTTTCCAAAATTGTAGATTTAGATATAACTAGCTCACCCCACAGAACGTTAAACTCAAGTCAAGGGATTATTCGTTACCGAGGCGAAGACCTCTCGGAATTGTCAGACGACGAAATCTGTTTAGAACTAGAGCCTCAGGGTGTTACAAAAGTAAAAAGATTTATTGCTAACAGACAGGGTGTTCAGGTAAAACTGAACACCTTTCTGTTGAATTTCAACACACCCACTGTCCCTGAATCCATCAAGATTGGTCTCTACAAAGCTAAAGTCAGCGCATACATCTCTAACCCTGTGCGCTGCTTTAAGTGTCAAAAGTTCGGCCACGGAAAGGGACAGTGCAGAGGTCACCTGGTTTGTTTTAAGTGTGCAGAAGAAGGACATGAGGGCTTCACCTGCACTAAAACTCCAAAGTGTGCTAATTGTGGTGAAGCCCACATGTCCTCATCTAAGGACTGTCAGCATTTTAAAAAGGAAAAAGAAATTCAAAAAATAAAAACTGAAAAAAGCATCTCTTACCCTGAGGCTCGTCGTCTGTTTAATACAGCGAATAATCCCTCGTCTCCTGCATCAACGTCATATGCCAGTGTTGCCAAACGCGTTCTCACTTCAGTTGAAACGCAGACCATCATCACCTGGCCCATTGACAAACAGGAACCTTCAAAATTACCAGTCAAAACAACAGACAAAATCATTCAATCTTCACGAAAATCTTCATCTTCTCAAACTGCTACGTCTTCAGCACCCTCTCAAACAGCTACGTCTTCAGCACCCTCTCTATCCTCAACCAATTCTTCAAGAAGCCCCAAAAAAAATTCAAAAAATACCAACTCCAATTTAAATTCTTCTAACTCAAATAAAAACTCAAATCAAAAAGGAGATCGTACTCCAAAACTGCTGCGGGATCCCATTAAGGTCCACAACAGATTTGGAAGTCTAGATCATCTAGACACTACTATCTGGGGCGATCCCATGGATACACTACCCCCAGATACTGGATCTAAAAGTAGATCCCCCAGCAGAAACCGGCGGAATAGCCCCAAAAAAACTGTCAACTATTCCCCTATTCGCAGACCATAATGGGTACAATAATACAATGGAATTGTCGAGGTCTTAAGATTAATTTTCTTGAAATTACATTATTAGTTCAAGCCTTTCTTCCTGTTGCATTTTGCCTCCAAGAATCCCACCTAAAACGAAGTGATAACATATCTTTAAAAAACTATTCTATATACAGCACATATGTAGACGAGAGTGATAGAGCTGCTGGCGGCTCTACCATTCTTGTAAAAGATCAAGTTCTACATAGCCCTGTAGATCTCGACACTGATCTGCAGGCGGTTGCTGTTAGAATATCATTAGACAAAACAATTACTTTATGCTCTGTGTATATACCACCGAATTCTTCATTAAATTTAAATCAGTTGAAACATCTTACTGATCAGTTACCAGCCCCATATATATTATTTGGGGACTTCAACGCACACAACCCTCTATGGGGTAGTAACACAATTAACGAAAAAGGTAAAATTATTGAAGGCTTAATGAATCAGGAAGATCTGGGTATTTTTAATGATGGAACCAATACATATTTACATCCTGGGAATGGATCATATTCGGCTATTGATCTTACAATAGCAGATCCTTCTCTGTTGCCCGATTTCTCATGGAAAGTCCATGACGATCTCTGTGGCAGTGATCACTTTCCCATTATCTTGGAATCTTTACACTCTTCAAACACAGAACGAGTCGCTCGGTATAAATTTGGCAAGGCCAATTGGCCTCTATTTGAACAACTCTGTATAGAGCGACTTAACTCAGATGCTTTTGAAGCTGTTTCTGATCCAATTTTAAAATTTAATGAAACACTTATTTCAATTGCTGATGAAACAATTCCTAAGACCTCGACAAATCCAAAACATCCTAGTAAACCATGGTTCGATGACAGCTGTGAGGACGCTATTAAAGACCGGAAAAAAGCCGAACGACGCTTTAATAAACACCCAACTCAAAATAATCTTAACCATTTCCGAATTTTCCGAGCGAAAGCTCGCAGGGTAACGAAACAAAGACGACGCACCTCTTGGCGTAACTTTGTTTCTAAACTAAATAACCATACCCCCATGAATAAAATTTGGAACATGATTCGTAAAATTAAAGGTAAAAACAGTAAAGCAAATGTCCATCATTTAAAGGATGGACAAGACTTGTTAACATCAGAGTCGGATATATCTAACAAATTGGCCGAAACATTTGCAAAACACTCGTCCGCTGAAAATTATCATCCCGATTTTCAGCGTATCAAAACTCAAAAAGAAAAATCAAAACTTAATTTCCAGTCAAAAAATGTAGAAGATTACAACAAACCATTTTCTTTGGAAGAGCTAAAAAGCTCTTTGAACAAATCTCACGATACAGCATGTGGTCCAGATGACATCCATTATCAACTTCTCAAACATCTGCCACAATCATCTCTCCAATGCCTTTTGAATTTTCTTAACAACATTTGGGAAACGGGTGACTTACCATCTATATGGAAAATGGCCACTGTTGTGCCTATTCCAAAACCAGGAAAAGATCACTCAGAAGCGTCCAACTATCGGCCTATAGCCCTCACAAGCTGTCTTTGTAAAACCATGGAAAGGATGATCAACGATCGCCTTGTCTGGTTTTTAGAATCGAACAATCTAATTTCAAATATCCAATGTGGATTCAGACAAGGGCGAAGTACCATAGATCATCTTGTACGTTTTGAAACGTATATTCGAAACGCCTTTGCCAAAAATGAACATGTTGTGTCTATCTTTTTCGATTTAGAAAAAGCATATGACACAACATGGAAATATGGTATTTTAAAAGATCTTTTTGATATGGGGTTGAAAGGTAGACTTCCTACCTTTATTTCAAACTTTTTATCTGACAGAGAATTTAAAGTTAGGGTAAATTCTACTCTATCTGACCCTTTTGAACAGGAAATGGGTGTTCCCCAGGGAAGCATCCTTTCTGTCACTTTATTTAGTATCAAAATTAATAGCCTTGCTCAAGTTTTAAAAGATAATATTGATGGTTCTCTATATGTTGACGACTTCCTCATATGTTACCGAGGAAAAAACATGAATAATATTGAACGTCAACTGCAGTTATGTTTAAATAGAATAGAGAAATGGGCAATGGAGAATGGTTTTAAATTCTCCACTGCAAAAACCGTGGGGATGCATTTTTGTAATAAGAGAAAGATGCATCCTGATCCCGAATTAAAATTACATAATAATCCTATAAAAATTGTAAAGGAAACTACTTTTCTTGGTCTCATATTTGATTCAAGGCTAACCTTTCTACCCCATATCAAAATGTTAAAAAATAAATGCCTGAAGGCATTAGATATTTTAAAAGTCGTAGCCAGCACCGACTGGGGTGCTGAATGCGACGTTTTACTTAATCTTTATAGATCGCTGGTTCGATCTAAATTGGATTATGGTTGTTTTATTTATGGTTCTGCTCGCAAGTCATATGTCAAAATCCTTGATACGGTTCATCATCAAGGATTGCGACTATGCCTTGGAGCTTTTAGAACCACACCTGTAAATAGTTTATATGTAGAAGCAAACGAGCCTTCTTTGTATCAAAGAAGAATTAAACTCGCTTTGCAATATGCAACCAAATTGAAGGCGTATCCTGGCAACCCGGCCCACGACTGTGTTTTCAAACCTCTTTACGAAAATATTTTTGAAAAACATCCAAATAAAATTCAACCTTTTGGTATCAGAATAAAACCTCATTTGAACAACTCTGGTATAAATTTAGATGAAATTGCTGCTATTGAAATTCCACATAACCCACCATGGTTAAATCCAAAACCGGTATTTATTTTTGATCTTAGAAACCATAAAAAGTCTGACACAAACCCTTTAATTATTCAACAACACTTTGCAGAAATAAAATCTCACTATCCTGACCATTCTGCAATTTATACAGATGGATCGAAAGACGGCGATAAAGTTGCATCGGCCGCTGTCTTTGGAGAGCGTGTCGAAACACGCCGCCTTCCTTCCGTTTCTTCTGTATTTAGTGCAGAAGCGCAAGCTATCCTTCTTGCACTAAAAATTATTGCTTCGTCAGATGAGAGTAAATTTATTATCTGCTCCGATTCTTTGTCATGTCTTCAGGCAATTGAAAATTCTAAAATTAAAAATCCATTTATTTTAAAAATAATTCAAATTTATAAATCGCTGACAAGTTTAGGTAAAGAGGTTGTGTTCTTCTGGATTCCCAGCCATGTAGGAATCCATGGAAACACAGTCGTGGACAGAGAGGCTAAAGCTGCCTTAGAAAATGTTATTATTAATTGTAAAATTCCTTTTACTGATTTTAAATTATATATTTTTAAATACATATCTAATCTATGGCAGCGTGGTTGGGATCTCGAAGTACATAATAAACTTCATGAGATCCAACCACTTCTGCACATACATAATTTAAAATCTTGTAGAGGTCGTAGAGACCAAGTGGTTTTAACCAGGTGTCGTCTTGGGCATACCAGGACGACACATAGTTATATTTTAAACAATGAACCAAGACCCGAGTGTGTGCCATGCAACTGTCCATATACCATCAAGCATGTCTTGATGGACTGTGTTGACGTGGCACACATTCGGGAACGTTTTTATTCTGTTAATTCTTATAATAATTTATTTACAACTGTCGCTGGCGACACAATTTTACAGTTCTTAAAGGAAATTGATTTATACAGAAAAATTTAATTGGATTTAAAATTGCGATATTGAATAGTTTTTATTGGTTTAGTTTTCTTTTTATCTGTATATATGCTCATATTATTGTATGAGACCTTGTTTTAGAAAGGATGGATATTCTTTAAATAACTGAATTAAATTTCTAATTCTCACGTCCTGAATATAGCTGAAATATTGCTTGCTGGACGTAAAACAACAATCAATCAATCAATCAACCTACTTCCTGTTTAATGAAGTACGGCCAATTTTAACTTTAACAAAGATAATAATAAATTATGCAATCCAAGGAACATGACCTCCAAAATGTTTATTATTGTACTTGAAATGATTCCAAGATGAATTTGTGCAACTATGCAAAAGTAATTAAAGTAAGGTCCACTAAAGACATTAATATTGTACAATTATGGATGAATAAAATCAATATAGAAAATGAAATACAAGTACAACCAAATGAACTCTCTTCTAAGGTTAGAAATGAAATTATTTATCATCTTACATGAAAATGTTATCCTAAAATGCACATTTCATATATTAAGAAATTCAAATATTTGGTTCCAAGAATACAATGGTGTTAACAAATTCAAAATACTATAAGACATGGCAACAAAAGTGGTAAAAAGGTTACATTTTTTTTAGCACTACTCGTTACAGAATTGATGGAAATTGTCGCAAAGTCGCATTAATTAAACGAGTGCACATCATGCGAAAACAACAGTAAACATTCAGTTATTCATCAATAAGCTTCCAGAAACTTACTGAACTGTCACAACAAATAGTTGAAAAAGGCATAGAGTTTAATGCAGATGCTGCTGCGGAAAACACAGCTAAAAATGCTGAACATGTATTGGAAGTAATTTATCCTGCTATACAAAATATTTTCAAGACAAACCGTAAAGATATTGTCTGTAAAAAGTTTAAATTACCACCAAAACTAACATCACAAGATGAACATAAGAAACAAGCTAAACTTTTACCGGCAAATAAGAGCATAGTGACGGAAATTCTAGCAAAACATTATACAACATCCTCAAAGTCGTATACTTAATGAAACAATGAGACTGGAAACTTTTATGTACCGAAACAAAACTTGGAATAACGATTGTCTCTTGAAAACGGCACATAAAGGAAACACAGAACAAATACTTTACAGCTTCTTTTCTCAAAAAGTACAAGCTCTTTCAAGAAAAATATGATGCAAACAAATTCCAATGGAGTTCGACAAGGGAATGCAGGGCAGGTGTTATTTTATTATGCCTAAAAATGGGTTAGATGTTTAAAAATTCAACAAACAGGATCAGTGGCCGAGATTACTTTCGCAGAGTTTGGCGTTCAAAACAAAAGCTTTTCAAGAGGTTTTCCATCCCTTCCTCGCGCCCAGCCCAACGGCTAAAAAACTATTAGATCAAATTGACGAGTGGTTAGCTACATTTAGCTGAACAAATCGCGCCAAGAAGAAATCAAAACCAAAAACCAACATTATAGATCCAAATGAAAAAATGGCTGACAAAGTTACAACTTTCAATGGCCTAAAAATACCACTTGAAAAAGTGGAAGCACTGGACGATAAACAAGAAGTATTCAGGCACAATGTTTCAATGACATCATAAAGTTTGGTACGACCATTCATACATTTCAAACAGGACCTATTTCTGCATAATGATATCGTGTCTATATGACACTAAAACTGACTATACTAATGAAGAATACAATATCATGCATACAAACCAGAAGCCTATCGACGCTGACAATATTTAACAGAAAAACCAAGAATGAATGTATTTGGTCAGTTCAAAAGCAGTAACCTTGAACAAATGTCTTGCACACAACCTAGAGTGACTGATATTGATTCATTAAAATGTACCCGCAAGACATCAGAAGGGTTGAAATTAAAACATAGTAAGAACATTTACATGTAATGGGTATAATACTGCTAGACAATTTGAAGCAGGACATTACAACAGGAAGTTTTTTTATGTTTCTTTTTTCTTTTTTTACAAATGCTGCATCTTTAATTTGAACATGCAATTTCATTCAGGCAGGAAAATGACAAAGCAAACAATTTTAAAATGAACTATTTTTTAATTCCCTATATCTTTTTACTTTCACTGGAAATCGCATTAGCCAATAGGATAATGACCCCTTAATGTTATCCATTCATGTACCTCTTCATAACATGAACACGGCCAGAACAGGGATGCGTTGGATAAATCGCCCCTCCCCCACGCCTTTACACACAAATTCCAAATTTCTGAAATGGCCGGGTTTCAAAGCAAGTGCATTAATAAATAGGGAATGGTTTACAATTTGTTAGTAGGTTTTGGGTCTGTGTAAAAATCAGGAGGAATTGATTACACACAATAGGTAGTCTTCTGCAATTGTTCTGCAAAATACCAAGTCCCTACGCAGGAAATTAAGCAAAAAAAAATCCTGGAAAAAATTCCATAACAACAGGTGCACAACTTCAAAACATGTGCAATCTTTATGTGAAGTTTCAGAGATCTGGGTTGAAAGCTATTAGTTGTTTGAACAAAATATATAACATATTTGACCATCTTCACTATACTATAACCCGGTTTTGAACTTTGTGCAACCCGGCACAAAATTTTTAATGCTAAAGAGAACTTAATTAAAAATAATTCTGGAAATAATATGACCAACTCGGAATGTATATGTAGTCGAGAATTCCAATAAGTTTAAGAGTATTTGAAGACCAACTTAGCAACATAATTTAAAATACTGCATAGTATTAGAATTTCCTACATGTACTGAAAGGAACAAAAATGCAATGCCTGAAAAGGACATAATTCAAACTCTGCTTGGGGACTACCAGAAATAGCAGCATTTAAAAATGATCAGCAGAAAAACTTGAGATACCCTGGCAGTTAATCAATTGAACAGGCGATAGATCAATGTTTTACAATCATCGGGCCAACACAAGTAAACCACTGTTTAAAAACATCATTGAAACGAACACCAAATAATAATGAATTATTGTACAAGAGAGGTATATGGATGGATGGAAATTTTATTAATATTAAGTATTCTGTATTTAAAGATCCTAGAAGTCTGGATAGCATCTGCTTTTTCAAAAAATTTGGCAGTGGGCATATTCCCCCCCCCACCACCCCCAAACAAATTAATACCCTAAACAAATCATTGCACCACATGTACAATTAATAATGGTTACATTTAAAACCTTGTAGAAGATAATTATATGCAAAATGATGTATTGAGCATGTCAGCTCATCGACACTAAGACATTTTACATAGAATACTAGATGACGAGCAGTAGAAGCGTTTGGAATTTCGTAATTTTTGTATAATTGTTTAGGAACAATGACAGTAAATTTCACGTCTTTTATTATAATTTTGGGATTGCACGATTTTTCAAAGCCTTTATCTGTTTTCAAACTTTATATAACTTTTCCCGGATTGCGTTAACTTTTTTATGCCACTACCAGCAATTTTGTAGCGTCCAGTTTTTAATATAGAGAAAACCCGATCTTTGATAGGAAAATAACAAAGAAAGCCGACCGAACAACAAGAGCCAAAAGCCAAGGGGCAGTTACAAATCCGACAATCCTTTTGCGCCAAGATTAGACCAGTAAACCCTGCCCACAGTGACGCGCGAATCTACAACCTCGGTGTTGACAGGCACGCGATCAACAGTAGACTACCTTAACAACTCGCCCACTACGTTCAATAATAAGAAATAGAATAAGTTTTGTAAACATTACTACCCCCTCACAAAAACAACACACCAAAACGCTCTACCAGTTTTCTTTTTAATGAATACACTTCAATGCTTTATGTAGTCTTGTAATGTAGTTTTAAAAATTTTTAAGTCTCAAGAACTTGATTTTATTCTTAAACTTTTTTACCTTAGGGTCATCATCTGGAAACGACAAGTCTGTATAGGTTGGAGGGTTTAATAGTGTATGAACAAAACCTACTAGCTCCATAGATCAGGTTTCATTTTCAGTTTGTGCATGAGAAGTTAGCATTTACACCGATGAATTTTGTAAACAAAAAACAGCTTCTATTCCGTACATTTCTGTTTATTAAATGGCTTAACATGAAATGTTTTAATATTTAAAATGGACACACTATTTTTTGTAACCATGTGGTTAATAGTAAAAAGGATCAAATTCCTTGGTGGTTTTAGTGTTTTGTTAAAAAAAAATAAATAAAAAATAAAAACATGTCCCCTATGTTTGTGACATTAATGCTGTACGCCAAGAAAAAGGAAAGCTTTACGTTGATGAAAAACGTGGCACCAAAGAAAGCGATATAAAAACTGGAGATATCGTTGTATTCTATGCGAAAGTTGAGAACAAACGTACTCCGACATTTTCGACTGAACCACATTCGAGTCGAGTCGAGTAGAATTTAAATTCTGTCACTGTTGAATCTCCCTTTGGAGCTCAGTAGAAACAAAATTCAACTTTTGTGGACAAGAGATGACGTTGAGAGTGGCAGTTGTGTCAACTAAGCTAAAATAAATGTTGATAACAATGAGGACTTTAAGAATCCGTCGAGTGACATTGTTGTGTGTGCGCCGAAAACTACACCAGAAATACAGCGGCGATCGACACCTACAATATTGATGCCAAAAAAACTAAAAGACAATTGTATTTGCTTTAAAGTTTATGCAGTCTAGATTTTTACTTAGTTATTGACAGTATAGTGACATTATAATCATGTAGTGTTTATCTTGTTTTAAACAATTCAAGTCATTAAAGACAAATTACTTATTAGACAGGTTTAGTTATTTTCGAGTACATTAATATTTCACTTTAATTAACGAACATGGTTTTTTTCTGAAGAAAAGGAGAGATATAGTGTTTGTTAAAAACTACATCGTCTATTTATTGTGTTTATATGTTGCGTATACACATGTGACGGGTATTACTTGATTTTTCACTGGAGTAAAATATTTTATGATAATTAAAAAAATGTTGCAATTAATTGAATAATTAAAATCTTCCTCAGTTTGTTTACTTCATGAAGTCCATGCCGTTTACATTAACTGTTACACTTTTTAAACAGGGGTAAAATCTAGTCGTCAGTGTCAGAGTTCTTCCAAATTCTGGGGTGTTTCTTTAAATTTAAAAGGGCGAGCTCGGATCTGAGCTGTGAATATTATCCGAAACAACACATAACATTATCTGGGTTCAACTTGTCTAGGATCTTACTTTTCTTGAATGTCTTTATCTGATATTGAGCCTTCATATACATCAGATACAAAAGATATTGCACCTGATGGAGTTATTCCAACTAACACTTTGCATGTACAATGATTCTTGTACGATGAATACATATTTCCTTGTTGTTTATAATTTGTCGGCGTTTGTGTAAATAACTCTGTTGCATCGAAAATAACTCGAACATTTTAATGTTTTCTAAATGATTTGGGCAAGTGTTTGTTTATTTTCTTTCTTGATATAAAATTATCATTGCAAAGCCAATTAAACTGTAGGTACATGAACTGTGTCCATGTCGTGATTATATATGTTACTGTGGATTCTGATATTCCGAACCTATGTTCCAAATCTGTTTAAAAAAGACCCAAGCGAAGTCTAATAAGAGTTAGATATAATTCATTCTTTGCCGAGTTTTCTTTTTTGTCCTTTGGACTTGAGTAGTTTCATACTTTCTAGGATTGCTAACTCCAAAGGCACATCACCGATTTGAATGTTAGGCCAGTATAACAGTCATTTTTTGTCATCGTGTTGAATCTCTTCTCAAGGAAATGTTTTTTAGTCTCAGCTGGATTGTTTTCCAATTCTGCAATATTTCTTTTCAACGAATAGTTTTCAAGTTTCAATGCAATTGACTGTTTTACAGTAAGGCACACTGATTTGGTTCGAGTTGCCTTGTCCACTTTGCCAAATGCTTCAGATTATGTCCTTTTTATTCCGGATGGATTTTCATTATCGCCAAAATAAACATTCAACTCCTGTAATTATAAAAATATGATGTACATTTTACAAGTCTGGTAAATACATAACATCTACTTTTAGTAAACAAGGGTAACATTACTACATGTACATAGTAAAACAATACACTGTGCCAAATAAAAAATCAACATACAAACATGTACATTTTGTACCTATACTGATTTTTTTTTCATCAGAACAACTACTACAAATAATGCATACATGTACATGTTAATTTCATTTGAATTCAAACAAGCAGCTCCTTGTTGATCCTTATCATACTGAGTAGTAGCGGAAGTATCCTGTACTTGTACTTGTTGAGCCAGTTCTAGTTGAGGTGAATGAATACTCTCATTATTTGTATTGGTGTCTGGAGTTGGAGTACTTGATGTGGCTGTCTTTCTGATCTGAGGAGTCCAAGTCAGTTGTTTTCTTGATTTCCTTCGTGGCTTGCTTTTCTCCAACTTTTCAAGATGTAAAATGGAAAATGTTAATTTTATGTATTGCATGTCATTTCAACATTTACATTTTGTACATATCTTTAGCTTTTAATACCGGCATCTGTGAGATTAAAGATGGCTATGAAGTTGAAATTATATTGGCTCAATTAATAAGAACAAAAAAATATTTCTACATGCATTACAACATGCAACATGTACAATGTATATGTACACAATCATTCTAACTGAGCTTTTAAAATGATTCTTGCGTTTATTTTTCACCTAAATGTAAATAATTTTTATTTTTTGTTAGATTTAAAAACATTTTTAATTATCAGAAAAATCATGTATGAAAGACATTGTATCGGACACAAGTGACACCCCCCCCCCCCCATTTTTCTATACTCGTATTTATTTGCAGTCGCCGGTATAGAATCGGGATATTCATCTGCCGGCTCTTTTTCCCCTTTGAAGTGAAGACTGCATATATACGTGTCCTTCATCACAGAATTTGCCGTCAAGTTCTCTGCCGACAAGCATTTGCCCAACTAGTGCATGTGTCCGGTTATCGGTAGAACTGTGGAAATCTATAGAAGGTTATACATTCCATCTCTGGTCTGTCGGCATATCTGGAATCATTATTACATGTTCCATAAACACAATGCTGGATTCTTGCATTGATTTTTGATTGTTGCCGACGCAGGAATTGCATCTTGGGAAGGTTTTATGTTAATAGCGACCGATGCTATTCATAATATGTCATATATATTCAACATTCTAAATATAACAAAAGTTGCATAAAAGTGTAACTTTGAATGAAATGAAAATGAATGAAAATATCAAAAAAATTATGGGATGCAACCAAAACGTGCTACACTGAAAATACGAATTCACTGATGAAGAATGAAATACATCGTATATACATTATATGACAAAACTACTTTTTACTTTTATTTGTCGTTATATGTGTAACGGTAGAGAATGAAATGGCATGTCATCTCCAGCAGCTCAGTATTGCCAAACACCCTCCAATCTAAATGAGTTGAAAAAGTACTCATTTAGCTCAGTGGATTTTTACTGGCTATATACTTCAACCTGCTAGAACGCAGATAGGCCTCCTGTTACACTCTTCCCTCTTGTCAAGTCATAATACTCTGATGATTCGCTCCAAACCCGACAAATCCTCCGTGTGATTTTTAATTAAGCGCCTAATCTAACAGGAGAGCATGAAACGACGACGTGTCACCTCATTGAACCCGAAATCACCGCACCTCTTCGAAACAAAAGAACCCCCGCGGAGAATAGGCCCTTGAATTCCCCAGGTTGTAGTTAGTGGCTGCTGACAGGCGACATTTGTCGTGTGTTGATTGATTGATTGATTAATGGTGTTTAACGCCCGAGCAGCAATATTTCAGCTATATTCCAGCAATGAACATGAAATGGATGATAAAATGAACATGAAGTGATGATGAATGAAAATGGGATGGGACACAAGGAAAAATAGGGGTTACGGATTTATGATTGCCACTGGCAAATGGGAGGATGGATAGGGTCGGGCAATTTAGCCTCCTGTAGCGGGATCGAAATCTCTACTCATAGCGAATACTACAGCAGCGTTCTTTAACGTGCGAGGAACGTGGCATTTTTCCCAACACGGTGCACTAATATGGTTTGCGGTCAGGTTTTCCGTATTATGGCCTGACAACCCCAAGCTTGCCAGGGGTACCCCATTCAACCACCTGGGGCACACATCCCAGTCAGTCTTTATGCAAACCGACCTGACACGCCGGTCAGGGTACTGGGCGCTATTTAGTCGCCTTTTACGACAAGCTAACGCGACTGCGGTCTTTTCTTTTAGCCACCCGGATCCCGCACGGGGCTGTCGTGTGTTGAGACCAATGTCGATTACAGGGCGGTTAAACGGTCTCGATAACCTACTAAACCATTAATACTTCTCGCTGGGGATTTACAAGTAAGCCCAGACTTCGACGAATCGGGATGTCAATCTCATTTTATTTCATGCATTCACTGTTACCAAAGGTCTCACTTTTGACTAAAAATAGTAATAACTTAATACCATATTTTTTTTAAATAAGTGCACATATGAAAATTTGTTTAGCCCTTTTCCTTGGCTTTTGAGCCCCGTGCGGGATCCGGGTGGCTAAAAGAATAGACCGCAGTCGCGCTAGCTTGTCGTAAAAGGCGACTAAATAGCGCCCAGTACCCTGACCGGCGTGTCAGGTCGGTTTGCCTAAAGACCGACTGGGATGTGTGCCCCAGGTGGTTGAATGGGGTAACCCTGGCAAGCTGGGGTTGTCAGGCCATAATACGGAAAACCTGACCGCAAACCATATTAGTGCACCGTGTTGGGAAAAATGCCACGTTCCTCGCACGTTAAAGAACGCTGCTGTAGTATTCGCTATGAGTAGGGATTTCGATCCCGCTACAGGAGGCTAAATTGCCCGACCCTATCCATCCTCCCATTTGCCAGTGGCAATCTAAAATCCGTTACCCCTTTTTTCCTTGTGTCCCATCCCATTTTCATTCATCATTTCATGTTCATTTTATCATCCATTTCATGTTCATCGCCTGAATATAGCTGAAATATTGCTGCTCGGGCGTTAAACACCATTAATCAATCAATCAATCAATCCTTGGCTTTGAAACTTTTTTTTTTTTTTTTTCGTTTTCGGAGAGATGAATTGCAGAAAACATCCAAATTTCACGTGTCAAGAATTAAAATTTCAATTTTAGGGTACAGTTGGTTTTCGAAAACGTCTTTTAGAATTAAAATTAAAATGGTTTGTTCAGTAATATTCATAATGAACTTCAATTCAATGAATCAAAATTTGAATTCCAGATAAATATTTTAATACAAACAATGATTGAATCAATGTCCAAAATTTTCCCGATTCTTTCGTTACCACAATTTTAAATGAGTAGCTTATATGAGGTTATTTTCATCCCTTTCGCTGATAATTTTTCAATACATGTACTAAAAGACATGAAAAAAAACTCGTAGTGTGTTAAATACACAAATAAAAATACATGAATATTATTTTTTAACATTGTTTTAATTGTTCAAATAAGAAGGATTCCTACGTTACTTAAACTACCAAGAATAGCTATCCCCCGAAACTGACTATATACCGCTATTTAGTACTTAATTATAGGCAAGAGTCGATTGGAACTCAGGTTGTTTGATACTGCTATATCAGTGACGTAGCTTGTTAAAATTCCAACGTTATGATTCATACGTTACCTTAATTTTTACAGGATTCTCTTAAAGTCGTTGATTTTAGTTTATCACCGGTCAGTGACGTCATCGATACAAATGGCGTAAACTAATTCCAGTACTGCTATCAATAAAATCTTGATATATCGACAGATTTCTAACTAGAACTGACAATTTTGAGGTAAGTCTTTTTATGGAAAACCTTGTCAATTCAAAAACGTAATTTTTAAATGTATTTCATAAAATTTCACCCAAACAAGTGCGTGAAACTTCAAAAAACGTCGTGTTTTTTATTGACCGGTTTATTGTGAATAAACACGTCTATTTTGGTAACGTATGAATCGCAATTCCTAAGTTCATAAGTTTTACATATATTTAAGGACATACTCCCACTTCATTGCAAATGGAAGTTTTAAGTGCAAACTTCCCAAAAATAATATGTGCGTTTTGATTTATTTACAACTTAAGTTTTACTGTGAAAATGTTGAATACTTGTGCTAGTAAATCAACATTGATTCTTTTCCAAATCTGAAACCAAGATAATAATATTATTATCTTACAGCCGTTTGTCGTCAAATAACTCTGTGAACCTCCTGTCCTTTCAGGACATATTCCTCTGTTTCCATTTCAAGTCAATTTACATGTCTTTTTTAACATGGGGAAATCAAGAGCCGACATCTAGCGGGCAGACAGAGAAAGGAAAAACAGGAGGGAAAACTTTTCTTGCAGAAAGAACGAGAACGTGTCAAAAAGGACTACATTCCAAGTCGAGAGTTGGCGAGAAGTGAGAAGAAGAGAAATAAAATTAAGCTCATCTCAAATAGAAGTTCAAGGGTGAGAAAAAAAGCAATTATTGTCGAAACATCCGCTCGTCTAAACATTTGATTTTCCTAACAGAGGTAAAGGAGGTTGAAACACGAATCACAAACCAATCTATTAAAATCAGGTCATTAGGACACAGATTAAATAACTGCTGTAATAAATACTACTCATTGAGAAGGACAATTCAAATAGATGTAGAGAGAATCGACCCTTAAACAGCTAACACTCCCAGAAAACGATCAACGAATTAACTGTTAGAGGCTGGGGTAGATTGGTTCAAAGCAGCAAAATTACGCAAAACATTGTCGATGGCTTATACAGTAAATGAAGAAATAAAGAGTGCTTTGAAGACAAAGGACAAAACAATCAAAAGAGCTGTAGGAGTAATAGTAGGAAGCAAAGTTTTAAGATAATATAGATTGATAAGGCATGTTTCAAATGAGTTTGGTCTTTGTAGAAACAAGATGGCTGATGTAAAGGACAAAGTTGTAAAACAGGGTCGAAGAATCAAGGCTCTTGGGAAATATCGAGAGATGGTTGTTGATTTTATAGAAACGTGTGACAATACCTACTCAAACAAACAGGAAGTTAAAACAGTTGATGGGGTCTTGAAACCAAAGAGAATTTTAAATGATTATATGGATAACCTCTATGATAAGTTCTTACTCGAAAGCAATGAAGATAAGCAGATCATTCTTTCGTTGCCGTCCACCATACATCTTACCAGTCTCATTTTCATCCATTAGAACGTGTCTCTGTCAAGCATCAGAATATGACTCGTATGTTAACTGTCTTACAATCCTCTCAGATTATGATGGCCATACAACACATGCAGATGCTTCCTTTTACAAGTACACCGATGATGAACTTCTTCATATGGTTGACGGTTTAGATATGACTCAAACAAATTTTCAACATGGAAACGAGTCGATATTGGAGACGGGGAAAAAGAAGGTCAGACTGGTGTCAAAGGAAGAGTTCAAAACTGTATTCATTGAATCTATAGAGAAGTTCAGAGAGAGTACGTTGAATTAGTAACAACACCGTACACGGAGATCAGGAATCTGAAACACACATTGCCAACAGGTCAATTAATAGCACAAATGGACTTTCCAGAAAATTATTCATGCGCTAGCATGGAAGAGGTACAGTCTGCTTACTGGAACCAGTCCATGGTCACAATACATCCAGTTGTCGTATACTGCAAAGAAAAGGGCAAATTGATGCTTAAATCTTTTGCATTTATTTTTGACGAATAAAGTCAAACAGCATCACCTGTTTAAGCATTAAAGAACGTATCCCTGTGTTACTGTGTTAAAAGATATTGTTCCATTCATGTCCTACCTTCATTACATCAGTGATAGTCCTACAAGACTATGCAGGAACAAGTTTATATTCGGAATGATAGCTAATCACAAGCATGTTTGGTATACCCGTTAGCTGGCAGTTCTTTGAAACAGGGCACGGAAAAGGCGCCTGTGACGGGTGTAGGTGCAGTAGTAAAGCGAATGGCAGATGATGCGGTCAAACGGGAAAAGCAGATTATTCAAGATGCTCAAAGTTTTTACTCGTGGGCCAAAATCTAGTAATGGTTGTGCAGTCAAATTTATTTTTGTTAGTAAGGCGCAGTGCTCTGTTGCAGACTCTAAAATCCAGGCTCAGACACTTAAACCACTTAAAGGGACTTTTACGTCTGCATTCCGTTTTTGCACTAGACGAATACAAAGTAGCTATCAGGAGAACCTCATAATTCTGTAATCATAGCTTTAAGGATGAAGTCCTGCAAATGAGTTGTGCTGATTGGGAGAAACACACAGTCCGAACCAACGGAAATTCTACACGATGCTGATATTCCACAGGGTGACGGAGTTATAGTAGAAACACGGGAACAAATAGTGGAAGTCGAAGATCATGTTGCCGCGATATACGACGATGAAAATGGGACTGGAAAATCTTGGTACATCGGCAAAGTGTTAGAAATTGACGATTCCGACGACGAAATTTATGTTTCATTTATGCAACTGTCAGAAGTACGGAGACAAATAACGTTTAGATGGCCTCAATCTGCAGACGAGATTTGGATTAAGAGAGCAAATATACTTTTCATTGTTGACTAACCGGTACCAAACGGTAGAAGTAAAAGAGCGTTTAAATTTCAGAACATAGAGCCCCGTGCGGGATCCGGGTGGCTAAAAGAATAGACCGCAGTCGCGCTAGCTTGTCGTAAAAGGCGACTAAATAGCGCCCAGTACCCTGACCGGCGTGTCAGGTCGGTTTGCCTAAAGACCGACTGGGATGTGTGCCCCAGGTGGTGGTTGAATGGGGTACCCCTGGCAATCTGGGGTTGTCAGGCCATAATACGGAAAACCTGACCGCAAACCATATTAGTGCACCGTGTTGGAAAAATACCACGTTCCTCGCACGTTAAAGAACGCTGCTGTAGTATTCGCTATGAGTAGGGATTTCGATCCCGCTACAGGAGGCTGAATTGCCCGACCCTATCCATCCTCCCATTTGCCAGGGAAGCATCCTTTCTGTCACTTTATTTAGTATCAAAATTAATAGCCTTGCTCAAGTTTTAAAAGATAATATTGATGGTTCTCTATATGTTGACGACTTCCTCATATGTTACCGAGGAAAAAACATGAATAATATTGAACGTCAGCTGCAGTTATGTTTAAATAGAATAGAGAAATGGAGAATTGTTTTAAATTCTCCACTGCAAAAACCGTGGGGATGCATTTTTGTAATAAGAGAAAGATGCATCCTGATCCCGAATTAAAATTACATAATAATCCTATAAAAATTGTAAAGGAAACTACTTTTCTTGGTCTCATATTTGATTCAAGGCTAACCTTTCTACCCCATATCAAAATGTTAAAAAATAAATGCCTAAAGGCATTAAATATTTTAAAAGTCGTAGGCAGCACCGACTGGGGTGCTGAATGCGATGTTTTACTTAATCTTTATAGATCGTTGGTTCGATCTAAATTGGATTATGGTTGCTTTATTTATGGTTCTGCTCGCAAGTCATGTCAAAATCCTTGATACGGTTCATCAAGGATTGCGACTATGCCTTGGAGCCTTTAGAACCACACATGTAAATAGTTTATATGTAGAAGCAAACGAGCCTTCTTTGTATCAAAGAAGAATTCAACTCGCTTTGCAATATGCCACCAAATTGAAGGCGTATCCTGGCAACCCGGCCCACGACTGTGTTTTCAAACCTCTTAACGAAAATATTTTTTAAAAATCATCCAAATAAAATTCAACCTTTTGGTATATGAATAAAACCTCATTTGAACAACTCTGGTATAAATTTAGATGAGATTGCTGCTATTGAAATTCCACATAACCCACCATGGTTAAATCCCAAACCGGTATTTTTGATCTTAGAAACCATAAAAAGTCAGACACAAACCCTTTAATTATTCAACAACACTTTGCAGAAATCAAATCTCACTATCCTGACCATTCTGCAATTTATACAGATGGATCGAAGGACGGCGATAAAGTGGCATCGGCCGCTGTCTTCGGAGAGCGTGTCGAAACACGCCGCCTTCCTTCCGTTTCTTCTGTATTTAGTGCAGAAGCGCAAGCTATCCTTCTTGCACTAAAAATTATTGCTTCGTCAGATGAGAGTAAATTTATTATCTGCTCCGATTCTTTATCATGTCTTCAGGCAATTGAAAATTCTAATATTAAAAATCCATTTATTTTAAAAATAATTCAAATTTATAAATCGCTGACAAGTTTAGGTAAAGAGGTTGTGTTCTTCTGGATTCCCAGCCATGTAGGAAACACGGTCGTGGGCAGAGAGGCTAAAGCTGCCTTAGAAAATGTTATTATTAATTGTAAAATTCCTTTTACTGATTTTAAATTATATATTTTTAAATACAAATCTAATCTATGGCAGCGTGGTTGGGATCTCGAAGTACATAATAAACTTCTAAAGTTGGATAAAGATCCAACCACTTCTGCACATACACAATTTAAAATCTTGTAGAGGTCGTAGAGACCAAGTGGTTTAAACCAGGTGTCGTCTTGGGCATACCAGGACGACACATAGTTATATTTTAAACAATGAACCAAGACCCGAGTGTGTGCCATGCAACTGTCCATATACCATCAAGCATGTCTTGATGGACTGTGTTGACGTGGCACACATTCGGGAACGTTTTTATTCTGTTAATTCTTATAATAATTTATTTACAACTGTCGCTGGTGACACAATTTTACAGTTCTTAAAGGAAATTGATTTATACAGAAAAATTTAATTGGATTTTAAATTGCGATATTGAATAGTTTTTATTGGTTTAGTTTTCTTTTTATCTGTATATATGCTCATATTATTGTATGAGACCTTGTTTTAGAAAGGATGGATATTCTTTAAATAACTGAATTAAAGGTCTAATTCGCACGTCCTGAATATAGCTGAAATATTTCTTGCTGGACGTAAAACAACAATCAATCAATCCATCCTCCCATTTGCCAGTGGCAATCTAAAATCCGTTACCCCTATTTTTCCTTGTGTCCCATTCCATATTCATTCATCATTTCATGTTCCTTTTATCATCCATTTCATGTTCATCGACTGAATATAGCTAAAATAATGCTGCTCGGGCGTTAAACACCATTAATCAATCAGAACATAGAAGAAATTAAAAGCCTTTTTGTAAATTTGAAATTTTAGACAGTTAATACGTTACTATATTCATCAATATAATAGGTTGTTACAGTATGATTGTTCAAATAAAAAATACAGAATTTGTATTGTTTGATTTGTACGTTTGTTTGTTTGAATGATATTTAATGCCACTTTCAGTTGTTCTGCTATATCATGGCGTCCATTCTTTATTGGGAAGTAAACCGAAGAGAACACCCGACCTTCGGGTCGGAAAACTTGCAATCCTTGTCAAATACGATTGGCTGGGACCATGCTGGGAGGGTTCCCAGTGCTCGACCAGCAGAGCAGCCATGCACGTCCCCGGGTGGAGGATAGGCGGCCCTCTTCTTGCACGATAGAGACCCCTTTTGAAGATTTCGAAAATGAGTAGGCTCATTGTAGCCGCTACAAAAGGCTAAATTTTCCGCCCCTACCCAAAACGCCATACTTATCTAGTGGCAATCAAAACTGTATTCCCGGTGACCCATCCCACCCCATTTTCCATTGATTTATTGTTTGTTAACTTCTTCCCGTCCTGAATATAGCTGAAATACTACTCGCTGGACGTAAAGCAGACATCCAATCAATCATTCAAATAAGATTGGAGTTGATTCCTACGTTACCTAAGTCTCAAAATTATTTCCAGCAGTCGTATATCTCGAGCATAACCGATGATGGTAAAATATAGCAAGACGACGGTTATTATTTGAAGTTATTTAAAAATATGTTTAAATTATTGGTTTTCACGTGATTCCAACGTTACATTTGATATGCTTTCATTTTACATGAATTTTGCAAGTGGGATATCATCTTGTGTTTTCGTTTTATTTATTTAATTTCAGCAGAAACACTTCCATCATTTTACAAATAGTCCACGTTTATATCATCATAAAACAAACACAACATTTGTAATTATAAAGATCTATATTCATGAACAATATAAAAATCTGCATTGTTTCAAGTTTTTGTATCCGTTCGGTGTGCTTTGTAGTGTCCATTTTTATTGTTTTCTAATTTTACTGGACTAGGAGTTTTTAAAAACACAAAATGCATAAATATATATTCAATGATCATATTTTCTGAATTATTAACGCACAATGCATGGTGTAAATGAGGTTGACTGATGTAACGTCTCGTCCTTTGCTAATTCTTTTTATATTTTGCTATTCTGTAGTAAAGTTATTTTTATTTCAAACAATACTTATTTAGTGCAGATGCGCGAGCTATCCTTCTTGCACTAAAAATATTGCTTCGTCAGATGATAGTAAATTTATTATCTACTCCGATTCTTCGTCATGTCTTCAGGCAATTGAAATTCTAAAATTAAACATCAATTTCTTTTAAAAATAATTCAAATTTATAAATCGCTGACAACTTTAGGTAAAGATGTTGTGTTCTTCTAGATTCAAAGTCATGTGGGAATCCATGGAAACACAGGGATATTGTTATATATCAGGTTGGTAAAAAGCCTATTGATTTTGAGGGAAGTCTCTCAAATTTCAAGGTCGCAGTCCACGAAAAACGTTAGAAATTTTTACAAAAACGTTGTTTACTTACAATAACTCAAAAAGCTTGCATCTGATTTGAATTAAACTTTGTGATATTGTTATATATCAGGTTGGTAAGAAGCCTATCGATTTTGGGGGAAAAACTTCGAATTTCAAGGTCACAGTCCACGCAAAACGTTAGAAATTTTAACAAAAAAGTTGTTTCCGGACAAAAACTCAAAAAGTTTGCATCCGGTTTCAATGAAACTTTGGGATATTGTTATACATCAGGTTGGTTAATAGTATATTGATTTTGGGGGGAAATCCATCAAATTTCAAGGTCGCAGTCCACGAAAAACCTTAGAATTTTTTTACAAAAAAGTTGTTTCCGGAGGATAACTCGAAAAGTTTGCATGTGATTTGAATGAAACTTTGGGATATTGTTATTTATCCTGCAATCAGTAAAGTTGTTTCTGAACAATAACACCAAAAGTTTACATCCGATTTGAATGAAACAGGGATATTGTTATATATTATGTTGTTAAGAAGCCTATCATTTTTGGGGGAAATTCGTCTAATTTCAAGGTCAGAGTCCACGAAGAACGTTAGAAATGTTTACAAAAGCGGGGGTATCAGTGATCGCCAAGATCGAATTTGTCTAGTTAATACATGGCAGAATGGTTGTGATCTGATAGTTCATGAAAAACTTGATGAGTTCCAAACACTTCTGCACACAAATAATTTTAAATCATGTATAGGTCGTAGAGACCGAGTAGTTTTTACTAGGTATCGTCTTGGTCATACCAAGACGACACGTAGTTATATTTTAAATAACGAGCCACGACCCGAATGTGTGCCATGCAACACGCCATACACCATTAGGCATGTTTTAATGAACTGTGCGGATGCGGCGAAAATGCAGGAACGTTTTTGTAGTGTATATTCATATTTTAATTTATTTAAAATTGTCGCACGTTTTTAAAAGAAATTTATTTAATAAAATTCAATTTCACTACTAAGTGATGCTTAATATCTTATAAGTACCAATTTATTGTGGGAATTTGGTATGCTTAATAGATTTAATTGTTTATCTGTGTATACACTACTATTCTTGAATGAGACAACGTTTTAAACCCCAAGGATCGGATGTTCTAATAATGAAATTATTATACTTTTCTCGCCCTGATTATAGCTGAAATATTGCTTGCTGGACGTAAAACAACAAAATACTATAGGCGACACGTTTGCCCTGTGTTGCGACCCGTATTTGGGAAAGACGGGATCCTGGTGGTTGGGAGAGCACTCTTTGCTCTATTCTTTATTTCTGATGTGCGTGTTTAGATATCAACACATCACTTTTGCCCCTACTTCAACTAGAAGGGAGGCCGGGTGGACCCAATTCGGTCAATCGGCTGGTCACGCCGAGCCCTTTACAAGCTGTCGTTAATCGTCTACTGTCACGTGATAAAATCTTGTTTATCTTAATACCACATTTGAAGTTGCAGAATGTTAAGAAGGCCGTATGTATCAATCAAGTAAGCAAGTTTCCAACGGTTTTTTCGCCAGTTAACGCCGTGCACGAGGATAGCGTTCTTTAAGAAATTCGTCTGTTTGAAAATACCAACCTTGGATTCTTTCTACTGGAGGTCCGTGGAGTCCAAGCGTCGCCACTGTTGGCACTCCGTGACGGGTGGTGAACATCATCCCTCTCGTGAAAAATGTGTTGATGAATGTTGTCAAGATCACTTGTCAAGAGTTGTGGAGATCAAAACTAACCACAGTAAAGTCTCTCCTTTCGACATCGAGACATATGTCAACGGTCGTGCAGTAGAAGTTAAAAACGTCACAGAAATAACGAAATAAGATTGTCTTCTGTATTAGCTCACGAAAACAGCAGTCCTTAAATGTACTAAAACTTATTAAAATTGCTTTTTTTGTAATATATATTTTATTACTGTCTTATATCATCATCACATTACAAACATTTTCAACAGCTCAATATTGTATACAGTTGTATAATTCAACAAAACGACTCAAGTAAGTGTTAAACTAAATTGAAGTTGAAAAGATTATATTGTTACATTATTCACCCTCATCATATAAATTTTTAATTAAGGCCCATTTTTCTTTAAGTTTGTTAAATTTTTGCCTAGAGCATAAACTTCCAGAGGCCATATCTATTCCGTTATAAATTTTAACCATTCAATTCCTTCATTAACTAATGGAAATTTATTTTTCATTTTACATATATAAATGTATCTTTTTAGTATTAAAATATGAGAATTAAAAATTGGGCATGAGGATGGGAGTCTATTCCTAGGATAATATTTGTCAAATTAAGAGTAAAATTAATATAATTGCATTTTCTTCTAACTTGTCCCAAAAATTTAGCCAAAAGGTCCTCACATGTCTACATTAAAAAAATAAGTGTCTATAGGTTTCTTTTGTCTGTGTACAGAAAGTACATAGCTCAGTTTCACTGATATTACATTTCATCAAGATACTATTAATTCCAAGAATTCTATGGAGAAGTTTAAACTGAAAGGCTCTTAGGGCAGGGTCCTCTGTTGTCACCAAAAGTAAAGTAAAAAATACATTCCATTTCTCATCCTCAATTTTAACCCCTAACTTTTGATTCCATTTTTCTTTTAATGCTGCAGGATTTTCTTTGACACTATTCAAAAATTAATTGTAAAAATGTTTCGATACTTTTTCTACCCTATGAAGAGTCAAGATATTCTTTTGGGTTACAGAGATTAATTTGATGGCAACATTTTGCCGAATGATATTTCTCCACACAACTGGAATAGCCTGAATAACTCCAAAGAATTCTAGAAAGTTTGTATCTACCTTATAAAATCTAATAAATTCATCAAAGTTATAAAAATTCCCATTTTCAGTTAATATATCATTCACAAAAAATATTCCAGCTTTGATCAAGTGTCTATAGAGGTCCATTTATCTTGATGTTTTCATTTACAAATAAAGGTTGAGATAGTATATTATCTGGGGCTGTGGCTGGCGCTTCATACAATGAGGACAATGAAGTTAAAACGTTTTGCCAAAATATAGTAAAATCCTGTTTTATTCTGCTTAATCCAGACTTGGTTAAATACCATATTTTTTTTCCTCCATATTCATCTTATTAAAATTGCTGATGTAGAAATTTTTGCCTCACAGAACATTGAACTCGTGCCAAGGAATTCTGCACACATTTATTAGCCTTCAATTTTGAAGTACAAATTACTTTAAAACATTTGGTAATGGGATATAAAATTCATGATAGAAATTATTGGGACTTTAATTATTTTTTTAACTATTTTAGCATTTAGCTTATATAAATCATACTATGTATTGGAACAGAAAAGAAAAATATTTGATATTTTTAATGTATTTACTACAGAATATTCTAAGAGAATGAAAGAAAATAAAAAATTGGAGAGTAGTATTTTATTACAAAACATAGAAAAAAACTTTTTTAGAAGATACATATATGTTGTAAAAGTAATTATAAATTTCCTTTTTCTTTTGATTGTTGCCCTGGCAATTAAAAGTTTCACAGGGACACTTAAGTGATGCTTGGACACTTAAGTATAATTGTAACAAGCTCATTGTTGAATAAAATTAATAAGACGGAAAACAGTCTTGGGGTGTTACGAAAGTTAAGAGATTTATTGCCAACAAACAAACGGACAAGGTGTCCAGATCAAACTGAACACCTTCCTTCTCAATTTCAACACTCCCACTGTCCGTCGATCAATTTAAATAGGTTTCCGTTTCTATAACATTCAAGTTAGCGCATGCAATCCTAACCCTGTGCGCTGTTTTCGGAAATTAGGACAGTGTAGACAGTATTTTGGACATGAGGATTTTATTTGCGCAAAAACCCAAAAATGTTCTAATTTTGGTGCAGACCACAGGTCCTCCTCGAAAGACTGTCAAAACTTTTAAAAAGAAAAGGAAATACAAAAATTGAAGAAGAAAAAAAACATCAACTACCCTTAGATTAACTCACCAAAACAAAATCCCAAAATCAAGGGAGCTAAAAATAGTTAAAAAAAAACTCATGAACCCACTTCAGGTCCATAATAAATTCGGAAGTTTGGACAACAATAAGGAAGAGACCATTATCGGCGATGAAATGGATTACCTTATAAGGGGATCGCACGTCTGTCCCCGAGTCTTGTGCGGGCAAAACCAGTTTCTCCCCATTCGTCTTACTAATTAATGGATACCATTAAACAGTGGAATTGTCCAGGTCTCAAGAATAAATTTATCTCCGAGTTCAAAATTTTCTTCCTGTTGCATTTTGACTCTCAGGACTTCATTTGAAACGAACTTCTCTATATAATATATACATCACATATGTTGATGACAATAATATAGCTGTTGACGACAATTCTTAAAAGCTCAAATTTTACATAGCTCTGTAGATCTCTAGATATAATGGCGGTTGCTTTTATATCTTTAGACAAAACGATTACTTTATGCTCTGTATATGTTCCCTCAAATTCTTCACTAAATGTAAATCAGATGAAGCACCTTGCTGATCAGATAACGGTCCATATAATATAATATAATTGGGAACTTACATTCTTGCAATAAATGGGCTGAATAATAAAGAGATAACAAGAAAAATGCTCTGGCATTTAAAGGAGTGAATGTATCTCGTTTCTAGAAATTAAAAATACATTTTATCTTCTGCAGATCTATAATATTATATACAAATAAAATTAAGCGTATGAATGTAAAGTAAATAGACTTTTAGATTTAATAAATACAATGCCAGTCTAACATAATGATACCTACCTACATACATACATGTGTATATATTTATAATCTGATATCGTTTGTTTCCCCGGTTTTTTTCCGGGTATGAACTTAATACTATATACATATATACATTATATACATGTGATGATTTATTGGTCTTCAATCATAAGGTCTGCCTTTATGTGTGTATAGAGTGACCTTAATCGACAGATAAAGACAATTATTTGCCTGTCTTTTGTATAAATTCCGTTATGTACATGATCAATGCAAAGAGTGCCAGATATTCCCGATGTTTCAATATCATTAATGATTTTGGCCATCTGTAGTACATTATAAAATTGAAAAAAACCTCTCATTTTCGATCAACACTAGAAGTAAATGTTTTTATTTGAATAATAAATGACAAAGGGTGGATTATTGAGGGCTTATCGAAGATTTGTAATCTTGTTCCCGTCCTGACTATTGCTGAAATACTGCTCGCTGGACGTAAAGCAGACATCCAATCAATCTAACACGTGTAAACAATCAGTTCCGTCAATAATTTCTGAAATCATGACAACAAATGAACATTCTAATGAAAGCACGTATAGGAGACCACAAATACTCTACAGTTAACTGATTCGTTTCAAAATTTCTATAATTAGTACATTTATGTTTAGTAATTATGATACAAAAGTTTTCAATTCAACTTCTTTAAACATGATATCATCCAATCTCTGAGCTTGTTAATATCTAAGCCTTTTACTAGATTTTCATGAAGGTATTGAAATGCATTATATTGTTGTCCACAAATAACCGAAACAAGTTGCTTCCATGGATCTGCCTAACCAGTTAAATGACTTTTTAAAATATTTCTTCCTTAGCTTTTCTGATGGTCTTACAAATGTTTTCATTCTTTCGAACTGTTTAACTACCTTTTGAGAACTTCTGCTCACACGGATTAAGGTGCGTTCTGTACAAATGCCACTACAACTATGATGAGCATCATCTTTGAATATTGCCCCGTGCGGTATCCGGGTGGCTAAAAGAATAGACCGCAGTCGCGCTAGCTTGTCGTAAAAGGCGACTAAATAGCGCCCAGTACCCTGACCGGCGTGTCAGGTCGGTTTGCCTAAAGAGCGACTGGGATGTGTGCCCCAGGTGGTTGAATGGGGTACCCCTGGCAAGCTGGGGTTGTCAGGCCATAATACGGAAAACCTGACCGCAAACCATATTAGTGCACCGTGTTGGGAAAATGCCACGTTCCTCGCACGTTAAAGAACGCTGCTGTAGTATTCGCTATGAGTAGGGATTTCGATCCCGCTACAGGAGGCTAAATTGCCCGACCCTATCCATCCTCCCATTTGCCAGTGGCAATCTAAAATCCGTTACCCCTATTTTTCCTCGTGTCCAATCCCATTTTCATTCATCATCATTTCATGTTCATTTTATCATCCATTTCATGTTCATCGCCTGAATATAGCTGAAATATTGCTGCTCGGGCGTTAAACACCATTAATCAATCAATCAATCTTTGAATATTTTGTTACAATGCTGTACATCCATATCATTTGGGAAGTTTGTGTATTTTATACCTACATGTATAACTGTTCTGTTCCAAATTAAGCGTTCAGCTAAGCGTCCAGTCAAAAGAACCTTTGACTGAACTGTGGCTTCTAATATGCCATGGACAATTAAATAAGATGCATACTTCGGACAGTTCCTTAGCTTATAATTAAGACACGCAATGTTTGATTCTCATTATTCTCTCTCATCGGTCCCCAATTGTTATACTGTCCCTTTGGTTCAGATTTAGCGGTCCACGTGTAATTGTTAATTTTATATACCTCAATAAAAATCATCTGATAATGACAACTGCTGTTCTAAAGATGTGGTAAACATTTGCTGCTTGGTTGAAAGATGTATCAAAATGTTGGTGAACATTTGCTTCATGTTTTCTTATTGCAGTATCTGCACTTAATCTGGCATCATATGAACTTCAACAACTGTATACATGCTTGCATGTTTTAACAGATATGTCTTCATTTCATCTGAATTTCCTACTGGTCCAGCATAAATGTTGACAGATAGTTGCGATTCCTGTGAATCCATTCCAGAATATGATAATGCACATGTAACTATGCACTTTTGCCACTAAATCGGAACTAGCGTAAAAGTCATCAGCAGGATCCTTTGTAACGTTTCTTGCATTCAATGTATTCTTTACAGCATAAAATGTTCCCATTGAATTATACAAAAATGACCTACAAAGACAGACATACAAATATGTTCGCCTAATTAATAAAATGTTTTACACTAAAAAAAATTAATTCATTTCTTACCATTTCAAACATCTGCATTTATAGACAGTTTTTGTCCAATCAATCCCTCCGGTTTTGTTACTTACTGATTCTATTTTAATATATATTCAGAAATTTAACTTTGCTGGTAATGTGTAATTTAAGTGTATATCGATCCCTAAAAAAACGTTTGAATGTTTACTTTTACTTTTAAAAATTCAGCTTGATTGCGAAATTCCTCTATTTTGGGAAGAATTACTTCAAGTCGTATGGAAAGGGTGCGACTATATCTTTAAAAAAGCTTGTACTTGTTTGTCTTTTAATATACTTGCTCTTACCTGGATAAGGTTTGCAGGTAAGAAGCATTCTTCTAATTCTTGTTCTTTTCCATGTTCACTGTGACATTCAGAAGGGTTCAGTAATGGCTCTAAATTGGAATCAAAGACAACTTTATCAGAAGTCTCTGATTAAAGCTCTTTTTAGATTATGTATCTCCTTAACAAATTTGTCTTTTAGGCCTTGGATTTTCCTTTCCGTGAGATTGTTTTAAGTATAATAGTATATTGTACGATTCGTTCAAAGCTCTCAGTGTCTTCACTTTTTTAAATATTTTTAAACACTTTCTACATAACTTATGTATTCCCTTTTAGTTACCGTATCCCCACATAAAACACAAACTGTATGTTTTGTTGTAGGTGTATAATTAATACTTTTAAAATACTTCCTGAAGCCATTAGACATAGAATTAAAATGTTTAATAAGGTAACACTGATAGTATAGAAAACCTCTAATAGCAAACAAATTAAAGGGACTTGTGACAAGTCTAAGAATGATTCTACGTCACCCGTAACGGTTTGAACTGATAGAAATCTAGGATATTGATGAAAGACGTACGTAATGTAAATACAAGATATTGAAATTCTTTATATGTTGACGACATATGTTATCGAGGTAAAAAAAAACATGAATTACGTCAACTGGTGTTATGTCTAAAAAGAATAGAGAATGGTGTTGAAATTCTGCAAAAAACTGTCGGTATGCATCCACACACTGAACTAACCGAATATAATAATCCCAATATAATAAAAATTATAAAAGAAATTTACTTTCCTTGGTCTCGTATTTGACTCAAGACTAACATTTCTACCCATATCAGAAATAAAAAAAAAATTCCTGAATTCATTAAATGTAGTCTAGACCCAGACATTGCCCTATATAGAACTCTAATGGCTTTACAATATTTCCTAGATTTAACCAAGATTACTATCACTTACCACTTTATCTGTCGCCCCAAAAGCGAACACTGAACTCACAGAGGGCTCTGAAAATATAAACACGAATAACAAAGACCTGATGATCATCATTCTAAATATCTTGAAGTAAAAAGTTCATACAGAATTTTAAATCAAAACAAACAAAACATCGATTATTAAATTTCCAAGATTGAAAATTAAGGGACGAAAATTTTCATCCTTAAACAAATTTTGACTCGGGATCGCCTTGTTCAATAAATTAAACTACATACAACGTCATAATATCCCCCAACATAAGAATGTTGTCCAGTCTTGAACTAAACTCATCAAAGCATTTTTAGTAGCGTACTGATTCACTCCGCCTCGACCAACGAATTGACCGCTTCTTTTTTTAGATGCTGGTATCGAGCTGGTTACCGTCAACTTTGAAATACCTCTAGCTTTTGTAGTTTTCATGGTAAGTCATTCTCAAGCCAATACCTAAACAGTCTTTTTCTATATGTTTATGAAACATGCAATCACAATTCCCACGCGTTGCCATATTGGATATAGGCAATATTTTGCGCGATCCAATGTAAAGCACGCAAGCTTCGTCCTACGGTTATGCGGTGCGATGAAAACCCTGTTACTTTGATTGTTTCTACATTAACATCTATTATCGACGACCATATTGAAACTTTAGAAAAAGAACGTTAATACCGTTAAGATGGGGTCTAATATTGATAACGAAGAAACTATGGGTAATTTTATGTATTATAAAGAAAGGGTTGTTTACACGGAGCATGCGACATGCAGGAAAACTATTGTGCTAATGTTATCGTTCGTGTTTGCTATCTTAATGCATCTTCTTGAAAATTACAAGCATTATTTCTGTTATGGTTCTGTTGGTTATTTCGGTTTTAAAACTCAACTATTCCACTTAGTGTTTACCCAATGAATTGGAATTTCTATATCCTGAATTTAAATTAATTTTAAAGCTAAACTTGAATATAAATGTAACAAACAATACAATTATTGAATTTTGAATAATATCTTGTGCCAAAGCTCAGTTTTTTAAATATTTTCTTAGTTCATTGTGATTTAACCATTTCACATATAATATCAAATCCGATCTGTAGAGTAATGTTTTCCTCTCCAGATGCTTTCGTGGCCAATGGGGAAACGATTTACGTCTATATTATTTGGAACTCGGTGCATGGCCACTTCTACTGGTGAAGTAAAGAAAGACAATGGAAAGTTCACATCGTTTGCCTAGACAAACTGATGACGTGTTCAAATGGACTGACAGAGGGAATCTTTTTGTTTAATTTAACAACGTGATAGCAGTAAAATTGATCGATACTTAGTTTGCTGGTTAATCTTATCAACCAAACATTGTGTGCAAAGAAAAATAAACTATTTTTATTGCCGATAATTGACAGAACGTCAGAAATATTCCTTACTCTAAACGATTGTCTGGGTATAAATTGTTACAAATTTCAAATCAAACAGCCAGAAAATTTAAAAGTAAAAAAGTTTTTCAAAAGTACACGTACTACTTCAAAAAAAGATTCTGAAGAGAATTAAGAAAACCGGAAAGCACCATTAGATGTGACGTAGCGATAGGGTTAAATGACGAGGACGATGTTGTTTACATTGGTTGTCTGATGTCTGTTTTGTCAATCTGGCAAGAAGCAGGTCAATGTGACGGGGATGGCAGAAATGACCTCTGTTTTGTTATTTACCATTGATTTACATGTACATTATTGCAAAAATAAACAGAAAAATCCATCACAAAAATTGTGGAGTCGGTAATGATTATTGCACCCGTAAGAAAATTATGAACGAAGTTACTATTGACGATGGTTGTGAACTTGAAAGATGTCTGCGCAAATCGTGTTCTTGTTCCATCTGTGTTAAATACCCGTGTCAAAAAGGTGCCCGCTTTGTTGTTATAAAATTCGTAAATACCTATTTTGAATAGGTCTTTATACCTTGTGGTTTGTTATATACAGCTTTATATGCAATTGGTACATTTTCCTTTTGATGTGTACCGGTGATAAAGTCAGTATCATCGTACTGGCATTTTTCACCGAATTTATCGGGTCAGTAGGCTGCAAAGGAATCTAACATTTATAACGTAACAGTAACTACCATAACGTTGAAAAAAGCCTCGATAAAAAGGTCAAACTTGTTTGGCTGCTTGACCTAGTTTTACCAGTTAAAATGAAGCCAGAAATAAATTTGCCAACACAGGAGGAAATTAATGCCCGTCCAAAAATCAATTATCACCATTGAATAATGATGAAAAAACGTACTTTTTAAATGATACAAGCTTTGAAATTAATGCACTATATGACCCGAGATTCAGAAAATGATAATAGTGAAAATTGTTGAGATGATTTGGCTAATAAATTTAATTCCAGATTTGAACAAAATGATCGCAAAAATTTCGTGGACCAAAGAGAAAATCCCAACACAAAAAAAAACTGATTTCTGCTGTTAAAACTTTTCAACAATTTCTTGTAAATGTAAAGCGTGACTTGACGGAAATTATCCAAATCAATCAATACTTTCAATATATATACTTCTGGGACCATACTGGACGGTCTCCAGTGCTCGAACCACAGAGCAGCCTAGCGCGTCCCCGGGTGACGGGTAGGGGATACCCTCTCGTTGGGGGTTGTCAAGTCATAATACGGAAAGCCTGGCCGCGGACCATATTGAGTAATGTGTTTGTCGAGTGCCACGCTCCTTGCCTGATAAAGATCCCTTTTGTAGATTTCGAAAAAGAGTAGGCTCATTTGTAGCCGCTACAAAAGGCTAAATTCTCCGACCCTACCCAATACTACGAACTTTTCCAGTGGCAGTCAAAATTTAGTTCCCTGTGTCCCATCCCACCCCTTTTTCAATTGTATTGTTTGTTAACTTGTTCCCGTCCTGAATATAGCTGAAATACTGCTCGACGTAAAGCAAATATCCAATCAATCAAATAATAAATATGTACTTTGGACCTAATCCTAATTGGAAAGAAACTGCAAAACCAATGAAAAGGAAATGCGTGGTTTATAGTGACAGTGACTAATAAACATCAACAATCGTTTTTCTTTTTCTCATAGGTCAGCTACACATTTTGTAGTTCACTTTTGTGGCAAGTTGACAATATATATTATTACAATTTGGTTAAAGTTCTATAGTTCGTGTAATTTATGTGGTTTCAAATAGCAAAAAATAGTAACCCTACCTCATGAAACCATGCTGCTCGCTTACTTTTTCATTTTCGGTCTTTCCATGTGTCAGGACAGGTGTTACTGTATGACTGTTTGTCCCCCGATTAGTAGTACGAGATAAAATTTCCTAATATATCAAACAATATGATAAAACACAATCGAATCCTAAAATTACACACTTGCTACACATCAATTACACAACCGCTTTCATCAACTGAAAATGGCGCGCAATTCATGAATGAATGACGTAGAACTTACATAAGTTATGACTAGTCCGCCAAAAAAAAAAATGGAACCTTTAAAAAAATGACCTTAATTGACCAAAAAGTGCTCTTTTTGAAAATTACATGTAAAAGGAATATAGGACAGTTTGTTAGGGATACAGACTTTATTATGGTTTAACGTATCAGGTTTGCCCTACGAGCTCATTATAGGATATTGAACCAATATACTAATTCATTGCTCCCGGGTATGGTGTTTTACATGTAAAAGATATTCTGGATCCTGAGATTCTGCTCGATTTTCTAGACCGCTCGCTGTTGTTGATCACTAGGCTACTAGAACAAGTGTTTGTTTTACCCATGTTGATGTTAACAATTCAGAAGTCGCCATCATGACTTAATTGATCTTTTGTAAATAAATTGTAAAAATTAATTGCCATAGACATTCCTTAATATGGTTTTATATTCATCAATGGTAATATTTGATAATTTCATCTTAATGAGCTCCAAAGTAGAATTATATGGGACAGATTTTAATTTAGAAAGCAGTTAGGTTTAAATGTGTCGTCTCACGTGTTAATTAGTTATGTCTGTCTGATACACGTCCATTGACAAGGGTCTTTTTGTTTTCATTACGCCTGTCACACAACGACCACGATATACGTCATAATGAATGTCTTAACACAAACCAGAAGATAAGGCATGTATTAATACAGAACGTTCTTGTTTACCTCTCAGACTTGGAAATAAGAATCAACATGAACTTATTTCTTATTGTATCATTGTTGTCTTTAGCGACCGTTTCTGAATCGTCCGGTAAGCTCTTTCGTATTACTGCCACTATTAACAATTGTTTGGTACGATTTAGCGTTTGAGTGGTCTTTACTGTTATAATCGTATCAGTTTTGATTCAGTTATCGTATCGGATGAAAGACATCTTGTCGGCTTACAGATTCAGTTGTGGTATTAGTTTTACAATACAATTATCGTATCGGTTAAACGCTTTAATTTTCGCATCAGTCTAAAAATTTAATAATTGTAACATAAAACAACGTATCAGTTTAATGATGCAATAATTGTCTTAGAATAGTTATGTTCACTTGTGATGTCATACGTTTGACTTGTCCGGCGTGCAGGATTTTTAATATAAAACATCAGAATGTAAGAAAATCGTAAATGTAATTGGAGAACAAAGAAGAATGAGTCGGATTAAGTCCATGCTTTCCGGCTAAAAGTAACGACTGAAAATCGTGGAGTAAAATGGCTTCCAGTAGGAACTCAGATCTCACAGATGTTAAATTGTATACCAAAAAGTTTAATTAGACCCAAATCAAACTGACAAAAATAACACCAGTTGTACATCTGTCTTGTAAATTTCCTGCAAGATTTCTACAACAAATTTTATTATTTTTTGATAGCATTATTAATGAACCTAAACAAAAAAACTCGTGTTATTGATCAAATAGTCAATAAACGTATGTCTTCCCAACAGTGTGCTTATATTATGTATGTAATAGATACATGCAAACGGAAACAGTTCTGGCGATATGAAATTATAGTTGTTAACTAAATTATTGGTGAACCTTTTGAGAAAGACCCTTAAATTGCATTACTACCTGTGGTAATACGCAGTGTAAATTAAAAATTAAAAAAAATACAAGAAGGATCAATTAATCTGATATTATATTTTCGTCAGTTATAACCAGGAAAAGAGCTCATACTTATTATAGGTGTCTAATAAATGAGGTGTGTGAACAGACTGAATTGATTATAAAATGACTATACCGAGATAAATCAAACATGATCAATAAAACTTAATTTCGTTTACTGTTATTTAAAAAAAACGCCATAAAACTAAAAAGTTATAGAGGGACCATTCCTGGATCATGATCTAGATGTTGGAAATAGCAGCGAAAGACCAGTTGTAGAGTATTAGTACATCTGCACTACAAGATTTCGCGATGACTTTGTTGCCGGTAGTAAGTATGTGTAGTCACGCTCGAGACCTTAGTAACACGTTCGTCTAATCTGATATAAGAAGGTAATATCTATGGACATTTCTGCTAAGTATTGACCTGCTCTCTGCTAGTTCAAGTTGCATTAGAGTACGATACATAGAATATTATTAAATTACAGACAACAGATTTTAATGCCCATTCACAAGTGATACAAGAAATATTAAGTTTCTTCGTCAAGTTTTAAGTAAATCACAATATTTCTACGTCATCGGGAGTGCAGAAATGTTTTCAATGAGAAACTGAAGCAAAATTAGATTCATATTGATTCATTCACGCAGAACTCTGTAGAGAACGGATTTCTTCTGATAATTGAAAGGCGTTTCTTATCATATTTTTTAATTTAATGAGATTTTAATTGCAATTATTGATGAGGCTATTCCCAAAACCTTGACAAACCATAAACATCCTAGTTAACCATGTTACGATGACAACTGTGAGGACGCTTGAAAGATAAAAAAAAGGCAAACGACGCTTCAACAAACAACCAACCCAACATAATAACAACATGCGAACTTTACGAAGGAAAGCTTGTAGGGAAACAAAACAAAGAAGGTGTACTTTTGTTTCAAAATTAATAATCACGCCCTTGTAAATGAAAGTTGGAATATGATCCCCAAATTAAAAATTGTAAAGCAAATGTCCGCCATCTAAAGGATGGACAAGACTTACTAACATCAGAGTCGTATATATCAAAGAAATAGGCCAAACGTTTGCAAAACATACTGCTGAAAATTACTATTCCGATTTTCTGCAAGTCAAAACTTAAAAAGAAGAATATAAACTTGATTTTCAATCACAAAATTCAGAAGTCAGAATTTTGTAAAACAAATCACACGATACAGCACGCCGTCCAGATTTAATTCATTACCAACATCTTGGAAAAGGGCTACCGTTTTGCCTTTTCAAACACCTGGGAATTACCACTTTTAAGCGTCTAACTACGGGACTATATCTCTCTTTGTAACAACCATTTGTTCTTTGTAAGACCATGATCCTTGTCTGGGTTTTAGAATCCAACAACCAGATCTGAAATATGGATTCAGACAAGGCTGAAGTACCTTGGATCATCTGGTGCGTTTTGAAATGTACATTAGAAACAATTTGCCAAAATAAACCTTTTGTGTCGAACTTATGCAAATTAGAAAAAGCTTGCGACACTACATGGAAATATGGGGTTTAAAATGATCTTTTTAATATAGGGTTAAACGATAGACATACCTTTATTTCAAACGTCTTAGAGTTAGTGATAAAGATACAGAGAATTTACAGTTCGGGTAAATTCATCTCAGTTTGATTCTTTTGAACAAGAAATGGTTAGATTAATTATCTTGCTAAGTCTTAAAAGATAATATTGATGAGCCTTTGTTTCTTGACGATTTCCTCCTTTATTACCGATGAAAAACATTAATACTATTGAACGTCAAATATGGCAATAGACAATGGTTTAAAATTCTCCACTGCCAAAACTGTTTACATTGATTTTTGTAACAAAAGAAAAATGCACCCAGGTGCCGGAATATTAACATATAATAACACTCCTTTTAAAAGTGTAAAAGAAACTACTTTTCTTGGTTTGATTTTTGATTCCACTGTCGACTTTCTCCCCTACATTATAATGTTTAAAAAAAATTAAGTTGTATCTAACACTGACTGGGCTGCGGATCGCGACGTCATATTTAATTTATATAGATCGCTAGCCCAATCTAAATTAGATTATGGTTGCTTTATTTACGGTTCGCTCAAACGTCATATGTCAAAATCGTTGATACAGTTCACCATCAAAGATTGCGACTATGCCGTGGAGCATTTAGTTTGTACTTTGAAGCAGTCGAGCCTTCTATGTATCAACGTAGAAAAAAGATCGCTCTATAATATGCAACTAAATTGAAAGCTTACCCAGACAATCCTGCTAACGACTGTGTTTTAAAACCTATTAAGAAGAAACACGCAAAAAAGAATGTAACCTTTTGGCATGAGAATAATACCCCAATTTTACAATACTTGTATAAAAATGGATGAAATTTCCGATCTAAGAAAATATAAAACGTCCGATATTAACCCCTTTTTAATACGACAATATTTTGCAGACATTACATTCTGCTATCCTGACCATAGTGCAATATATGCAGACCAATCGAAGGACGATGATAAAGTTGCTTCAGACGCTGTCATTGGAGAGCGTGTTGAAACTCGCCATCTTCCTTCTGCATTTTGTGAAATTCAAACTAAAAGCCTCTTGTTTAACAACTTTGGTTAAATAGGTTGTTTTGTTCTGGTTTCCCCAGTCATGTAAATCCATGGAAGCACATAGGTAGACAGGGAGGCTAAGGCATGATGATGACATTTTGAGCTGTAAGATTAATTTTACTGATTTAAATTATACATTTATAAACACATTTCTAGTTTGTGGCAGCGTGGTTGGGATTACGAAGTTAAGTATAAAGATAAATGTCATGAGATCCAGCAAGTTTTATTTCTTTGAGATGTCGTAGCGAACAGGCTGTGTGTGTTAGTGGCGGAAACGCCAAAGGGTAGTGATATGCGTCTTGTATGGCAGATATCAAACTTCTCTAGATCTCTGTTGTTGCGTCGAGTTCGTAAATCTGTTCCTGCCAGTACATAGCCTCCACACTACCAAGTCTCTTTCAATGCCTCCTCGTGGCAACTCACGGTAACTTGGTAACTTGGGTCTAGTACTCAAGGCTGAATTGAAGGAGATCTCGGAGCAGCAAGGACCCTAGAGGTGTAGAGTGCAGATCCATCGGCACTGGCTCTCACCAACCTTGCTCCACCTATGGGTTAAAAACTGGTCAGAGAGGGATCATACTTTTGGCAGGGAGCCTGTTCAGGAGAGACAACTCTACACACCCGGGTAGATCCAGACTCGCCAGCCTTGGAAGGCAACCGATATATTGGATAGGAACCTAGACCAAAAATCTGGTCCTCCTGGTAGGGGGTTGAGCATGCGACTAATAACCCCATCCCGTGAAAACAACTTTCTTACAGAAATCAATTTGACCTTATGCTTCACCTGGAGCGAAGATGATAGGTAGGTAGGTAGCGAGCAGGCTGTATTTAACAAGGTGTTGTCTTGGTCATACCAGGATGAGAATTATATGTTAAAAATGAACCGCGCACTGATAGTGTACAAAAGTCCATACACTATTAAGCATGTCTTGATTGACTATACCGACGTGACGCACAATCGCAAACGTTTTACTGTAAATACTTATAATATATTTACAACTGTCGCATGAGACGCAATTTTACAAAAGAAATTTACTGGTACGGTTAAATTTAATTTAACAGTTAGTTGCGCTAATATGTGCGTTTTATTGTTTTGTTTCCTTCTATTTTTATATATGCACATAATTATTGTATCATATAAAGTTTTAGCATAACGGGAGGGATATTGAAGTATAATTCAAAAGTAATAATTTTCATTTCCTGAATATAGCTGAAATATTTCTTGCTGGACGGAAAACCAATCAATCAATTAAAATTTTGAAATGATATTTTACTAATTCCAATGTTATAATATTATCTCTCCTATAAAAAAGAACACGGCCTTTCTTTTGACAAACTAATTTGCTTCATACAACAATACCTTGTAACATGCTTAATTGAATTGGCACAAAGTAGTGAAGAAGTAAACTTAAATATTTACATTTTTTTACAACTTCTAGATAATTTCCCCTTTAGTGTTTAAGCAATTTCCTAATTATCTCTTCTTTAATAAATTTGGCCCTTCATTCAACAAACGTGAACACCCTTTCCCGAAAAATATTCTGTAACAAGTTTTAATCGAAATCGGCATACGCGGTACAGTAAGGCCATATTTGAAAAAAACCCATGTTGAATTCGACGTATTTATAGTTTTTCTAATAACATTAAAATACTTGAACTTTATTCTATTAATGAGACTTTGTTTCTTGACGATTTCCTCCTTTATTATCGATGAAAAACATTAATACTATTGAACGTCAACAATGGCAATAGACAATGGTTTTAAATTCCCCACTGCCAAAACTGTTTACATTGACTTGTGTAACAAAAGAAAAATGCATCCAGGTGCCTGAATATTTACATATAATAACACTCCTTTTAAAAGTTTAAAAGAAACTACTTTTCTTGGTTTGATTTTTGATTCCACTGTCGACTTTTATTTTTTTATTTGCATATATGCACATACTTATTGTATGCATCCAAACAGAAAGCAATTGTTGTCAATGATTTCGTAAGGAAAGAAAATCACATGACTTGCAATTAATCACGTGTCAATCAAAAACCTACAACGGCCCACTACCTTTGTATTTCTCGAAACGGTAAGGGATTTATGACATTATTAAGCCAATTTCTTTATATGGGTATATCCTAATTATATAGTACTATAGAAATCCGCTGAGAGGATAAAAATCCATTCGTCGCATAAATTTTTATTACTTCTCGTTCTTTGTCAATACAAACAACACGCCTTTCCGTAGGATTTTAGTCGATAAATATAAAGCCTTACATGCAACAGATTCTAATCCTCTCAGCGGTTTCCCCACCAGCTGAAAACGTAGAAAATGGATATATCGATATGGAAGATGTCCAACAAGATTTATCCCGTACCGTTCAAGAAAATAACTTGAAAAAAGCATGTTTACATTTGTATTACAGGTAAATAAGTGCACCAGTTAACAAGATTTAAAACTGGTACCATAACAGGCAACCAGACTCCATATGACGTTGTTCGCGCTAGTAAAATAAATCTTTATTTCGTGCAATTAAGAAAGTCAGAATTGTAAAGGTTCTAGAATTTAAAAAATTTCAAGCCAATAATATTTGAATAGGCAATCTTTATAGCCATATACCGGCACATGCAACATATTGAATTCAGTTAAACTTTTTAAAGCCCAGAGCTTAAAATAAAGCATTCGTATTCGTATACATAGTACCCATTATACGTTAAAACATTCCTGGTTATGACTAATGCAACATAATTACATTTGTGTGTGTTTCTTCTGGTGTTGGTGGGTGTTTTTCTGGGGGGGATTTCTGCTTGACAATCTCTTATTTATATTATATTTGTGTACTGTCTATAATTATAACACTTTTTGAACCAATATCTACTGAGTGTAAATAAACTCTGAAAAAGAAATCTCAGCTATCAATCTATTAAGAATTAAGAAAATAGTTTGGTGCTCCTGCTTATTAAAAATCAACAAAATGTACTTTTGTTAATTTGAAACTATCATATAAACCAGAAAAATCTTTAATATAAAGTTATTATCAGTGCTGTGGCTAAAAACAAGACTTTTAGTCCATATTTTCACATTTGTTTGTGATTGAGAAAAAATCTGGGCTTTTTAGAGATACTGGCACCTAAGTAATATCTGCATATTAGTCCTATTCACACAAGCAGACACATAATTGGTTTTCCTTTATGCTGTGTGCATATCATTATTTTCTTATGGGGGTGGGGTCGTCATGTAAATTTTCAACAATAACAAAATTGTTTTCTCCAGTCTTTATCTCAAAGTACTCAAAAGACTGTATGAGGTCAAATTCGCATGCTCCAATATTATTATCATGTCTTTTTTTTAACTTGAAAGTCTGAAAACTACAAAATAAAAATTAACTGCACGCCAACTTAGTACTGGCATATTATTTGCTGGCTTTAGAAAAAGTGAAATATCCCATGCTAGATTTCAAATGAACTGTTACTTTTTAAATTAACACATTTTTTTAAACAATCTAGCTGACTCGACGAACTGCTTATAAGTGGTCGCATCAAGTCAAGTGCCCATTATTTATTTTATTGCCATACATTAAGGGACCAAACTTTTTTTTATATTTTAAATAACTACAATGTGCCTGTTGTTTTAAAACTTTAATTATTGGATCAGTGTTGATTTAAACCTGTTAATATTTGGTTCAGAGGGTCTATAACGCTTGGACTGAAATTCATCATAACAAGTAAGTTGTGAAATAAAAAAAATGATTTCTTGCATTTTGTCAAATACTTCACCGGATAAATTTGGTTAGTTATTTCACTCCATAATGTAAAAAATAATCTGAATATCAATATGAGATTTTGGTCCATTAATATAATATTTATCACAGTATGAACTTAATAGAAAAGGGGTACGATTCTACTATAGTAATCTGCTTGTTCAATTAACCACATCCCCTATGGCTATGTCCTTCAAAATGTTAATAAGAGTCTTAAGTATTAAACATTTTCAAATAGTCTCCACTGGGAGTCAACAAAAAACAAATGTTACCCAACCAATTAAATTTATTTAAAATTTATTTCTAGCTAGCTTCATTTCTTTAGACAGTGGTCTCTTTAGTGTTTAATTGTTTAACAGCTGTTTATATGTTTGTTTGAATTGTGTTTAATGCCACTTTCAGCTATATCATGGCATCCAGTTTTTATTTGTAGAGGAGGCCGGAGTACCTGGAGAAAACTGCGGTAGGAAAACTGGCAATCTTTGTCGTCAGTTAAGATTGGAATCGAGTGCACTTGCTCACAGTGATACTCGAACCCGCAAACTCAGTGTTAACAGACCACCTGATCAATAGCAGATAACTAACTTAACCTCCAAGGCCCCATGCTGTTTATATCATAAAATTACCAGTTCAAAAAGAAATAAACAATTTTTGTAATCAAATTTCCTTTGTTTATTTGACATTACTTGTATGAAATTTTGTCGCATGGCAAAGGAAACAGATGAGGTATTATGCTGTTTGAAAAAAGCAATTTGACTAAAAATACAATATGGGACTTTTTTTATTAATAAAAAAAATTAATGCACTATAATTGTCATAAATTAATAATAAAAACCAGATTAGTTCTAAATGCATCTTTTTTCCATCTCGTGAACTATTAATCGTAGCTTCTTTAAAGAGGTCATTTGATATTGAATTATCCATATGAATTTCGAAGCAGCACATAACACAGTAAAGAAACTAGGATTTTCTGTATATAAGTAAATTCCATGTATCACTTTCGTACTATAACGTCGAAGTTTATAAAAGATTGTCATTTTTCATTAAAGAAGTTGCTTCTCTTCTCTAAATAATGTTGTTATTTTCGATATAGTCCTTGATACTGTTAAACTCATATATTGTTTTCATATTGCTTTCATTAATTCACCACATGTTCATTCTGTATACGTTGATTGTACAAATGTTATGTTAAATGACCTCATGTAACACATGTATATTTGACTGAGTGTTTACTTAATAAAGTGTTTACAAGTGTCAGCAAGTATAAACTTTCCTAAAAAGCTAGCCGTCTCTTTAAGGACAAAAATATGTACTGTCTATGTTACATATGTAAACAATTTCGAACCATGTATAAAATTGAAATACTTTAATGTATAAAACTAAATTAATACGTTTTACAACTACTAGTACCCTGAGTAAAAATTCGTTAAAAATCTTTAAATTAATCTAAAGAAGATATATTAATAGAAGATTTATTAATTTTTAAAAAATGTTATTTGTGAAAAATACAAATATTTTTAAACAATTTTTGGACAACAAATTTTTTTTTTACATGTAAGAAAGTTCGTTTAACCATTATGACACATTTTAAGCATTGTGAAGAGATGAAATAACTTGTGTACAAACAAAAAGGCCTTTATTATTCATTAATCAGATATAAAAGGAATAATGACTTTCACTGCTTTCTTTAGAAGCCATCCTTTTACTCACCATCTGCTTTGGTAAAAGGGGAACCCATGCTACGATTTGTATGTAATGGAACCATTTTTTAATTATTTTTTTTAACGAAAAAATGCATTTAATTAATCAATAAAATATATTTAAAAAACTTAACAAATAACTAAATGTTTAAAATAGCCAAAGAGAGCCAATTAAAAAGAATTAAAAGTGCTATAAAAGACATAGCTAAACTTATTGACCTCTAATATAATGTCACTTATAGCTCAAGTTAAGCGCCTGCATTGCAAGAAGATTGTACATGTAGGTAGTTTTATTTTTGGACAAAAGAGCAATATTATCCTGAAATTGCATACAGGTTTTCACTAATACACTTCCCCATATGGTACAAAATTTTCATTATACACTTCCCCATATTATACGAAATGGCTATGGTACAAAATGGTTTTAATTATTGTACGAAATGTCTGGTTAACAGGAGGATGAATGGTGCTTCAGAGTCAGAATTTATACATTTTGCTCACTGGTCTGAGGTTAAATGCACCTCTCAAACTGGCCATCAATGAAATCTGTAACTTTTTATCTAAAGTAAAACCCAAGTTTGATCATTTGATCATTTGCTTATATAAGTATTTAATAACACAATTTCTGTGTTATTGCAGTTAAATAATACATTCCATATAGGAATATATCTGGGCAACACAAAGAACTATTAATTCTGTTCTGTCTAATGCTGAAGCATCAAAACTGTAATCATACAAATTATGTGGAATTATGCAAAAGATCTATAGAAATTTTAAGATTTGTTTACCTTTTCACCAAATTCAGTTTAAAGTACATGTAAGTTTGTAAGTTTTAAAAGTTTTAACTATAACTCAGTAACTGTGTGTATGTGTGTGTGTTGTTGTTTTTTTTTTTGTTTTTTTTTGGGGGGGGGGGAATATAAAAAGTGTAATCAAATTACTGAACAGTTATTCTTGAACACCTATATTCACTATACGTGTTGCAACGTTGCACCCTATATTCATTAACATTTTCGATTAAATTTTAAATGTCCATGACGTGACACCTAAAACTCGAAGATTGTTTTTATATTCACTATAATGATGGCAACACAACTTAGGTATTTTCATAGACATACCTCAGTTTTCGTCTATTCGAATGCGGCTTCCTATCAACTTCATGTAAGTACAAGTAAAATTGCTGGCTACCGGTTTTGAACTGACACGTTCAATGGCGATGGAAGAATATTTTTCACGTTGAATGTACCGGAAGCTGCGTAATTTTTTCGCGAAATAACGCTCAACATGATGGAAAAATTCTAATAGTTTAAATAAATAGCAAACATTTATTTGTTTTTCATCAATCTGACCTAATACGATGAAAATCAAAGCCGTAATTTTAATATAAGAACAATTTAAACATTTTCTCCCAACCTAAAACAATTAACCAATGAAAACGTTGTAACCATGGGAATGTGTTTCGTTTGTAGATTGCAATGCAATCGTCAAAATCAGTTTAGTATATTAACCTAGCTGCGTAGTAGTTCTAAAGAAGACAAATGACGACAGCGTATTAATATTTTAACGTTGGCTCATCTGAGCATGAGTGCACTAAGGTGCTTCGAGCGAATAAGTAGTACCTGCCTCCAATTGGACACCCGTGGAGCTAAACTGCATAAAAAGGTATATTGATAAGGCAAAAAAATTATGCATTGAAATATAAATGGTCAACACATTGTTTGACAAAGACCTTACATTCAAAATTGATTTCCGGTTACTTTTAAATAACTATCGTTTCCCAATTTAATGTGTTTCCACTACAATGGAACGACCTTATTGTTAATCGTACGATGATGATAACTATTGTTATTATCCCTAGGTGCGCAATAAGAAATGTCTGACGTCACTTCGGTACTTGGTGCCATTAAATTGTCATACCCGGAGATAACCTGTGAAACCGATCTTTCTTTAGTAACGGGTTTATCTGGCCCAAACACCTGTCAATTCAAGGTCAAGATCAGAGGTCACATTGGGCCTCGTTAAGACTATTTATAAAAACATAGAAGATAGAAGTAGGAATAAATTGGGGAAGTAGTCATATCATCTTCATTTAATGTATGGACCGACACTGTTCCATGACACTTTATCGAACTATGACCCTTGACACGTTTCGTTTTGTCGGCGTTTGTTCATAACTTTGAAAATATAGTAAACATAAAGGTTTCATGGAATCATCAATTTAAATCCAAGGTCAAATGATATTGGACCGCCATTTAGATTACTATAGTAACTGTCTTTTACTGAAATAAATTTAAGCCGTAAGAGATAAAATAGCATCTATAAATGATAAGTAGGAAAACATTTTAATTTCTAGTCCAAAATCAAAGCCAATGGGTCAAAATGGTACCATAGTAAACAATTAACCGTTATAAAAGTCCTTAGCAGCCACATTGTTAGAATCCAAATGTCGTACTTTATCTAAATATGTCATTGTACAACGTTAAGCGTAAAGCTGTGCCTATTTTTCATATTTTTAAAATGGTATTTTTCCAGAACTACCTTTTGATGTCATCAAACAGTATAGAAATTACCTCAAACTTCCATGATTAGTGTTTTCATCGTCATACAATTTAACTATAGCCGGACTTGTTGTTTTTAATTCTGTAAATTCCATTTTGTTTTTTTTTAAATAAGTTATATTCGATATGTGGTTATATGTTGACCCACATAAATTGTCGTATTCTAACGTAAATAATTGTGAGGAAATGATTTAAATACCGGCAAAAGTACAAGATAAAGAAACTCTGATACACCCTTACACGATTTATATAAGTCTTTACACAAGAGATAAGGCTTTACGTCGAGAAATATTAAGATAAGAAAGACACGAAGTTCAGTACAAGGCGCTGGCCGCCATGGATTTACTACTTGTGTGTGCTGCTCTAGCTGGCTTAATCACTGCTTCACAAGCGTCTGGTAAGAGAACGATTGTTTTAAGATAAGAAACTGTATCATTTCATGGTGTGAAAGTTGTCAAAGACAATAAACGGAAGAAGTGATCCATGATTCTAACTATCTGTTATTACGTTTGGTTTGCCAGCTCTGTATGTATAAGGGCATTGAATGGAAACTAAAATAAAACGAAATTTAGATATCAAAACTGAAAATGAACGTCTTAATGTTTTAACGTTTAATTTCGGAATCAAGTTATATGGATTTATATTCAATGCTTATTATTATTGTTCAGCACAGTGCAGGCAAATACAATTTTTTAAAACCATTTTACTATCTATTGTCTAAATGTAAGTACCATCGATTATAGCCTGTCAAGTCTGCGGTTGCGAGTGTTAGTCTCAACGCAGAAAGGTTGTGCGAGACTTTAGTTTGATGAAGAGGAATTACAGTATTCCTACTTAAAATTGGAGGGGTTTAATGGGTACTCGGGTTTCTGTCCATTAAAAAGGACGATACAGCTGAAAAATTGCTGAAATTGACATTTAGTCTAATTCAAACGAATAAATAAAAAATTAAGAGTAGATTTGTGTATGCTTTTATTAGATTAATATATTAGCCGTATTTGGTATGCAGTTAATTGTTACTGAATGACATGTATCGTATGCACTATTGTCCTCTGTAAGTACTGGGCCCTACTGCAAGTCTTCACACTGTTCGACCCACAGAGCTGCCTACGCATCCCCATGTGATGGATAGGGGATGTACTTTCTTTGGGCAGGTTGTCGGGTCACAATACGGAAAATTTGACCGCTCACCAAATTGGATGTTTGAAGATATACGCCTATTATGTAGATGTCGATAGGTACGGCTCGGTGTTGCGGCTTTAAAAGGCAGAATTGTCCCCCTACCCCTACTGTTCCAGTGGCATACAATATTTTGCTCAATTTTTCCCGAATTTATTATTTGTGTGTTAACTGAATGTAGCTGAATTGCTGTTTTCTGGACGTAAATCAAACATCCTATCAATCGACCTCTTTAAGTAATACTATTTTGTTTCTTATACCTCGTTTAGAGTTGTCTAAGTAATTACTGAATACACACTTAATCGCCAATCCGTAATAAAATGGAAATCGCCAAAGCTTATGACCATTTTATCAATAATATCTTTGCACAGGGCTTATTTGGTTAAATCTGTAAATGAACCGGATTTTGCAGTTTTTGTATTGATTGTTACAATTTGAAAGACAAAATACCACACATTTTAGTAGCTTATGTGTTGTTCCTGCAATATCGATCTTTCTCTTTTCAATTGATATTGAGGTTTTATTTCGCCACGTGTGTCACTAAATGGTAACAATGTAGCAAAACGATTCCACTATTTGAATTTTTGTTCTTATTCGCCTTCAATTATTTGTAGTATGCTCCACTACGTACCATGGTAGTTGTCTAAGTATCTTCAGTACATGCCCCAGTGGCTACGTACAGACTTACAGTTACTGCGGGTTCTTAGAAGTATGTTGTTACCAGCAACATTCCACAGGCACCGGAACTGGGACTGGCACCGGAACTGGTAACGTGAATCACACAACAACAAGTGGAAGTAAGATACAATTACTCAGTGTAGTTTACCCTCCAACTGTCAATCTCCGAAACAGAGGCTATATATGTTCCTACGTAGGATTCACCTCTGCCTCAAACGGAATTAAGCTCGCATATTATTGATTTGTTAATTAAATGAAGAAGTAAAATACAATGTATTAACAGTCCTTATGATGAATGCTTGGCTTTTGTATGTGACCTTATCAAGAAGTCAATAGAACTGCGACGATAAGGTCCGCGTAGGATAAATCTAACGACAATAAGTAATATTTTTTGTGTGTAATGATTGTAGTTTATGATATATTGTGAATTGTATCTCGAGGGCAATTCAGTATTTTTTTATGTCTAATTAGTTTTGGATAAGTCTTAAAATTTATCTAAAAGTACCTAAAATTTTCCTACTCGTGTGCAAGCTGATTTTCACAGAAAAGATTGTTTTGCTCTTATTTGAAGTATAAAGCCATTGGTTATTGTTGTTTTCCCATTATCATAGCTAATAAAGAGCCAGTTTCGTTTTATTTGTATTTTTTAAAATTCCGTATAAATGTCTACATAATGTGACTTCCTGAAGCCACGGGCCACAAGTAAAATGTTTAACAAAAATCAGTTTTCGTTACATGTCTAAAGAACTGAAATTCTGCTTAGTCATTGAGATGGTAAAGGCATAATCGTAGTTATCAATGATACTTAGTTTTATTTCAATTTTATTTCCAATTTGTCAGAACTAATTAATTCTATTTGTTTTGTTTTCGTGTCTTATTTTAAGACATCGCAGTCTTGACAAGTCCCTTGTACTCAAGTAGATAGTATAGAAAATGTCGATAATAAAGATGTATCTCTCTAATAGCAATCAAATTCAAAGAGACTTGTGTCAATTCCACATAAAAATTTATTTTACAAAATCACAATAAATCGTTGGCGGGAATCACATAAAATTTGAAAAAATAATAAACTAAATAATTTATTAAACTCTAATTAGTTTTATTAAGTTAAATGCGATTACCACTGTATGTAATGCGTTTCTTTCTAGGTAAGTGTGGTATTAGTGACGTTACCAGTCATCGTATTGTAGGAGGAACTGTTGCCGCTGAGCATGCGTACCCGTGGCAGGTAATAATGAGAATTACTTAAGATCGCCTTGGTTCCGGTGGTGGTTCACAGGGGTCGTGTAATAGAGCCGCTCACAGGTGGAAACAACATGTCTGGAAAGAGTGGTCACGCATAATAGTAGTAGAAAAGTGTTAAAGTACCCATAATAGGGTCTAACAAGGATTGGAATTTATTCAAACTCCATTTTAACTAAGGTCTTTCCATAGCCCAACAACTATTTCGGAAAAGAAATTGTTAAGTGAAATGCCTAATATTTTTGTACAATGTTTTAAATGTCTGTTTTACTGCAATTATAAGACACCTGAAACACAACGGACACAAAATATGTGGGAGTCGTTTATTTAATGAAATGAGCAATGAATGTTTTCTATATTATAGGTATCACTGAGGTACGGAAGTCATCATATGTGTGGTGGTACCATCATAGATAATCAGTGGATATTAACAGCTGCTCATTGCTTCGAAGAGTAAGTCTTATCTCACTCACAATTTAATTTCTTTGCAGAGTAAGTCTTATTTAACTCACAATATATTTTCTCTGAATAATAAGTATTCGCTTATTCAAAATTGATTTTCCCCGAAGAGTAAGTCATAGCTAAAGCACAATTGAATTAATTCGCAGAGTAAATCTTACCTAGCTCACAATTAAATTCTCTGAAGCGTATGTGTTAGCTAAAACAATTCAATGTTGAACGTGTGAATCATTTTATTAATTAATAAGAAATATTTGCTTAACGTTGAGCGAGCAATATTTAAGTTATATTCAGGATGAAAATAAGTGAACAAACTCTGTGATAACCGCCCACGGCTTCCTCAGCCCATGTCGATTACATGACCGTGTGTTGCAACCCGTGATGGTGGAGGGAGTGATCCTGGTGGTTGAGAGATCACTCGCTGCTGCATCCATTAGCGAGGGTCAGCGGGTTTGATTTTCAATACACCACTTAGGCCCTGACTTCAACTAGACGGGAGACCGGATGGACCCGGTTCGGTCAATCGGCTGGTCATGCCGAGCCCTTAACAAGCTTGTCGTAATTGTCATCATTTTTCTTACCACTTTATTATATCTTATGAATTTCAGTTCCATAGCCGTTTAGTTACAAGCTGTTAAGAAGGCGGTGGCTCATGTGTCAGTCGAGTAGATAGAGTTTTGAACGGGTGTTTCGCCAGTTAAGTCTGGCACGAAGCTTGCGTTCGTGAAGAAATTCATCTATTTGAGTATACCACCCTTGGAACACCTGATGCTTTCTGCAGGTGGTCCGCAACACCAAGCATTGCCTCTGTTGGCACTCCGTGGCGGGTGGGGGACAAGGCTGGTGAACTTTGTTATCGCATCACGGATTCTGAAAGCCCATCTTTTACACAAACAGGCCCCAAAAAAAGAAAAAAATAACATTCCTCTTGAAGAAATGGTTGACGATCAGCAATGGTCAAGATTTATTGATTTAACCAGTACTGACCAAAGTAAACCTGACGAAGCCATTCAATAAATTAGATTTTTTTTTCATAATTTTCTTATAACCAGTAATAGCTGTTCTATACTTTAGTACACAATACTCTCAATGGACGGTAGCGACTGGTATCCACGACAGGGCTCATATTTACAGAGATCAGGTTCACACCGTCAGAAACGTCATCGTTCACAGCCAATACAGCTCTCGCAGTAACCATAACGACATAGCTCTGGTAAAAATAGACAAACCACTTGATCTTAATGACAGAACAACAAGGGCCGCTTGTCTCCCCAGCAAAAACGAAGATTTCGGTAGTTTGGTCTGCACAGTCACCGGATGGGGAGCCTTACATTCAGGTGAGCAAATTTTGAACTCAAATAATTTTAGTTATTTGAATTACAAGTAGACAACGACTGTGAATTGGTGAAATCGATTGGAATATGACGTCTAAGGTATTAAGTACCTGGAAGGAGCCGGAAGTTACCCAGAGTTTTAATGATTTAAACTGATTAACTCGTACAATATCTCTGAAAGATATATATTCTGTTGTTTGTAGATGGTCCAGGAACACAGTTTCTATATGAGGTTAATGTTCCTCTTATGGACAACAACAGATGCCGATATTACCTTGGAAACGTAATCTACGACAGTAATATATGTGCTGGTTATGCTCAGGGTGGAAAAGACGCGTGTCAGGTAGGTTCTTCTTGGGTTTAGAGTAAATGAACTAAAAATTGTAATGCTGTTGGTAGGCTTACTTATGACGGACAGATATAACCTTTGATCGTTTTTTACGGCCTTATGCTATCTTTTGCATTTATTGATTACAAATTGATGCACGCTTTTGTTATCTTGTGAAACCTGGATGTTATCTTTTATCATTTATTTGTGAGTAACATGTGACGCCCCGATGTTGTTTTATATCTCATGTAGATGAAAAGTATTTTGTTTACTTTCAATACTCAGATGAATTGAAAAGAAATTATAGACGCAATATTTTTCCGCCGTCTTTCCCGATTTTCGGTGAAAGTTCGTTTTTTTGGGTTTGTTTGAAATTAAGCTGTCATTTATTTGTTTTTACTTTTATCACTTTGGAATACGGGTTCTGTTTGTTACATTGATACCAATGAAGTACCTTGTGAATTAGATGTTAAAAATAATAATGTGTAAAATATATTCAGTACTTTCACTCCCTGACGTTACAATATATGTCCTTAACGATTTTTATAGCATGCATTTAACGCGCATTTAAAATACAGTTCCTCCACGTTTTTGATGACATATACAATATACGTCAATGAAATATACAGGATAATAAAACGCGCATTGTGGATATTGAAAACAGGGTCATTCGTGCTGAAAAGATTTAAACTGTGCGCGGAAAACTTCCACACACGTGCTCAATCTGATTCTGTGCAATAACTATAACTCCTATTTGTTGGCTAGCAGATTTCCAAAAATACTAAACAGAATAATTCTGTTATTGTACTTAATAGCTCTGCTATTCATCATCACTGCAGTGAAATTTGCCTTTAAATACATATACATTTGATTGTTTTGCTAGACTGATATTTAACTATTTTTCATTACAGGGTGACTCTGGTGGACCTTTGGTTTGTAAAAAAGATAATGTATTTAAGATATCTGGCGTCGTGTCGTGGGGGTATGGGTGCGCCCAAAGAAATGCACCAGGAGTATATACAAGAGTGTCGTCGTTTATTGATTGGATCAATACCGTCAAAGCTCAACATCCATGAAAAAATAAAATTTAATATATCAAGAGTGTTGTCTTTTACAGAGCAATCATTTCTTACATGTATATGTGGGCTCCGGGCATTTTTCCTAGACAAAAGTAAACGACAAGAAGTTTCTTCTAAAACATGCGAAATAATTACATCACCGGTTTTAAACACTTGTTGTAGTCTGTTTAAATTGTGTAGTAGCCAAAACTAATGGCCCAAGTGGAAATCCCATACTTCAAAGAATGTTTGTCAGCGCATACATTTCCAACCCCGTGCGCTGCTTTAAGTGTCAAAAGTTCGGCCACGGAAAGGGACATTGTAGAGGTCACCAGATTTGTTTTAAGTGTGCAGAAGAAGGGCATGAGGGCTTCACCTGCACTAAAAATCCAAAGTGTGCCAATTGTGGTGAAGCTCACATGTCCTCATCCAAGGACTGTCAGCACTTTAAAAAGGAAAAAGAAATTCAAAAAATAAAAACTGAAAAGAACATCTCTTACCCTGAGGCTCGTCGTCTGTATAATACAACAAATAATCCCTCGTCTCCTGCATCAACGTCATACGCCAGTGTTGCCAAACGCGTTCTCACTTCAGTTGAAACGCAGACAATCATCACCTGGCCTATTGACAAACAGGAACCTTCAAAATTAACAGTAACAACAACAGACAAAATCATTAAATCATCACGAAAATCTTCATCTTCTCAAACTGCTGCGTCTTCAGCACCCTCTCAAACTGCTACGTCTTTAGCAACCTCTCAAACTGCTACATCTTCAGCACCCTCTCAATCCTCAACCAATTCTTCAAGAAGCCCCCAAAAAAAATTCAAAAAATACCAATTCCAATTCTTCTAACTCGAATAAAAACCCAAGTCAAAAAGGAGATCGTACTCCAAAACTGCTGCGGGATCCCATTAAGGTCCACAACAGGTTTGGTAGTCTAGATCAACTAGATACTACTATCTGGGGCGATCCCATGGATACACTACCCCCAGATACTGGATCTAAAAGTAGATCCCCCAGCAGAAACCGGAGGAATAGCCCCAAAAAAACTGTCAACTATTCCCCTATTCGCAGACCATAATGGGTACAATAATACAATGGAATTGTCGAGGTCTTAAGATTAATTTTCTGGAAATTACATTATTAGTTCAAGCCTTTCTTCCTATTGCATTTTGCCTACAAGAATCCCACCTAAAACGAAGTGATAACATATCTTTAAAAAACTACTCTATATACAGCACATATGTAGACGAGAATGATAGAGCTGCTGGCGGTTCTACCATTCTTGTAAAAGATCAAGTTCTACATAGCCCTGTAGATCTCGACACTGATCTTCAGGCGGTTGCTGTTAGAATATCATTAGACAAAACAATTACTTTATGCTCTGTGTATATACCACCGAATTCTTCATTAAATTTCAATCAGTTGAAACACCTTACTGATCAGTTACCAGCCCCATATATATTATTTGGGGACTTCAACGCACACAACCCTCTATGGGGTAGTAACACAATTAACGAAAAAGGTAAAATTATTGAAGGCTTAATGAATCAGGAGGATCTGTGTATTTTTAATGATGGAACCAATACATATTTACATCCTGGGAATGGATCATATTCGGCTATTGATCTTACAATAGCAGATCCTTCTCTGTTGCCCGATTTCTCATGGAAAGTCCATGACGATCTCTGTGGCAGCGATCACTTTCCCATTTTCTTGGAATCTTTACACTCTTCAAACACAGAACGAGTCGCTCGGTATAAATTTGGCAAGGCCAATTGGCCTCTATTTGAACAACTCTGTAGAGAACGACTGAACTCGGATACTTTTGAAGCTATTTCTGATCCAATTTTAAAATTCAATGAAACACTTATTTCAATTGCTGACGAAACTATTCCTAAGACCTCGACAAATCCAAAACATCCTAGTAAACCATGGTTCGATGACAGCTGTGAGGACGCTATTAAGGACCGGAAAAAGGCTGAACGACGCTTTAATAAACACCCAAACTCAAAATAATCTTAACCAGTTCCGAATTTTTCGGGCGAAAGCTCGCAGGGTAACGAAACAAAGGCGACGCACCTCTTGGCGTAACTTTGTGTCTAAATTAAATAACCATACCCCTATGAATAAAATTTGGAACATGATTCGTAAAATTAAAGGAAAAAAACAGTAAAGCAAATGTCCATCATTTAAAGGATGGACAAGACTTGTTAACATCAGAGTCAGATATATCTAACAAATTGGCCGAAACATTTGCAAAACACTCGTCCGCTGAAAATTATCATCCGGATTTTCAGCGTATCAAAACTCAAAAAGAAAAATCAAAACTTAATTTCCAGTCAAAAAATTTGGAAGATTACAATACACCTTTTTCTTTGGAAGAGCTAAAAACTTCTTTGAACAAATCTCACGACACAGCATGTGGTCCAGATGACATCCATTACCAACTTCTCAAACATCTGCCACAATCTTCCCTCCAATGCCTTCTGAATCTTCTTAACAACATTTGGGAAACGGGTGACTTACCATCTATATGGAAAATGGCCACTGTTGTGCCTATTCCAAAGCCAGGAAAAGATCACTCGGAAGCGTCCAACTATCGGCCTATAACACTCACAAGCTGTCTTTGTAAAACCCTGGAAAGGATGATCAATGATCGCCTTGTCTGGTTTTTAGAATCCAACAATCTACTTTCTAATATTCAGTGTGGTTTTAGACAAGGGCGAAGTACCCTAGATCATCTTGTACGTTTCGAAACGTATATTCGAAACGCATTTGCAAAAAATGAGCATGTTGTGTCTATCTTTTTCGATTTAGAAAAAGCGTATGACACAACATGGAAATATGGTATTTTAAAAGATCTTTTTGATATGGGGTTGAAAGGTAGACTTCCTACCTTTATTTCAAACTTTTTATCTGACAGAGAGCCCCGTGCGGGATCCGGGTGGCTAAAAGAATAGACCGCAGTCGCGCTAGCTTGTCGTAAAAGGCGACTAAATAGCGCCCAGTACCCTGACCGGCGTGTCAGGTCGGTTTGCCTAAAGACCGACTGGGATGTGTGCCCCAGGTGGTTGAATGGGGTAACCCTGGCAAGCTGGGGTTGTCAGGCCATAATACGGAAAACCTGACCGCAAACCATATTAGTGCACCGTGTTGGGAAAAATGCCACGTTCCTCGCACGTTAAAGAACGCTGCTGTAGTATTCGCTATGAGTAGGGATTTCGATCCCGCTACAGGAGGCTAAATTGCCCGACCCTATCCATCCTCCCATTTGCCAGTGGCAATCTAAAATCCGTTACCCCTTTTTTCCTTGTGTCCCATCCCATTTTCATTCATCATTTCATGTTCATTTTATCATCCATTTCATGTTCATCGCCTGAATATAGCTGAAATATTGCTGCTCGGGCGTTAAACACCATTAATCAATCAATCAATCTGACAGAGAATTTAAAGTTAGGGTCAATTCTACTTTATCTGACCCTTTTGAACAGGAAATGGGTGTTCCTCAGGGAAGCATCCTTTCTGTCACTTTATTAAGTATCAAAATTAATAGCCTTGCTCAGGTTTTGAAAGATAATATTGATGGTTCTCTTTATGTTGACGACTTCCTCATATGTTACCGAGGAAAAAACATGAATAATATTGAACGTCAACTGCAGTTATGTTTAAATAGAATAGAGAAATGGGCAATGGAGAATGGTTTTAAATTCTCCACTGCAAAAACCGTTGGGATGCATTTTTGTAATAAACGAAAGATGCATCCTGACCCCGAATTAAAATTATATAATAATCCTATCAAAATTGTAAAAGAAACTACTTTTCTTGGTCTCATATTTGATTCTAGGCTAACCTTTCTACCCCATATCAAAATGGTATCAAACCTCTTTACGAAAATATTTTTGAAAAACATCCAAATAAAATTCAACCTTTTGGAATCAGAATAAAACCTCATTTGAACAACTCTGGTATAAATTTAGATGAAATTGCTGCTATTGAAATTCCACATAATCCTCCTTGGTTAAACCCCAAACCAGTATTTATTTTTGATCTAAGAAAACATAAAAAGTCCGACACAAACCATTTAATAATACAACAACATTTTGCAGAAATTAAATCGTGTTATCCTGATTATAGTACTATTTATACAGACGGGTCAAAAGACGAAGATAAAGTTGCTTCAGCAGCTGTCTTCGGAGAGCGTGTTGAAACCCGTCTGCCTCATCTGTATTTACTGCTGAGGCGCAAGCTATTCTTCTTGCAATGAAAATAGTTGCTTCGTCAGACGAACACAAATTTATTATCTGCTCCGATTCTCTGTCATGTCTTCTTGCTATTGAAAACTTCAAAGTTATGAATCCTAATATTTTAAAAATTATTCAAATTTACAAAGCCCTTGTAGCTTTGGGTAAAGAGGTTGTGTTTTTCTGGATCCCAAATCATGTGGGAATCCATGGGAACACAGTCGTGGACGAGGAGGCCAAAAAGGCCTTGAATAACCATATAATTAATTGTGCCATACCTTTTACTGATTTTAAAGCATTAATTTTTAAATATATTTCTCGTTTGTGGCAGAGTGGTTGGGATCTAGAGGTTCATAACAAACTTCACGAGATTCAGCCACTACTTCACAAAAATAATTTTAATTGTTTTAGAAGTCGTCGAGACCAAGTTGTTATAACCAGGTGTCGTCTTGGTCATACCAGGACGACTCATAGTTATATTTTAAATAATGATCAACGGCCCGAGTGTGTGCCATGCAACTGTCCATACACAATCAGGCATGTCTTGATGGACTGTGTGGACGTGGCCCACATTCGGGAACGTTTTTATACTGTGGATTCTTACTTTAATTTGTTTACAAAAATTCTACAGTTCTTAAAATAAATTAATTTGTATAATAAAATATAATCTTGTATCATAACTATGCTGTTATTTCATATTTTATTATTTTAATCACGTTATTTTTATGTGTATATACCCTCATACTATTGTGTGAGATTACAGTTTTACTATATTTCGACAGGGTTGTTTCTATGCCAACTTTCTAATTAAACATCATCAATTTATAAAATTGCTCACGTCCTGAATATAGCTGAAATATTGCTTGCTGGACGTTAAACATCAATCAATCAATCAATCAATCAATCAAAGAATGTTTGTACCAACATGTTATAAATTTTTTTCAGCTTCTGAAATGCATTTATCTTAGACATTTCTTAAACTAAATTCAGAAATAAAGTACTATTATGTAAAATGTTGACACAACCGTTAAATAGATTATACATCTATAGTGTATCCATTCAAAATGTCTCAACCACTGGAATTTCTTCTTCTATAATTACGAGATGCAACACACCGCAAACCTTTCGCCACTACAAAGCCGAGGAAGCTTTGCACATCAGCCTATACCTTCTATGCAAATCCTATAAGGAGGCTGTCTATCAAATTGTAACACAGTTCATAATATGGTGTGAAAAAGAAAGAATAATTTAAATGATTAAAGATTAACAAAGGAAAAGACGCGATTCATCTAAGTCAGGGCTAACACGATTTCCCGTCTATAAAAGTAAGGGTTTAGTAGATGATCGGGACCGTTTACCCGGCCTACTGAAATCCCATCCTGTAAGTCCACCTGGGTCGCAACACACGGCAAGTGTTGCCTCGGCTAGCAGACTCTCACTGCACGCCGAGGAAGCCGTGGCCCGGGTCCCACACGGGCTTACAAATGTTAAAATAATTCTATAATATATAAACTCACGTCCTGAATATAGCTAACATATTGCTTGATGTAGGTAAAGCAAAAGCTATCAATCTTATTTTTAAGTTCTATAGTTTATATATATATATATATATATATATATATATATATATATATATATAGTTTCTATAGTGCAAATACGTATTTTAATTTATATAAAACTGTCGCAGGCGACACAATTTTAAAATTTTAAAAAAAAAATTAATTTATTTAATTTCAATAAAATTTAATTTCAGTACTAAGTGTGCTGCTTCATATCTTTTATTGTTTTAATTACCATTTTTATCTGTATATATTCTCATATTATTGTATGAGATCACGTTTTAGTATAAAAGGGAGGCATAAAGTACTACTAATTTCAAAATTGTAATTTTCACGTCCTGAATATAGCTGAAATATTGCTTGCTGGACGTTAAACATCAATCAATCAATCAGTCTTATTTTTAAGCGATAGTGTTTGTATTGGACACAACGGTACATTACTTATTAAGTTTGTGTAATAATTTAGTGCTTTTATATAGTTTATAAAAAACTAAAATTTGTGTTATTTATATTCGTTATTTTTATCTTGAAATCGCGTCCATTAATTATAGGTGTAAAGTTATCTTATAATTCGGACCAAAACATCATTTAGGGGGGGACTGTTGAGATACTACATGTCTAAACTGGATCGTGTATTAAATAATGATATGTTTGATGTCTAATTATTGACGTTTTATGTTGGACAGGTCTTAAAATAAATTCAGAAATAAAGTACAATAATGTAAAATTTTGACACAACCTTTAAATAGATCATACATTTTTTGTTTCAATCTTATTAATTGACATGGATTGCCAGGTCGGGTTTTATCCGGGTATGCAGGCTTCCTACCGAGTTAAAAAAAAACTGGACGCCTTGACATAGCTGAAAAATTCCAACAAACAAATAACATTTAGCCATTCCTAAAACATTTAAGAAAAAAGGTGTACGTGATGATATGTATACAGGAAACAACGATACGGATAATAAACAAGCGATGGAACAACAACAAAACAAACTTATAAAATCAATAATGGAAATAAGATGTAAGAAATACCACTATTTTCTTTATTAAAATGAGACCATTATAAGAAAGATACTTTGTGTTTTTGAATGAAATTTATAGGTACGTAATCAGCTACATAAGTTAACAAGATGAAAATCTTGTTGAAGGTGAGATAAATGTAGGTATATCCTTAAGAACTCGTAACTTTTGTTGACTCGTTGTAGGTAACAATGATCGGGTTTGCTTCGGGTACTCTGGCTTCCTCCACGGAGGCAAAAGCAGATAAAACTATTAAACATCTAGAACATTAAAGCTATAGGTCATAACAATTACAACATATCCATCTCAAATTTTCGCATTAAGGTCTCATATGTAAGACTTTTCAGTAAAAAGAGATAGTTTTGTCAGTTTATTTTAAATAATTGTATATAGATAGTCCTATTTTTGTTTAATTCACAATACAGAGAAATTGTTTTTTTAGATTCTGAACAAAACAACAATACTATATCTTTTTAGCCTTACCACTGTTCACAATGGCGATTACGTCATTAATTATTATATAATAGAACGTTTATTATTAATTTCTATTATAAACAGTTCAAAGTTCTTTAACAACAGCACTGTAGTAAGTGAAAATAGCCGTTTAACGTATGCATTTTAATGAAACTTTATATAAAAGAGATACGCAATTAACTGTAATAGTATGACAGGACAAGCTGTTAAGCACAGTGCTTAGAAAATTGGATGATCCTGAACAAAAAAATCACACCATAACCAATTGTAATATCCTTTTTGAGTTAGCGGAAAATTTTAATCTTTGTTGAAAACGAAAAGGGCCGACACATATATATCAACGTAAAATGTAGTAAAAGATGACATATCATATTAAAACAAAAAAAATGGAATCAACAGACTACAAAACGACGATGCTTATAATGTGAGAAAAGGGCTTACAAGGTAACATGGATACTTTTTATACCCCGCCACATGAAGTGGTGAGGTATTATGTTCTACCCTCCGTTTCGTTCGGTGCCTGTCCGTCCGTCCCCCGAAGGTTTCCAGATGATAACTGGGGAACGCGTAAACAGATTTGAATGTTATTTTGCACAGCTATTAAGAACAATAAAATAAAGGTCAAGTTTAATTTTCAGGATGATCCGAAAAATAGTAATTATAGTTTTGCCTATTTTAAAAATTTTACAATGCTGAAATTTTCTGGTCTAAGAAAGATAACTCATTTCTTTCCCTCATATATAATATATATAAATATATTGTGGCCAACGGGGTTAAACGGACTTGAATCATATTTTGTGCAGCTGTTAAATATAGCATAATTGTGATTATGGTTTGGTTAGGTAAGTGTATAGTTCACTGCTATGTTTCACTTCTGTATGGCTTACATATTAACATTCCTATATGCCAACAAAAGAAAGTTGAGGTCGTATTGTCCAAATGTTAAATGGTTTTAATATATGGTGTTTACAGCATTGTTGCTCAGAAACTGAATTTATTTTATTAGTTTTATAATATAATCAAAGCGTGCGGATTGCAAGAACAACTTTTAAATATGTAATTATTTATCAATTTAATGACAAATATGTAGGCGGGGTATCATTTAGTGTCCCATTAGATGCCGTATTTTTACCTATAGAATTATACTTAAACATTTCTTCCAGAACTCACATAATCTAAAAATGTTTCCGTAACAAGACATTTGACTTGACTAACAAACTAAATCCAAAATGACCTCAAATGACAATCAAGACCAGTAACAACGGCCGTTTTAATTATTCTTTAAGGGTATTGACATTTTTTATCATGCCAATATTCTTTGTCATGTTTTTTGCTGGCTGTTTTGGTTTCATCATGAATTGGAGTGCCCAAGACGTTTGATTTGTCCATCGGACCACTATTTTATTTTATACCACTTAGATTTGGGAATGTGAAGAGACAATCTTGTACTTGGTGTTTATCTACCCGTATTAAATAGCATGCGGGGCCTCGGTGGCCTAGTGGTCAAGGTAGTTCGTCTACAATTGATCACGTGGTCTGTCAGCACTGAGATTGCGGGTTCGATTCTTACTGCAGGCAGGGTGTACTCGACTCTTATCTTAATTGACAAGGATTGCCAGTTTTCCTACCGCAGGTCGGGGGTTTTCTCCGGGTACTCCGGCTTCCTCCCCCAATAAAAACTGGACGCCATGATATAGCTGAAAAATTGCTGAAATTGGCGTTAAACACCATCAAACAATCAATTAAATAGCATGCAGGGAGTACCTGTAATTTGTCATATGATTTGAAGATTTGTAAAACAATTTATAATCAGTAGTTTATGAAAATTTGTTATGACTTTGGCGGGTGGATTCATATGTGAATTTGAATAGCAATAAAGTTGTTTGTCAGAATACAAACACTTTTGGAAAAAGAATTCATTTCAATTTGGAAAGTCGTACATGATTCAAATGGAAAACGTATGTGATACATTTAAGACTGTGATGATCTGACTTTATTACTAGATTTTTATATTTTAGTTTGTTTTCTGTTGTAATTTGTCAGATAGCTGTGTGTTGAGCGGCACGGTGAGATTGAGGCGTAAAAGGTTTTGATTTTGTTTTGTAAATATGTTCTTTTGTTTGTTTTGTTCTATAATAAATTTAAATTTTATATTTGTTGTGATTCACTACAATTGACAGATCTAGGCAAAATCTGTAAAAGAACCCATAAGAGAACTTTCACTTCTTTACAATGTAATGTCCTATTCTGAGTTAGCGGAAACATTTAACCGCTGATAAAAACAGAAAGAGCCGACACACAAATATCAACGAAACATGTAGTAAAAGAAGACCTAATATCATGAAAACAAACAAAATGGAATCAATCGACTATAAAAGGAAGATGATTTTAATGTAATGACGGGAAAAGGGCTTACAAGACAACATGGATACTTTTAACCTATAGAAATTTCTTCCAGAACTCACAAGATCCACTGGTGTTAAACTGATGATAGTAACGTACGTTACTACCATCCCAAGATGGCAGATGAAAAAACTGCTAAGATCGTTTTTTGTCTTTATGTTCGATTCTTTCGCGTTTTAACCACCATTTTATTTGTAAAATTGAGCCTACACTTCTGAAGAATATTAGTATTAAGTATTTTGTGTTGTACAATGCTCCTATTGCCAGATATTCGACTAGAAAAAATGGTCAATGATGATAGTAACGTCAGTGATTAATGATAGTAACGTCCGACTTTGCACCTCATGTGATGATAGTAACGAGAAGTTCCTATATATAATCATATTGTCAGTATTTCTTAACATTTTCTCACACAATAACAAGTTAACGTTTTACTATCAATGGTCATTCCTGTCATTGGCGCGATATAATTACGCGTAAAATAAATTTACACGTAAAAACAAAAAAGTCACGCGTCATTGTTATCAATTAACGCGTTATTTGTATAAACTTACACGTAAATCTGTGATAATTACGCGTGAGTTTTCAAAATTAACGCGTGAATAATACTTACGCTTTAATATAGTAATATATGCGTAATTTTTATTTAATTGTTTTTTATGTATTACGCGTAATTTTATGGGCCAATGAAACAGGCTGTTACAAACCATGAAATCTTCAAAGTAGGCGTTTTCATGGAGACAGAGATAGATTTCTTCAACGGATTCAACATGTTTAAGAAACCTTTGATTGTTGTTGCAGACACACAATGTGACGGCTTAAGGACTAGTATCATTCAAAGGTAGCAAAATGGTAAATTACAAAATGTCACAAAATCGTAAAACATTGCGATAACGTATGACCACGAATTTCGGCAAAGATATAAAAAAACATGGCAAATATAACTTTCATTAGTATAAAAAATAAGTTTGATTGCATACTTCAATTTCATGAACTTAAAGTAAACACATCATCACAGGTCAACTTTCAGTGAAAGAATATGTTAAATGCAAAAAATACTCAGTAAGTCGTGTAACCACCACGCTTCCGGTACAGTTCATTTACTCTCCTCCTCATGCTGTTGACTTAACGACAAAGTGTAGCATGTGGTAAATTCTTCCATTCATTTTGAATGGCAACACGTAGTTCTTGGACATTTTGACAAGCAGGTGCTCTGTTATTGATTTTACGGCCAATGATATCCCACAAATGTTCAATTGGATTCATATCAGGTGACATGGATGGCCATGGAAGATGCCCAATAGCTTCCCTTTCGATAACATCACGTACAATTGCAGCTCTGTGAGGTCTTGCGTTGTCATCCATAAAGATGGGTCTGTTACCAAGTGCAAGATTGTCAAAATGTTGCACAATAATAGTTTTAATGACGTCATTTCGATATTTCTGCCCTGTCATTGTCCCATCAACCACATACAGATTCAGTTTACAGTCGTACGAAAAGCCCGATCCCCACACTGTAACACCACCACCGCCAAACACTGTAGTGCCTAGGGTGTTTTTCTGGCTGTAAGCAGTGCCTCGTTGTCTCCAAACGCACATACGCCCATCAATATGACGAAGAAGGAATCTGCTTTCGTCGGTCCAGTGTACTCGTCGCCAGCTTCGAACATTCCAATGGTGGAGATATCATGCCCACTCTAAAAGTGCTTGGCGATGTCTCTGTGTCAACAGTGGATATTTCAAGGTACGACGAGCACTCAACCTTGCAGTGTTTAGGAGCCTGTTAACTGTTCAAACGGCGACTCTGGTTGCAATATTCCAATCGTCAGTGGCAAACGGTTGGCGTTTGGCTACACGAACGAGTGCTCTATCCTCCCTTTCAGATGTTTTTAGTGGTCGACCTGACCTAGGACGTTCCTGGATAGTTCAATTATCTCGATGACGTTTCAGTAGCCGGGATACAATACTAAAGTGAATGCCAAAGTTTTGTGCTATCTGAAGCATGCTCTGTCCACTATTACGCATTCCGACGATCTGCCACTTTTCAGCTTCACTCAATTTCCGTCTAGGCATTGTAAAAATGTAAAGATGAAGTCGAAAAAGACCAGGAGATGAACACTAAATCTTTAAGGAAAACAAGGCTTTAGGCGTGCTCGACTACTGTATGACAAACTGGTTTTGCTATTTAAAGATTTACCTGAGGAGTTAATTAAATTAACTTTCCTGTGCTGGAATGATGGCTTTAGTACATAAATAACTCTTAATATTCATCCAGATTTTTGAAATTATAAAAAAAAAATTGTAGTTGCTTAACTTATGGCGGGGTGTATATATTAACAAGTTCACTCCGTTTACATAACTAAATAAAGTAAAAATCGCCGAAATTCGAGTGGTAGCCGTACGATTTTGTTTTCTTTCCTTTAAAAGTCCTTAAGCCATCGTCTTATGTATCTGATTCGCTAAATCTGAAACAATAATCAACTGTTTCTTGAATCCGTTGCAGAAAACTAGTATCCATGTAAATGCCTACATGCAGTCAAGGGCCTCGGTGGCCGAATAGTTAGGGTAGTTTGTGTACTATTGATCACGTGTCTGTCAACACTAAGGTTGCGGGCTCAAGTCTCACTGCGGGCAGGATGTACTCGACTCCAATCTTAATTGACAAGGATTGCCAGTTTTCCTACCGAAGATCGGGGGTTCTCTCCGGCTTCCTCCCCTAATAAAAACTGGACTCGATGATATAGCTGAAAAATGGCTGAAAGTGGCGTTAAACATTATTCAATCAAAATTAGCAAATACATGCAGTCATCTTTGAAGATTTCGTTGTTTGTAACAGGCTGTTTTATTGGCTCATAAATTACGCGTCATAAATAAAAAATTACAGGTAACAAATAAAAAAATGACCCGATATATTACTTTAAATATTAATTACGCGTTAATTTAGAAAAATCACGCATTATTATTGGAGATTTACGGGTAAGTTTATTCAAATATTGCGTTGATAACAATGAACCGAACGGCAATTGATGTTTTACATAAAGGAATAGCCGTAATATTCTATCTGTGTATGAAAATAGCAAAATAATATCCTATGGCGTGATGTTCACTGTAAAACAACCAATACCATGAATACGCGGTTATTCAATGTGCACCAGGTGCTCGTGATTTATTTATAGACAGAAAAAATACTTCCCCAAATTCTTAAATATTGATAATTTTTTTGAAGGTGGTTAAATGTACTGGCCTCGGTTTCATAAAACTTCTCAAATTGCGATTTTCCTCAAATATCCGAGTTTTTCCTCAAACTTGAATTTTCAAGCAATCTGATTGGTCAATTTTCGAGTTGAGGAAATCCTCAAATTTGAGATGTTTTATGAAACCGGGCCCAGTAGAATCTTCTGCTGATAACATATTGTCACATACACTATTACATCATTTCAGAAATAACCCAAAGTTAAATCTTGTTTTTGGCCGCCAAAACAATGTACTTAAAACAACTAGCATTTACTGCACTAATCTTGGCCCTGAATTTCAGGAATTTTCTCGTAACTTATATTTACTTTAAACAACTTGGTAAGGTGGGTTTTACAGAAAATACTGCTTTGTGAATTCAAACAGAGATTATTGCAGGAACCACCCAACCCAGAGTGACCGAAAATCCTGGAATAAATGCCTAATTTTGGACCAATATAAGATAAGCTGGTAAATTAATTTTTTTTAATAAAGTAGATTCTCATTGAATTGGTTTCATGTATGGAGTACCGTGTTAATAATAATAACAAACGAAGATAAAAACAAACAATAACAACGTATTAACTTCAGGCCATAATAAAACAAATTCCTAGAACTCTGTTCGCCCGCTATTTTGTAGTTATAAATTCTTTTTTTTTCATATATGTTTAGTACAATTTTTTGCATCCGGCTGCTTCAAATTAAAAAAATAAGAATCTAGGAATTTATTTATTGCCTAAGTCAAATTCCTATGTCCTACCCTTTTTGCGTTGATTATTTGTTCTCGTCACAGTCTGAACATAGATGAGATACTGCCCACTAGAGTAAAGCAAATGTCAAATCACCCAATAGATTTTGTCGAAGTATTAAGGTTTTAATAACATACCAAATGGTAATGCCATGCCTAATTGCCTAATTTTATTTGCCTTTCACCATCGATTTGCTGCTACCGCAGGTCGGAGGTTCTCTCCGGGTACTCCGGCTTCGTCCCCCAATAAAAACTGGATGCCATCATTTAGCTGAAAAATTGCTGAAAGTGGCGTTAAAACACCATTCAAACAAACAAACAAAATCGATTTGCTGAATGAAGGTGAACCAATTGTATTACATCACTAGAAATAAATTTCACACCATTTATACGAAGTCAAACAGGCAGGAAAAAAAAATTGTCGTTACTACCATCTCTCTCTCCCGTTACTATCGTCCTTGGTAATTTTAATAATGTCGTTACTATCATCATTGCCAAAATTTCATGGTCGTATATCTGTCTATACGAGTATTGTAAAACACAAAAAACTAAATACTCCTATTCTTCAGAAGTGTATGTTCAATCTTACCAATAAAATGATTGTTCAAATGCGAAAGAAACGAAAATAATAACAAAAAACGATCTTATCAGTTTTTTCATCTGCCATCTTGGGATGGTAGTAACGTACGTTACTATCATCAGTTTAACACCAGTGAAGATCTAAAAATATTTCCGTAACAATATATCTGACTTGACTGACCAACTAAATCCAAATGACCTCAAACGACAATCAAGACCAGTAACAAAGATCGTTTTAATTATTCTTTACGGGTATCGACAATATTTATCATTCTGATATTCTTTCTCATATGTTTTTCACAGATGAAGTAGAATGAGGATAGACATATTGTATCGTTCCAATGGAATTTGTAAACACATTCTTCCTTAAAGCCATATGATGGTTGACCGCTAGCCTAGTCCTCGTAGAGTAACAAAGAGTTGTCAGATACCCAGACCCATTTACCTACTACTGGGTCGATTTTGTTGGCTCATGTTCAGGTTTTCTCTCCCTGCAAACCTGCATTAAGTTTCAATCTTTTTATTGAAAATCTTACTTTTGTGCTTTGTTATATACGATGTTGTTTATTGTACATTATATTTTTTAGTTACCGTAATGCTTTACCCTAATAAATTTGCGTACTTTGTAAAAAGGTAACAATCCATGCCATTTCAGCTGCATCTATTTTGACCAAATTTGCTAAAAATCTGTCTGACAATCTGTTAAAGGTCAACACTATCAAACCGGAAGTCATGAACAGCTTGCGGTCTTCGCCAATGGTCGTCTGAACACTTAACCATGAAAATAACATGCTTCGGGTTTGGTTAGTAACTTCGGTCAGAAAATCTGGTTGACAATATGTTTTCGGTCTAAAGTCATTAATTTACGGTTTTGTAAACGTCACTTCCTATTTGAATAGTCAATTACGGTCCTATGTTTTTCTGGTTCAGGACAATAATTTTCTGGTTCAGGACAATAATTCTGTAAAAAAAACATAACGACATAACTGGTATACGGAAGTTTGGAACTGCAAGTTTCGGAAAATATTGCAGTAAGAAATAGCCTGTTTTATCACAAAACGGCCCCCAACAACGTCTATATCTAGGTTAAAACATTATGGTGAAACCATTACTTTCTCACAGAAATCTGGAAAAGACCTTAGTAATTGTTCTTGAACAGTAAGCAATATCTTGCATATTGCAGTTTAAGATGTTAATGAACGCCTTTTTAAACGTGCACAATAAAAACTATTGATATACAAAGTTAAATTGAATCTTTTTAATATTCGAAAGATTTGGTAGAAAATATTAATTTAGTTTTGGCAAGAAACACCGTCATTTGTATGGTTGCATAATCTTCTAGACTTGTATATTATTTTTTTGTTGATATTGTATCGCCATGTTTACTGGTTGGTACTTTCTTTAGACTTTTTATATAATATTTTGAACTACCTGTAATGTGTATTTACACGATCCCAGTGCACAAATAAAAAGTTTTCTGAATCTGGAAACTAAGAAAATATTCTACAATGGATACATATTACCCTTAATTGATTACTGTTGCATAATATGGGGAGGATGTAACAATGACAGCCTTGACAGAATACTAAAACTGCAAAAACGGGCAGCCAGATTAATTTTAGATACAGACCCTTTAGCCCCTTCAGCACCACTTTTTAAGCAACTGGGCATAATGACAGTACAATTAAGAATCAAATATCATAAATATTTACTTCTACATAAAACATTGAAGGGAGATGCCCCTGAATACTTTATACAAAAGTTTAATTATCTCTCGTCTAATATTCATTATGGCTTAAGAAATGTGTTAGAAGGAAATCTTATGGTACCAAAACAAACTACTGAACTTTACAAAAAGTCATTTGCATATTCTGGTGCTGTTTTATGGAATGAGTTACCACCATGTTATAGAAACATTAAAAACACACAAACTTTCAAACATTGTATTAAGAAATATCTGTCACAAGACTGATGACAGCAGTTTTTGTTGTAATATTGTTACTTCATTACCACGCTCATGTTTGTATGTTATTGTCAATTTATATATTTTTTGTTTATTTATTTGTAATTTTTTGATGAGGGCCTCAGGGAAGATTAGTTGTATTACTAACTGTGTAACCCTCTTTAAATAAAGTCATTATTATTATTATTATTATAAGAAACACCGTCATTTGTAAGAGATTGACTCCCAAATTCAGGAAGAAATCCAAAGAAAGGTGGTTGATAAAACTAAACAAAACTCAACTATTGTACAATCTATGGAAACAATGAATGCATAAAAGAAGAATTTTCGTCATTTCAACGCTGGCAAAAAATGATACCCAATGGAACAAAAACGTATGCGGAAGTTATAACTAAAGGAAGACCACCCACAACATTTTAATACACACAAATAACCGAAGATGGAATTCGACCTCTAAAAGTCTACTAAACAACAGAGCATGGAATCCAAATTATAGAAGTCAACAAAATAACAAACAATTTCGATCAAGAGGACAATAATTTCCAAGCGGTAATGATAAACAATATGCGTACAAGGGGCGATCAATCCAATAAGGAGGACAGGGATTTAACCGACAAAATACAAACTCACGCAATGTTAACTGCCTAAACTATACCAACAACAGATTACATCAAGGAAACCGGAATAGTTCTTGGATTCTTAAACCAGAACAGTCATATGGTGGAGGGTTCGGTAATAACCAGAATCAAGGACAATACACCAAATAACACAAAAAACCAAAACGGGAATCTTTTTTGGGACAATATCAGAGGGGTCAGGACACCGGAAGTAAAAACAACAATAAAACCAAAGGGAATTAATTTATCATCAAAACACTATAAACCGTACAAATTGATATTTTATGCATGTGACTAAAATTTACACCTACTCCAAAGACGCAATATATTCCAGAAATGAAGGACGATATACCAGTTTCGTCACAAATTGCGATTATCGGACGAATTTTTAGAAAATGAAAATAGAGGGGACGGGTCTCTAGTTAGTAAGAAAAGCGATTATTGTCCAAGGAAAAATTAAAATAAAACTTTAGACGAATATTGTGAACATTTAACTAAATTTCCTATACAGAACATGGTCCTCCAAAATACAAAATCGAACTTTTCGAAAAATCAATGGAAAAATTTGCTAGAATTGAAAAAACGATCAAACCATTGTGATAAAAGAGGCCGATAATGGCAGCGCTGTTGTAATAATGGACAGAATTTATTATATAAATTTAGTAGAACAAATTGTATCAGATAATACGCTCTATGAAAAAGCACCAAGACAATTGTTAATAGAATGATTGTTTTATTTCATCTACATCGCAAATATCTTACGGAAAAGGAATCGATTACTTAAAAAATTTTCGTTGCAAATCAAGTAATTTTTACGGACTAACGAAAATTCATAAGAGCAAAATAATTAACGAAAAATGTCAACACTCAAGTAATGAATGTGTAAATGTACCGTCACCTTCCGATCTAAAAATTCGCCTCATCGTAGCGGGACCAATTTGTGAAACACGTTGTTCTCAAACCTTTATTGAAACATATTAAAAGTTATATTAGAGATGATTTGGATATGCTGAACCACCTTCCAGAAACTATAAACGAAAATACATACATGGTTTAATTTGATGTCGTTAATCTATATACAAACATTCCGCACGAATGCGGTCTAAATGCCATTAAATATTGGATTGAAAAATACCGAGAAAATATACAAAGTCGATTTATAAATGACTTTATTATCGATATTTTAAGATTTATATTAGAAAATAATTATTTGTACTTCAATAATCAAGCTTACCGTCGAAAATCCGGAACTGCCATGGGCACGAAGGTTGCCCCTACTTATGCGAATTTAGTGATGGGTTTTCACGAATTAAAAATTTACCAACAATCTATGCTTAAGTTCGGAGATGTGTTTCATGCATATTTGTTAGAAAATTGGAAAAGATTTCTTGAGGATTGTTTCATCCTATGGAATGACAGTTTAGAAATCTTTGCAGATTTCAAAGAATTAATAAACGGAATAAATGAGAACCTACAATGTACAATGGATCATAGCAATGACAGATTACCTTTCTTAAATATATTAATCATTAAAATAATAACAATTTAGAAACTGACATATACTTTAAACCAACCGACTCCAAACAATATTTACTATAACTTTCTTCTTGCCATCCGAGACACACCCGTATCAATATACCTTATAATTTAGCCAGGAGAATCTGTGCTATAGTGTCGTCCACGGAAACCAGAAATTTGAGACTTAAGGAACTCAGTGACGTTTTATTAGCTCGGAAATATCCGACAAAACTCATAGAAAATGGAATCGATAGAGCTACTAGATTAGCACACAGGAATTGCGGAAAGTTAGGAATAACGAAAAACCGGAAGTCATACCATATGTTTCGACATACAATTCCCGTAATGCCGAAGTATTCGGACAGATATTAGACAACATTGTTTGAATGGTGTTTTAATGCCACTTTCAGCAATTTTTCAGTTATTTCATGGCGTCCAGCTTTTATTGGGGGAGGAAGCCGGAGTACCCGGAGAGAACCCCTGACCTGCGGTAGGAAAACTGGCAATCCTTGTCAGTTAAGATTGGAGTCGAGTACAATCTTCCTGCAGTGAGAATCGAACCCGCAACCTCAGTGTTGACAGACCACGTGATCAATAGTAGACGAACTACCTTGACCACTCGGCCACCGAGGCCCCCATTCCGATATTACAGAATGACGAACGAATGTAAGCCGTCCTGCAGAAACATCCAATTATTAAAAGCAAAAGACAATCAAAGTCGCTGAAAAAAAATACTCACTGATGCCAAACTTAGCACAAACCAATTGTTGCCACAGCACCAAGTATGATCATTTAGTAGTCCGTGTAACTGGTCACACAGCATTGGTCAGTGTCACATATCCAAGTTAGAGTGACATTGCACCAGTCAGTGTTTATGTTCGTAAGCCTAGATTAATATTAATATTTAGATAAAATCATTTTTTATTATTAAAGGTACCACAGTGACTGAACAAACAATGAATAATGGCAACGCTACTAGATCATCAAAGGCAACACTGGGATCTGGCAACACTACCAGAGGAGGCAAATGTTAATATACCATATATCAGTAGCACATTTTAGCATAAAGACAATCTTCGAACACAATAAACAAATCTTCTTCTCTGGTTGTTTCTTTGTTGTTTGTGTAAACTGGCTTAGAAATGTATTTTATAAATAATTGTTTGTTCAACGCCATCATAGCTAAATTATTCAGCTATTTTATGACGTCGGCGTGAAGAGCAGAAGTACCTGGTAAAACACCCTTGGCATTTGACAGAACACTACAACATTGCCTTTGTAGTTTTCTCAATTGACCAAATAATTCAAACGTTAAGATAGACAGCTGAAACAATATACACAATATAATATGAACACTTGGTCATAATTGTAGTGGACACTCATTATGAGCAGTTGAGCTTATAATATGTTCACAACATTATGCAGTATGAGATAGTAAATGACCATCTACTTTAACCACTGGATCATTTAGGCCCTGTTTTGAATAATGTAAAGCGAATCCGGTAGCTTGTGTGACTGCACACCATTAAGCATATAACAAATGACTATACATTCAGAACCAGATGTGTGATGGTTCCTTTGTTCTCACAACACCATGTGTAGTCATATATTGGGTTCATGTTACTGGTCAAGGTCACATGTCTAATTAAGATTGACACTGCATCAGTCAGTGTTTATGTTTGTAAGCCTAGATTAATATTAATATTTAGATCACATCATGTTTATTATTAAAAGGTACCTCGGTGACTGTACAAACCATCACCATGAATAATGGCAACGTTACTAGATCAACAATGGCATCTGGCAACACAACCAGAGGAGGCACTGCACACCCACCCAGTTAATATACAATACATCAGTAGCATTGTTTGGCTGTTTGTATTCTTAGCAACAAGAAAACTAATTACTTATGGACGGTTTCTCTTAAAAGCCTTTGTATATGTGCTATGTATGTGCCCTTAAATATTAAAACTAATTGCCAAAACTATGTTTTAGCTTGTGTAACTATATATCTGATAGAATTTGTGTAAGAAACTATTGATGTTTGTTAGCTTTTTAACTTCTTACACTACTTTTATCGATGTTTCAGCTATGTCCTGGTGACAAGGAGATTTAGTAGCTGCATCGGATGGGCTTTTAGGCAAAACAATGGTTGAAGTACGCATTACACAGTCAGGCAGATGTTACTACGTCAGGTAGAAATATTTCCAAACTAAATAATAGTACCACTATGCCACCGAATCCTCCGTCTGACATAAGAAGTAAACAAAATAACTTTGTGCCAATGGGCCAAACGGCTCAGGAGAATTCCGTTCTAAGTCTACGTTAGGCAAAAGAGTCTAAACAGGGACATATGTTTCTGATGCAGCATCCGTTTGTCATTCGAAAGCCTCAATATCTGTCATTCATCGTGCAATCATTCCATTTGCTGTACTATACAGATTTTAGTGCCAAATTAGTGATTTACCGTCGTGTCGTCTCTTTTAAACCGAGCAACAGCTCGATGGTAAAATACCCGAAACAAATAAATTTGCCCTAATTTAACAATTATTCAGCCGATAAGTAATTAACACCACAGAATGACCCGCCACGCGTATAATGGACTCGCGTCTGTTCGACATCCAAAATGACGATTATAAAAAACACACCGATAGCAATATTAATAGACATTTCCTGAGCACATTTTAAATATTTTCCGTGAAACTTCATGTCCTAAATTAAATTCACCAAATACCTGAATTGCAGACCGTGAATTAATTTATTCACTTTAAAACTAGGTGTTCTCTACCATATGAGTTTACCTGTACAAATTATCTGTGTGGCAAGTCACATGATTTACATGGCTTGAAAATTAATCTTAAATAAAGTAAGCTTAACTTATAAATATTAATGAGTGATTAAAAGTGATATTTTTGTGACGTCAGGTTATCCCTAGAATACGCACCGAAAATGAATGAATGATTGATTGATTGATTGATGTTCAACGTCCAGCAAGCAATATTTCAGCTATATTCAGGACGTGAACAATTTAAGAAAACAGAGACAATCCTGTCGAAATATAGTATAACTGTTATCTCACACAATAGTATGAGGGTATATACACATAAAAAATAACGTGATTAAAATCATAAAACATGAAATAACAGCATAGTTACGATATAAGTTTATATATTATACAAATTATTTTTTTAAAAACTGTAGAATTTTGTCGCCAGCGACAGTTGTAAACAAATTAAAGTAAGAATCTACAGTATAAAAACGTTCCCGAATGTGGGCCACGTCAACACAGTCGATAAGGACATGCTTGATTGTATACGGACTGTCGCATGGCACACACTCGGATCGTGGCTCAACATTTAAAATAGAATCGTGTGTGGCCTGGTGTGACCAAGACGACACCTAGTTAAAACTACTTGGTCTCTACGACCTCCATATGATTTAAAATTATTTGCATGCAGAAGTGGTTGGATCTCATGAAGTTTATTATGGACTTCTAGAAAACAACCACTCTGCCATGCATTAAAAATACATTTTAAAATAAAGGATTTAAAATCGGTAAAAGGTATTTTACAATTAATGATATCATTATTTAAGGCATTCTTAGCTTCCCTGTCAACGACTGTTTCCATGGATTCCAACATGACTTGGAATCCAGCAGAACACAACCTCTTTACCTAAAGTTGTCAGCGATTTATAAATTAGAATTATTTTTTTAAATAAAGGGATTTTTAATTTTAGAATTTTCAATTGCCTGAAGACATGACAAAGAATCGGAGCAGATAATAAATTTACTGTCATCTGACGAAGCAATAATTTTTAGTGCAAGAAGAATAGCTTGCGCTTCTGCACTAAAAACAGAAGAAACGGAAGGAAGACGGCGAGTTTCAACACGCTCTTCAAAGACAGCGGCCGATGCAACTTTATCGCCGTCATTCGATCCATCTGTAAAAATTGCAGAATGGTCAGGATAGTGAGATTTTATTTCTGCAAAGTGTTGTTGAATAATTAAAAGGTTTGTGTCAGACTTTTTATGGTTTCTAAGATCAAAAATAAATACCGGTTTTGGATTTAACCATGGTGGGTTATGTGGAATTTCAATAGCATCAATTTCATCTAAATTTATACCAGAGTTGTTCAAATGAGGTTTTAATCTGATACCTAAAGGTTGAATTTTATTTGGATGTTTTTCAAAAATATTTTCGTAAAGAGGTTTGAAAACACAGTCGTGGGCCGGGTTGCCAGGATACGCCCTCAATTTGGTTGCATATTGCAAAGCGAGCATAATTCTTCTTTGATACAAAGAAGGCTCGTTTGTTTCTACATACAAACTATTTACAGGTGTGGTTCTAAAAGCTCCAAGACACAGTCGCAATCCCTGATGGTGTAAAGTATCAAGGATTTTGACATATGACTTGCGAGCAGAACCATAAATAAAGCAACCGTAATCTAATTTCAATGAAACCAGCGATCTGTAAAGATTCTGTAAAACATCGCACTCAGCACCCCAGTCAGTGCTGGATACGATTTTAAAAATATCTAATGCTTTAAGGCATTTATTTTTTAACATTTTGATATGGTGTAGAAAGTTTAGCCTTGAATCAAATAAGAGACCAAGAAAAGTAGTTCCTTTTACAATTTTGATAGGATTATTTTGTAATTTTAATTCGGGGTCAGGATGCATCTTTCGTTTCTTATAAAAATGCAACCCAACGGTTTTTCTACTGGAGAATTAAAAACCATTCTCCATTTCCCATTTCCCTATTCTATTTAAACATAACTGCAGTTGACGTTCAATAGTATTCATGTTTTTTTCCTCGGTAGCATATGAGGAAGTCGTCAGCATATAGAGAACCATCAATATTATCGTTTTAAACTTGAGCTATGCTATTAATATTGATACTAAATAAAGTAACAGAAAGGATGCTTCCCCGGGGAACACATAATGCCTGTTCAAAAGGGTCAGATAAAGTGGAATTTTAAATTCTCTGTCAGATAACAAGTTTGAAATGAAGGTAGGATGTCTACCTTTCAACCCCGTATCAAAAAAAATATTTTAAAATAAAAAATTTTCCAAGGTGTGTCATATGCCCCCTCTAAATCGAAAAAGATAAACACATTTTTGGCAAAGGCGTTTCGAATATACGTTTCGAAACGTACAAAATGATCTAGGGTACTTCGGCCTTGTCTGAATCCACATTGGATATTTGAGATTACGTTGTTAGTTTCTAAAAACCAGACAAGGCGATCATTGATCATCCTATCCATGGTTTTACAAAGACAGCTTGTGAGTGCTATAGGCCGATAGTTGGACGCTTCCGAGTGATCTTTTCCTGGCTTTGGAATAGGCACAACAGTGGCCATTTTCCATATAAATGGTGGGGGCCTCGGTGGCCGAGTGGTCAAGGTAGTTCGTCTACTATTGATCAAGTGGTCTGTCAACACTGAGATTGCGGGTTCGATTCTCACTGCAGGCAGGGTGTACCCGACTCCAATCTTAATTGACGAGGATTGCCAGTTTTCCTACCGCATGTCGTGTGTTTTCTCCGGGCACTCCGGCTTCCTCCCCCAATAAAAACTGGACGCCATGACATAGCTGAAAAATTGCTGAAAGTGGCGTTAAACACCATCAAACAAACAAACAGACATATAGATGGTTAGTCACCGGTTTCTCAAATGTTGTTAAGAAGATTCAGAAGGCATTGGAGAGATGATTGTGGATTGTTTGAGAAGTTGATAATGGATGTCATCTGGACCACACGCTGTGTCGTATATTTGTTCAAAAAAGTTTTTAGCTCTTCCAAAGAAAAAGGTGTATTGTAATCTTCCAGATTTTTTGACTGGAAATTAAGTTTTGATTTTTCTTTTTGAGTTTTGATACGCTGAAAATCGGGATGATAATTTTCAGCAGAGCGCTTTGCAAAGGTTTCGGCCAATTTGTTAGATATATCTGACTTTGATGTTTACAAGTCTTGTGCATTCTTTAAATTATGGACATTTGCTTTACTGTTTTTACCTTTAATTTTACGAATCATGTTCCAAATTTTATTCATTGGCGTATGGTTATTAAGTGTAGAAACAAAATTACGCCAAGAGGTGCGTCGTCTTTGTTTCGTCACCCTGCAAGTTTTCGATCGAATAATTCGGAAATGGTTAAGATTGTTTTGAGTAAGGTGTTTATTAAAGAGTCGTTCGGCTTTTTTGCGGTCTTTAATAGTGTCCTCACAGCTGTCATCGAACTATGGTTTACTATGATGTTTTGGATTTGTCGAGGTCTTAGGTATTGTTTCATCAGCAATTGAAATAAGTGTTTCATTGAATTTTAAAATTGGATCAGCAAGAGCTTCAAAAGTATCCGAGTTAAGTCGCTCTATACAGGGTTGTTCAAATAGAGGCCAATTGGCTTTGTCAAATTTATATCGAGCGACTCGTTCTTTGTTTGACGAGTGTAAAGATTGCAAGATAATGGGAAAGTGATCACTGCCACAGAGATCGTCATGGACTTTCCATGAGAAATCAGGCAACAGAGAAGGATCTGCTATTGTTAGATCAATAGCCGAGTATGATCCATTCCCAGGATGTAAATATGTATTAGTTCCATCATTAAAAATGCACAGATCTTCCTGATTCATTAAGCTTTCAATAATTTTACCTTTATCGCTTATTGTGTTACTGCCCCATAAAGGGTTGTGTCCGTTGAAGTCCCCAGGTAATATATAAGGGGCCGGAAGCTGATCAGTAAGATGTTTCAACTGATTTAAATTTAATGAAGAATTTGGAGGGATATACACAGAACATAAAGTAATTGTTTTGTCTAATGATATTCTAACAGCAACCGCCTGAAGATCAGTGTTGAGATCTACAGGGCTATGTAGAACTTGGTCTTTTACAAGAATGGTAGAGCCGCCAGCAGCTCTATCATTCTCGTCTACATATGTGCTGTATATAGAGTAATTTTTTAAAGATATGTTATCACTTCGTTTTAGGTGGGACTCTTGGAGGCAAAATGCAACAGGAAGAAAGGCTTGAACTAATAATGTGATTTCAAGAAAATTAATCTTAAGACCTCGACAATTCCATTGTATTATTGTACCCATTATGGTCTTCGAATAGGGGAATAGTTGACAGTTTTTTTGGGGCTATTCCGCCGGTTTCTGCTGGGGGATCTACTTTAGATCCAGTATCTGGGGGTAGTGTATCCATGGGATCGCCCCAGATAGTAGTGTCTAGATGATCTAGACTTCCAAACCTGTTGTGGACCTTAATGGGATCCCGCAGCAGTTTTGGAGTACGATCTCCTTTTTGATTTGAGTTTTTATTTGAGTTAGAATTTACATTGGAGTTGGTATTTTTTAAATTTTTTGGGGGGCTTCATGAAGAATTGGTTTTGGATTGAGAGGGTGCTGAAGACGTAGCAGTTTGAGAGGGTGCTGAAGACGCAGCAGTTTGAGAAGATGAAGATTTTCTTGAAGATTCAATGATTTTGTCTGTTGTTTACTGATAATTTGGAAGGTTCTTGTTTGTCAATAGGCCAGGTGATGATTGTCTGCGTTTCAACTGAAGTTAAAACGCGTTTGGCCACACTGGCATATGACGTTGATGCAGGAGACGAAGGATTATTCGTTGTATTATACAGACGACGAGCCTCAGGGTAGGAGATGTTTCTTTCAGTTTTTAACTTTTGTATATCTTTTTCCTTTTTAAAATGATGACAATCCTTGGATGAGGACATGTGGGCTTCACCGCAATTGGCACACTTTGGAGTTTTAGTGCCGGTAAAGCCCTCGTGTCATTCTTCTGTACATTTAAAACAAACCAGGTGACCTCTGCACTGCCCTTTCCATTGCCGAACTTTTGACACTTTAAGCAGCGCACAGGGTTGGATATGTAGGCGTTGACTTTAATTTTGTAGAGACCAACATGATCAAAGTTTTACCTGAACACCCTGTCTGTTAGCAATAAATCTTTTCACTTTTGTTACACCCTGAATATCTAGTTCTTAACAGATTTCGTCATCTGATAATTCCGAGAGGTCTTCACCTCGATATCGAATAATCCCTTGACTTGAGTTTAACGTTCTGTGGGGTGAGGTAGTTATATCTAAATCTACAATTTTGGAAAGTTTGAGTAAATTTAGCGATTGGTGTTTTCTACTGCATTCTATTAGCAGGGAACCGGACTTCATTTTGTTGGTGTTTTTAACGTCTCCTGCACAACCCTTGATTTTCAATGATGAATGGAGATACTTTTGCCAAAGGTTTAGTTGAGTCTTTACTAGATAATACAATAAATTTAGGCCAACTTTCTTCAACAACCAAATCTTCAAGAGGAAATCATTTTTTTCTTTTTTTGGACCTCTTTGTGTTAAAGGGGGTGTTTCGGAAGCCATGATTAGAAAAATGCGGTTCACCACCCTTGTCAGCCACCCGCCACGGAATGCCAACATGGGAGATGCCTAGAATCTGCGGATCTCCAGCAGTAAGCATCAGGTTTTCCAAGGGTGGTATACTCAAACAGACGAATTTCTCAATGAACGCATGCCTCGTGCCCGGGGTTACCTGGCAATACAACCGTTCGAAACTATGTCTACTTGATTGACCCATGAGGCACCGCCTTCTTAGCAGCCTGTTACTGAACAACTTTGGTAGTAAGATAAAATCAAGTGACAAGAAGAATGACGACAAGCTTGTTAAGGGCTCGGCATGACCAGACGATTGACCGAACCGGGTCCATCCAGCCTCCCGTCTAATTGAAGGTAGGGCCAAAGTGGTGTATTAAAAATCGAAACCCGCTGACCCGCACTGTCTAATGGATGCAGCAGAGAGTGATCTCTCAACCACCAGGATTCCTTCCCCACCATCACGGGTTGCAACACACGGCAAACATGTCGCCTCTATAAAGCTGAAGAAGTTTTGCCCTTCAGCCACCGCCTTCTTTGTAAATCCTTAAAGGAAGCTGTCTATCAACTGGTTAATACATTTCATGGAATAGTTTGAAAAGAAATAAAATGTAATAGAAAAGCTAAAATGAGAAGGATTCACAAAGGGCAAGACGTGACATGCCGATTCATCGAAGTCAGGGCTAACTCGATTTCCCGTCTAGAAAAAGTAAGATTCAGTAGGTTATCGGGACCGTTTTCCCGGCCTACTGAAATCCCGTCCTGTAATCGACACGGGTCACAACACACGGCAACTGTTGCCTCTGTTAGCACTCTGACTGCAGGCTGAGGAAGCCGTGGGCCTATTCTCATGTGCCCCGTGTCCCATACTGGGTCGCACCGAAAATGTAACATCTGGAAATCAGCTGGAAGTAAACTTCAGTGTTTTTCATTGATATTTAAGAACATATCGAATTTGCTGCTAAATTAATAAAATATGGGTCTTTTTTATATGTCACTGCATAAATTCAAACTTTAGAAAATAAAAGCATGACTAATCTTTTGAATTGTTTATTTTCTCTTAATTAACCTCTCACCAACAATACTTGGAATTAATCCACATTAATAAGTTTTGTTTTTATGTGTTGTTCACGATAGTTCTACTTACTTTCAATCCTTTAATATGATTTTTTTTGTAAAGAAAATTGGAACAAATTTTATCTTGAACTTTATTCTGAAGGGCCATATATTTCAAATACTAACAATGTATATAAATAGTCACTATCTTTGATTGTACAGACTTATAACTAAAATGAGGACATTCTTTGTGGTTATATCAGGAATACTACTTGTAGTTAAAGTAAAAGGTATGTAAATAATCATAGTAATGATATGACTGATCGATTGATGATTGAATGATCGATAAATTGACCCAACATTAATCTAGCAATATTCCATCTATATTCAGGACGAGAACCAATTAACAGACAATAATGCCGATCAGCTCTGTGTTGAGATTAATAGGAACTTTTAAACTGATAATAATCAGACTAAAATAACTAAACGACAATGGCTCTGTAAATGACCTTTGACTGAGGGATAGGAAATTAGTTCTTATTTTGATGTTTGGCTGCGCCGAGCTGTAGCATAGGCAGTGGATTTATTATTCAATGGAATTTTGATATTAGAGCTGTATTTAAAAAGCAGTTTCATACAGAATTGATAAATATATTTATTTATATAATTTGTTAAATGTATTACTTATTTTTCAGCTGATTGTGCAAGGCGCATTTCTGGACTATTTTATGGGTGTTTGTGAGTTTCCTTGACCCCGAAAATTTTGTTTGTGAGTTTCCTTGACCCCGAAAATTTAAGGTGATATTGCTGAAATCATTCCGCTCGTTTTGAGGGGTCTCTTATTACTCAACGAAACTTGGTGCCTAAGTTAGAGCAAAAAATGTTAATAGTTTCCCCTATACACAAATAATTAAGAGGCCGTTGTCAAATAAAACAATTGTCAAGGTTTTCGCTAAATAGACAATAATTAGATTTTATCTGGTTCTGAGAGTTGTTAACAAATATGATAACATCACACATGACGTTGTTTTTAATGTCCAACAACTCAATCTTTGCTAACATGAAGTCTCTCGTAAGCTGATATGCCTGTAAAATAAAACAATGGAACGACATTAACGACTAAATGAAATCTAAGTATAAACTTTAAGGCTATTATAGTGTCTACAGTTTCAAAATGCATCTCTACTTACAGTGTTGATATTAAGAATGATTAAACTAATTTATTTACATATTAAACATTGGGAAAAGATATCACGATAAAACTTACTTTTACAACGGTATGCTGACTTAGGCAGAAGTTTAACCAAGAAGAGGTTTTACTTTAATCCATGTATACAATGTACCATAAAAATAAAAAAAGAATATACACACATTAAATATTTAATATATCACGACTTTTACCGGTTACCATATTTAAACTACGAGACGCGATTCGAGTGGTTTAAATAGGGTAACTTGTTAAAGGCGCGGTATATATGTTTTGTAACATAATTCATTCGATTTGAAATGGACGTGACTTTATTGTTGTCAGAAGATCACGTGCTAGACGGTCAGTCTAGACGATCGAATTAGTTCATTCTGTATTTTGAATGATGCGAAAAGGTGCGGCTTACACTATAGACTAACTTTAAAGTTGGCTGATTATACCATAGCTAAGCTCCGCCTACTTCAATCGTATTTGAATAGGGATTTTATCTGGTAACATGAACCGTGGTTTAACAAGAAACTCATCAGTTTTGACTCCTCTGAAAAGATGCTGAAAAAAAACCATCTGCTTTATTGAGGTTTGAACCTTCAAACTGTTTTGCACAAAATTGTTAACATGATCAAAAGCTTAAGATAAATATATGAAGTCGCTGTATAGAGAAAAATACTACAAGTAACAAGCATATGTTATTTTACTCATAGTATATTTCTTGTAGTTAAGAAAGAAATGAAACAAGGCGAGGCTTATAATTTTACTAGGACACACCATACCTGCGCAACTCGCGTGAAACAAGCTTTTTGTGTGTACATAAAACACTATATATTATATATAAAGTACTCTGGTGTAAATTTATCTTTCTTATTTTGATATTTTTTATATATTTATGCATTTGTTGTGTTTTTGTTTTAAAATCTTACAATTTTGTTTATAAAGATAAAGAGTAGTTTTAATAAATATGTGAATTATAAGAACATATTAACAAGTTATGTTAATTGACTCATTTATTAAACCGTGTTTTCTCTTTTATCATATATGTTTAAAAAATGAACTGTACATGTCATTAAAAATGAAAGAAATTATTATTACCTTTTCAATTTACAAATTTATTATGTAGTTCACACAATTTGACTGAATCAATACTACTCCTCTGACTTTTATTTAAATAAAAGAAATATCGAATCTATTTGGTTGTGAAAATAAAAAAATTGTAACGGCATATACCACGTACTTGTGTCACGCAGCTGGAGTGCAAACTCCTATAAACGGATAGACGGATGCAGTGTTACTTATTCGTGTCTTTAAATCACATAAACACTAATTATTCAAATCTACTGTTAATTAAATATACACACATCTCAAGTTTTTACAATTGTATAACTTATCAAAAGAAATAAGAATATATTTTTCGGAAATTCCAAATCCCATCTGCGACACCTGAAGGAAATCGTTGAAATCCTTCAACATAGTGGAATAAATTATGAACGTAATAACAAATACCAAACACCGATGAAGCTGTCAAAAAACAATCCACAAATCAAAGTCCGAGAAACTCCAGAACCAACAACAAACATAAATCAACTACTGCATTGGTCCTGGTATGCAAAACATCCCGCTTCCATTACTGTAGAATGTGAGTTGGTTAGTTGATTAAAATAGATGGGTATCATATACCACTAGTCACTAATGGGTGAATTAATCAATCATCGTAGCACGTTCTCGGTACACTGAATTAAAAATCGGGAAAACTATCTGCAACCAAATTATCCAGCACAAAGCACACATAAATCCCATATATGCTGAACTGAATAAAGATATCAAGTACGACTTTCATTAATAGCAGACTAAGTTAATGACTTTAACACATTGTCCATACATAGATTAAACTATAAAGATTAAAACAAAGTTGCTTATCAAATGGACACAAATTATCCTTAGGACACTTGATTCACTTTCAAAACTAAATTATTTTGTACGTGAAAATCATAAATCTAGATATGAGTAGATTTTACTAAACTGCATGATACCAAACAATTCGTCGCACTATACAGCACAAGGGCACCTATCATAATAACACAACACAATCCTGAAATACACGTAGGGTAATAATATAACTTGCACGACTCAGGTAAAAAAAGAATGATGCTAGTTTAACATTTCTTTAGATAAGTGTAAAGTCTAAATAATTTAGACTTTTGCCATTTATTTTAGTTCTTGGATTAGGAAATTAGGAATTTCGGTGTTACTTTTGACTTACTGATTAAGGCTTCCAAGGATCAGTGGTAGCTCACTCGCTTGCGGCTGCGTGTTAGGGTCTCACTGCCATAGGTGTGCTCAACTTCAATGATTGACAGTATTTCTACCTGAGTTTTGATAGTTTTTTCACCTGTACTTCGGCTCTCTCTGCCAATAAAAAAAGAATTCCAGATATAGCTAAGAAACTCTTGAAAGAGGCGTTAAAACGAAACCCGGCTTAAACAAGCACACTGTACTATATTATTATTTTTTCGTATGGTTTTACCCAATAATTTATATTTGTTTTTATAGCAAGGTGTCACCTTGGCTGGATTGAGTGGCGAAATACGTGCTTTATGTTTTCTGATTTTGAGTTAACATGGAGTAATGCAGAGGTAATCTAGTTCTCTAATAGTTGTGTTTTGTTATTTTAGTAATTAACACTAAGATTAAAACAAATATAAAAATGCAATATGTGCCTCTTTTCAAGGGCGTCTGGGTTATCTCCAACGATTTCTAACGTATTTTTATAATTGTGCATAATGAACATATTGCGTATAAGAATTTTTAATACAAAAAATATATGGAAAAAAACACATGATATGGTCACATAAATTATAAGTGAATCAGACGAACCCAAACACGTTTTCACAATGATAAAAGAAATCTAAACACGAAACTAAAAAAGTCATGGCTGAAACGACACTCACAAAAACAACAAGATCCAAATATGCAAATAAGCAAAACGAACACAAAAAAAAACAAATAAAAGTAACATTAACCATAATTAAGAAGACGTGATATATGGTGGGGTGTTCAAAAATTGCGTCACAAGTGATACCTGATTATTCTTGCTTTTTGTCTGGAAAAAATAAACAGAGGAATAATACGAGAAGAAGACACAGCTACGGTACGGTGACTGGTGTAAAAACATGACACCCAAACACGAAAATAGATTACAACATCAAATGTGAGGCGGGGAAAATGGATCGACAGCATGACAAGGTTGAGTTTTACTGATTGGGGATGGCAGCAGCATCAAGGTGGTCGCGATGAGAACTGCCTAGCTTTAGACGCTATAGATTATTTCCTTTGGCACGACTTAAAATGTGAAGAAATGAATCGCTTTATATGTGCCATGGCAAGTCGATAAAAGAATTTACTGTACTTGTAATAAAACACAAATGCTTATTAAACATTTGGTTGCTCACCTTTTGTCTGTTATAGTTACGCAGTTAACGTCATAGTTTTCAATATAAATCGTATTTTTGGACTGTTATTTTTGTGTTTAATTTTAGGTGCCGAGAGTGTTTTAGGACTCGTTCCAAACCTTATAGTTACAAATTATACATAGTATGGCAACATGTATTACTTGTCCTTTTTTAATACACGCCTTAAGATTTAATAACATAAAATTCTTTCTTTTGATATATTCGTATTTATTTTTAATTTGGTTTAAAAGATGCCAGTAATTTAAAACTTTTACCGGGTATTATGAATCTCTCGTGAAAGTTTATTATTCTGATAAGTATGTTAGGTTGCAGGTTCGAGACTAACTGCGGACAGGGTGCATCGGCTCCAATCTTAATTGAAAAGGATTGCCTACCAAAGGTCGAGTATTTTTCCAGGTATACCGGCTTCTTGTCCAATATAAACTGGAAGCAACGATACAGTTGACAAATTGTCAAAAATGGCGTCGAACACATGTCGAACATAAAAAATATATAAGCAATTTTTAATTCTTCTGGCAATGTTGGAAATAGTTATTAGTAAGCAGATAATAATGATCAGGATATTTAAACAAACCGGCGACAAATTTGGACCATCTGCATTACTGGTACTTAAACACGTGGTCTGTTACTGTGTTATATTTATGTTGAACAACACATTCTGCAAAGTTCTTAGTTTTCGTGAATATAGTGTGCTATACCTATTGGAAATAAAAATTTAATATTTACGTAATGGTTAAACAGCTTCACTGGTTTGAAAAAAAGGTTTTTTTCGCCATTTTTCCTGCATCTGACTGGAGGTGTTCAAGTTTCAACACCTTTGACAAAACCGCAATTATCCCAGAGCTCAGACGCATATTCAAACGATCTTATGTAAAAAGAGTTAAAACAAATTTGATTCAATTTATCTTCTTAGACGATTTAAATGTTTCTTGATTTATTATAATATTAACAATATGAATATTCCATTTCGCAATATAACATACTGTGTTTAAGATATTTAGAAATTGAGATTGTGACGCCGTAAAATTTAAATGTAAATAAAAGAAATTTCAGCACCTCGATTATCGTTTTATAAGAAGAGATTTCATTAATGATCAATTAATTCATGGTGACGACCATAGAACTTATGAAGAGATAACATCAATGTAGGTATAACAAACAATTGTTTGAGTAGTTTAGTAGTCAACTGTAGTGATCTGTCTAAAAAATCGGAATTCCAGGATTTAGAATAACGTATAGGTTGTGAAATGTACACCCAACATGCTGGAGCTTCTGGAATGTTGTTGTCCATGAACATGAAGTTGACAATTGGAAAGCTGAAGTCATCATTTTGTCGTTAAAGCTGAAGTCATCATTTTGTCGTTTGTAGTTTCTTTAGTCTATTTCAAGTAGTAGATCGTAGTAAGAGGCTGACCTTAGTGTATTGGTGTTTTAATTTCAAGCTCGCTAGTGTAAATTGTTTTCAAATAGTCAGTAAATTTAGCATTCTTGGGGACAAAACATTATTAATATAGCGTAATGTGAAATTAAAGGTCTGGGCCAGTGTCTTTTCTTTCTTCTTCAGAAGGGTTTCTTGGAACTCAGCCTCACAAAAGTACAAAAACAGGTAGTAGAGAAAAGGATGACAATTAGTACCGATGGTAATACCAACAGTCTGAAAAACATGACCTTCTAAAACGACTTATTCTTATTTGAATCAATGATCTCACAGCCTTTTACCACTCGGACAAGGTATCGATCTGCTGGTCTTCTTGCTTTGCCCATTTTCTAGCATAGTCCTCTATTGAATCTATCAATAATTTAATTTTATAGTTCCAGTTGATAGACTTAGGTTCAAACTCCTTAATATTTCAATGAATAACAGTTTTGTTTTTGATTTTGATCGGAATATTTAAACGAAGTGTCTTCAGAAAAAAAGCTCCACTGTCATAATACAGGACCTTGTGCTACACTAAAGATAAACCACATAAAGATGCTGTATTAATGACAACTGTTTGGTTCCAAACCAATAACCCACATTATTTCTAATACCATTAACTTGATATTTTCTAATGTCAGATGTTTTTGAAAAAATACAAAGCAATGATTTTCTCTAATTTCAGTAGAATGTACTATACAGTTGTACAGTTCATGTCCTATTAGCTGATAAGTAGTAAAAACTGGTAAAATACCGTGACCGGTATTCATTTATCAAAGTGAAGAAACTAGATGGTTATATACATGTTCATTTATGATTCTTGCATTGACCTTATCAGCACAACTAGGGATATCGGTCGATAATTTCTAGTAATGGTTAGTTTTCTTTTTTTTAAATAGTGTTACATATGCAAATTTCCAATTGGAGGGAAACTTCCACTGGTGTAGTGATATATAAGCCAGGTTTTACAAGAAATAGCTTTTTTCTCGTGACAATGTTTTTAACAATTTGTGATTAATAGTGGCTTTATTTGTCTTCAAAGTTTTTATAATGTCAATCTATTTTTATTTACTTCTTTCAATATGGTCAAAATGCATGTTTTCACTACTGACAATAAAAATGACTAAGTATCAGCTCCAGTCGTTTATGTTGTCTGTCGGTTGATGTCAAAACATGGCTGTTACAACGACGGTTCAGTTTCATCATTCAAAAAATGTATGTCAAAGACATTTTCTTCGACTGACACAACGTCTAAAGTCTTTTACAGACATTTGTGCAATCATTTGCTATCAATCTCAGTGACTGAAAACGACTGCAACTGGTATTAACAGTCATTTTGATTGCCAGTAGTGTTTGGTTCTATAATGAAAGTTTGAAAACTATCTCATTTATGACATTTACCTCAGACATCCCTGACAAATATTATTTTAAGTTGGTATATTTACTGGTATCGTCATATACAAAAATATAATTGTAGGATCCGAGGATAAGTTTTAAAGATCCTTTTTCTGACTTAATCAACATTTTCATTATAATTCGGTGTGCTTTATGAAGCAGTTTTCAAGTCAATTTTATCCAAATTTTGTTTGAATTTTTCTAAGCTCTTTGCTGAAGATTATTGACCTTTTTTCTCTGTTTTTTATACAGTCGTTGTCATTTTCAAAATTTCGCGGTGTTTTTGTTTATTCCCGTATACGCAGGTTTCTTCCTAATTTGTTTGTTAGCCAAGATTTGTAACATTGACGTACATTGTCAGTTTGGTTGGTATCGTGATTTTTTAAAAGTGGTAAGAAAATTCTTTGCAGATTTAAAAACGGCTATATCTGCGAGAACAGTATATGAGTTCATTTAATCAAGATTACGTTCATTGTTTTTCTTTATCAAATTTAGACTTACAATGAAAAGTACCAACATATTTCTCAGGGCAATCTCAGAACAAGAAACAATAGCAAATGATCAGATATATATGACAGAAATAAAAAACCAAGAAGTGAATCGCACCGGATTAGTAATTATATTTGGAAGCTGAAAGAGTCATGGTATCAAATAGTTTATTGTGTTGAGTAAATCGGTATTTTGATCACCGGTGACCACGAGATTGTTACTTAATTCACAGCTTAATCCAAAAGCATGATTTATTCATGTATAAAATAAATCGGAATCGTTTGACTGAGGTTTATAGAATATTTTAACCCAAGAACTAGTTTCAACCCACAACGTTTCATCATTACAATAACTGTAGTATTTGCTTCATAAAATAATTGTTTTAAAAGTATGTAAGAAGACCATAGCTCTTTCGATCTTTACGGATTTATATTATTTGAAAACTTTCTAATGTAAATGTTATCAATCGCAATTATTGGACACAGATGCGTTTCTGCCATCCCTTAACATCGTACCTTATCTCAGTACCTTAGATCGCTATACATTTTAACTTTGTAAGTAAATAGCAAATTTTTGTTGGTTTGTATATTGTGTCAGCAATTTTTTATATCAGGGCGTCTACTTTGTATTGGGCGAGGGAGCCGGAGAAAACCCCGACCTTTGGTAGGAAAACTGTCAATCCTTGTCAATTAGGATTGGAGTCAATTGCACCCTGTCTGCAGTGAGACTTGAAACCACAACCTCAGGTTTGACAGACAACGTGATCAGTAGTAGACAAACTACCTTAACCGCTCGGTCACCGAGGCTCCCGCAGATGTTTTTTTTTATAGAGATCAGTAAATGAAGGTAATAACAAACTACCGAACACCAAGGAAACTGACAAAACGATCATCCACAAATCAAAATCCTAGCACCGGGAAACATTCGAAGCAACAACCAAAAATGAAGCAATTTCCCTGACGGTTTAGTTATTTCAAACGAAATGGTTTATTGCATGCCAAACCTCTCGCTTCCATTACTGTAGTATGCCAGTTGATTTGTTGATGAAAACATGGATTGGTTTTGTCACCTGGGGATGCTATATTCTGTAACGTATCTGTCCACTTGTTGATAGGTGCCTTACAAAATGTAGTTATGCAAATTGACATTTAAATGAGAATAATAACAGTTATAACGGTTAGTTAATCTATTCTTCGCAGATGAAGTACCACGAGTATCTAAATTCTGTATCATTTAAATTAAATTTGTTTGAAGTTAACGCCAAAATATCTGTCTTGAAAATAGCAGATTCTTCTTAGCCATATGTTATTTTTCACAGATGAAGTAGAATGAATATTCATCACAGGTTATATTATTCCAATAGAATTTGTTTACAGCCGACGCCCATTGACCTGTCCAGATGTGAACACAATTCTCCATAGAGTCATATGATGGCTGACCGCTAGCCCAGTTAGTGTAGTTCAACACTTGGCCGATGTTGTTGGCTCCTATCCAGGTGTCTTGTCCGTGCAGAGCTGTAATGATAGTAAGAAATTAGCAAAGAAAACCGACCGAACAACAAAAGCCAAGGGACAGTTACAAATCTGGATATAGACAAACACAACACAAAAACATAAAACATAAAACACGGAAAAAGAGTAACCTGAACCCAATAAAAACCGTGTAAGTTCATAGGAATCTTGCCTTAATTTTTGCAGTTTCATTGTTGTTTTTATAAAGCATCATATTGTTTAAAGTTACCATCACGGAAGTGCTTCACAAAATCAAAATGCATTTTAACAGATAACAGAATTATTTTGTAAAACATGTGGGATGAAATAGCGGATGAATCTCATTTTAAGATAAAATTGTTGTGAAATATGATCTTACACGATTTTAAACAGGGATACTGTATATTTTGGAGGAATAAAGGTAGTCGTAAGATTGGAATCGAGCACACCTTATCCAAAGTGAAGCGCGAACCCGCAAACTCCGCCTTAAAAAGTATGTAAATCAATGATAACTAATTCACACTCAGCTAACGGAAAGATATAAAAAAAATCGATAAATGAATACATTAAAATTTAACTGATTATAAAACTATGCAAAATATCATTCAGAAATCTTTGTGAAAATTCTTAAATGTATATTACATTTATGGTTAAATGAATATTAATTTCGTTCATTGTTGACTCTTTCCACCAAAAATGAAATACGTATATACTATAAAATCAATTTCTTAATGGTTTAAATACGTGTTTGGTTCGGTATGGACACAAATAATGACAATAAAAAGTATAGCAAGGGAGGTAACTTTGACTCGTACAAATCTTTTTTAGTATTTTTTACCATTTTTTCCCCAAACGATTAACATTGAACTGCAACCCCTATTTTTGCATCACTAAAATGTGTACTAATTGCTTTATATTATAACTACAATGATGAAATTTCATTGATTATCCATAGTTTTAATGTTTTGTTTTTATAACAATATATTGAGGGGCTAGGCACTAATACATCAACGTTTCCAATATATTGAGGGGCTAGGCACTAATACATCAACGTTTCCAATATATTGAGGGGCTAGGCACTAATACATCAACGTTTCCAATATATTGAGGGGCTAGGCACTAATACATCAACGTTTCCAAAATATTGAGGGGCTAGGCACTAATACATCAACGTTTCCAAAATATTGAGGGGCTAGGCACTAATACATCAACGTTTCCAATATATTGAGGGGCTAGGCACTAATACATCAACGTTTCCAATATATTGAGGGGCAAGGCACTAATACATCAACGTTTCCAAAATATTGAGGGGCTAGGCAATAGTACACCAACGTTTCCAATATATTGAGGGGCTAGGCACTAATACATCAACGTTTCCAATATATTGAGAGGCTAGGCACTAATACATCAACGTTTCCAATATATTGAGGGGCTAGGCACTAATACATCAACGTGTCCAATATATTGAGGGGCTTGGCACTTATACATCAACGTTTCCAATATATTGAGGGGCTAGGCACTTATACATCAACGTTTCCAATATATTGAGGGGCTAGGCACTAATACATCAACGTTTGCAAAATATTGAGGGGCTAGGCACTAGTACATCAACGTTTCCAATATATTGAGGGGCTAGGCACTAATACATCAACGTTTCCAATATATTGAGAGGCTAGGCACTAATACATCAACGTTTCCAATATATTGAGGGGCTAGGCACTAATACATCAACGTGTCCAATATATTGAGGGGCTAGGCACGTATACATCAACGTTTCCAATATATTAAGGGGCTAGGCACTTATACATCAACGTTTCCAATATATTGAGGGGCTAGGCACTAATACATCAACGTTTCCAATATATTGTACAGTTTAAAGTTTAAGATATGGTTATTTTATATAAAACACTAACGTTTTGGCAAGTTTAACAAGATTTTTTTTGGAATAGTGTTTTGATGATTTAAAGAACTTGTTTGTCGATAAAAGTAATCCATAGTGCCCAATAAAAAGCGGAAATACTTGTTAATTATTATTGGAAGTGAGCGCACCTTTTACGCGTAAAGTTCAGACCCATAGCCTTGGTGTTGGAATGCATGCAGTTCATAATTAATGATTTACTACCTTTAAAAATTGGATAGCGGTAAGATTTTAAAGATCATGAAAATGAATCAAATACATTTTAAATGAGTTTTTTCAGAATATTATGGTATAGAAACCTTAATTTAAATAGAAATTTTCTGAATTAATTTTTTAAAAAATAAAATAAATTGGCGTACTTTTCAAAATAGTAACAATCCATGAATTCTCTGCTGCATCTTCTATTTTGACCAAACTTTCTCCCATCACCTGACAATTGATCTGAAATAGAACTCTTATAAATCAAATCATGTATCCATAAACATATGCTCTTGATAGTGCAACATTAATATAATACAAATTATGTAATAAATACCATTCGGATGTTGGAGTCCGTTTAAACTATAGATACTAACTGAAACGTTTCTATAGTAAAACTTAAAGGCGCCAATGAGTCGTTTATTCTTGTAACCTTGGTTTAGAAGTTTATCCCAAAGAAATTGGTGAGGTTTTGCAAACTAACTAACTGCAAGCTCTTGCACACCTGATCAATTGAGAACCTGGAATATTGATGACCAAGTGAGGAACATTTGAAATTAAAATCGTGTCTCTTTTGTCGTAATTTTTTGTGCTATGATGACGCTTGGTGTTATATTCAAAATGAAAATCAAACATTACGAAACTGTTTCTGTAGCTTTTCCCAGTTCTTATACATATATGAACGTCAAACAATTGTGGATTGATAATTGAAAAATCAATAACAATTAATAGCATTTAATTAGTACACGTTTTTTCCCCAAATATTCTTTTTTTATCATGGTAATTAAAAAATACTGTATGTTCCGAATGTTGACTTATTGCGAATAAAATAAAAAATATTACAATATGAATGACGACCATTTCACTTAAATATACACGTGGGTGGGGGTGGCCGTCTAACTGTAAAAAAGTTGTAAAGGTAGAAAATTAACATATCATAAACCACACAATTTACTATATATTAAAAGTGGTATATATTCTGTGGATATAGGATTATTTCCGATATTTGCTTGCTTAAATGCGTGCGGGGATAAATTAGGGAATTACGAAGACAAGTTAGACAAGTCCGGTTGTTTGCTTGGATAAGATATGCGAAACGTAAAATTGCCATTACCTCGTTTTATAGTACAACCTTCTGGTCATTGAACGGTCGCGTTATTATTATACGACGAATTTGAGGCACTTTGCTCTCAACTGATCTCTAGTATTGCCATTTCGTGAAGAGATATGCGACAAGACGGCGGACTTGTATGAGTACAATTTAAACACGGTAAATTCAATGTAGAAACTTAATAGTTGAAAATATAATAAAACATCGACAAAAGTGTTTCCTTTTTATTTTATGAATAACATATCACATTTATGATTTTTTTGCGAAGTTTTCCTTTAACTTGCAAAACTAGTTTGTTTTGTTTGAATATTTAATGACAATTTCAGCAATTTTCCAGGGTTTCCTTCGTGTCCAGTTTATTATTTGGATGAGGCAGCCTCAGTACCCTTTCCCGGTGCGAAAACTGGCAAACCTTGTCATTGAATATTAAAGTCGAGTAAACCCAGCCCGCATAAACGATTTACTACCCTAACCACTCGACAAAAGAGGCCCACAGAACTTGGGTCTTGTACAAAACATCCCAGTATAGTTCTGATGTTAAAGAGAATTCACTGCTAAAATATGAAACACATTCATCATCAATTATGTTAAATGTGGCCATTGTACAGACTTCTTGCGAATTACACAGCATAGCACAATGCAACCTACTGTCGGCTTTGTAGTTGTTGAGCCAGTAGTCAAAGGACGAACATTAATGTATGCAAAAGAGTTATTGTCGTTTTTAGCATACGTTACACACATGTTTAGTAGAGAGATGCATAACCAATTCATTAGTAATATATCATGAAGCATTGTAGTGTTTTAGAATGCACAAATGACGTTTTTTAAAACAAAACACACACTTTTATACAATATGTGGTAATTATTTAATAAATTTACAACTAATTTGTTCAACAAAAGCAATTATTATAATTGACCCACAGAATCAATAAGAATACATTGGGCATGCATGGTTTATATTTAATTACATGTCATATTTAATACAGATGAAAACGATCGTTTATGACAACGTCCCTATTAAGGAATGCAAAGTAAAAAATTGTTCTTGTCATTAGTAGACAAAATTTGTTTGGATCTATTGAGGCGGAGTATTCAGGTAATAAATTCTTATGTGACAATACTAAATGTGTCTAAACTTAAACCGATGTTTGGTAATTACTTCGGAAATGATGGAAACATTTGAAGTCTCATGGTGGATAATAAATAAGGGTAAATTGTTCTGTGAAATATTAATGTAAGTGTTTAGTAAACTAATACCGACTTTTACGTAGCTTAGACTCAATACATCCGATTGGTTTCTTTGAATATTCCTTCATCTACGTCACTGTATTGATCAATGCTATATCAAAGTGAAAAATAAATGAATCCATCATGTAATTATTGTGTAGTTGTAATTGACTGAACATGAAATTAAAAATGCAAAAATGAATACAGTACAATATTTAACACTTAATAATGCAACTTGAAATAAGAGAATTCACAGAAACAGCTCTTCTTCGTCATGTTTTTACTTACATATCGAATATGAAACCAGCTGTCATCGTAGGACAAAAATTGACGACAAGCCACAAAATTTTAATTTCAAAATTATCGATATTCTATTTCGCTTAAAATATGATTTATTTTCCCACTTTTGGAATTTATTACACGGTTGTAGTGCTATTTATGATGATATTTGGTTGTACCTTAAATGACTAGCGGTATATGATACCCATTCATTTTCATCAACAAAGCAACTCACATACGTCAATTATGGGATTAGGATTCCATAAAACCTGGTGTAACCCACCTTTTCATTTGTAATTCCTGTACCAAGGTCCATTACTGTAGTAGTTTTTTGGTTGTTGGTTACTATGTCTATAATTTAGAGATTGATTTTTTGACAATTTCTTTCTAGTTTAGTATTTTGATATTACATTCATTCAAACGGACGAGAAGAGAAGTTGGAATCCACTCTCCCTCTTCTCATCCATGAATATACTTGTACGTATATATAAACTAATTTACTTTCCGATCAGGGGCCTCGGTGGCCGTATGGTCAAGGTAGTTCGTCTACTATTGATCACGTGGTCTGTCAGTACTGAGATTGCGGGTTCGATTCTCACTACAGGCAGGATGTACTCGACTTCAATCTTAATTGACAAGGATTGTCAGTTTTCCTACCGCAGGTCGGGGGTTTTCTCTTGGTAGTCCGGCTTCCTCCCCCAATAAAAACTGGACGCCATGATATAGCTGACAAATTGCTGAAAGTGGCGTTAAACACCATCAAACAAACAATACTTTCCGATCAATTTATAATTGTTTACATCCTGAGCTAAGAATACATAGTAATAATTAAGGGGTGTCAGTATATCTATTTTCCGGATACTTTGTAGATTTTTTAATGATGTTTCAGGAATATCTGTGAATCGACAAAGAAATTTATTTTAAGTTTGAATATACGACTGTTCACAGACAGGTGATAATGATATATACAGTAGGGTGTAACATAACATAGCATAAAGTTAACGTAAACCAGAAAATATGTTACGCACACTGGTACAGACAAAATGTGGCTGCTACCATTTTAAATATAAGATATTTTACATTATTGTTAATAGTCCATTTACTTTTTTACATTTTATCGAGGTTTGACTTAATACAATAAAGTCCCAACCTGTGTGTAAACACTTTATCAGCCGTTCAATTTTGTTCTTTTTGTTAGCATTAGTAAGAAGCATTTTCCTACCCTTTCATGTTGGTTCCATGTGTGAATTATTTCGATTCTAATATGACAATGATAGTAAACTTAGGATATTTACGGTACCTTAGGTAACACCGTTTGAGCCATTAACTGGCTGTTCCATCAATTTAACACACTATATTATTGAGGATATTTATATAGCAGCGCGATGAATGATGGCTTTAAATTAGTACATTAATTTCAGTTATTAATTGTTAAATGTTTCAAGAGTAGAGAAGATCAAGTTTACAGTTTATTTGAACTTGTATGTATCGATATTATTTGTTGACACAGTTGTGCATTATTTGTCAGTTGCATGTTACGTAAGTACGTTTGTGTACCGCAAATTGTGTAAATAGACAACACGCGTGATAGCAACATTTAATGATATAAATAAGGAATGATGGCAGATTATTGTAAAGTAAGCGTAGGAATGTATATCATATTTTGTCAAAAGTATCCAGTACGACTGTCCACCACAGTGCATTGCAGTTCAGAATTCTTCTCATTATTGTTGACAGTGAATCTGTCGACGGTGATAGTTGAGTTGGCGAGATAAGAAGATGCAGTCTTCTTATCGTGAATATCCTGAAGATTTGATGCATTGGATTGTGAACAGGTCTGACAACTTTTCAGAATCAGTTGAATCACTGATATAGCTTTCCAAAGGCTGAATATTACGATACTCAGCTATTGACATAGTATCTAACAGCTCAACTCCTTGTCGCTTCAAAGCAGTGGCCACAGTGGCACGACCACAGTGGTTAGTGTAGACTTTTGAAATATTGGCGCTTTTCGATAACCTGGAGATCCAGCTCCCCAACTTATTGTTATCCAAAGGCTGAGCTGCATACCAGCATGTCCATCTTCATACATCCGACATCCCTGTGTTGTTTCTTAGCTCTAAATTCCATGATGTGTGTTTTTATCTGATTCATTGTACGCCATTTTGCAATTTGACCTTCCCTTGTCATCCTTTAATTTATATATGAAGTAGCAATTCAGATCCTGTTCCCTTCTACCACAATTTGTCATAATGTCCCCGAAAACATTGTTTTGTAAAGTCTGGTTTGTTCATATCAAAAATACCAATGGCATTAAGTTTTTCAATATCGCCTTCAGAGATAGGTTTTTCATGTTGTGTCACCTTTTTCCCATCTTCTTTATCATCTTAATCAGTCCCATCAATACATGATTTTATAAAGTCTCTATCCCTCATTATATAGAGATGCCTGGGCTATATATTTTATGAAAAATTAATATATTGTTTAACCCTATTGGAAAGAGCTTTAAGAAACAAAGATTTTAAGCTATTGTTCATCAAAATCGGACAAGGCATTACAAAGTTACGACAGTTCAAAGATTCCAAATTAGCCCCCCCCCCTTTTTGCCAAGATGGCCGCTGCCCAAAAAAGGGCAAAATTAACATTTTCTATGTTTGTTCTGCAAGAAAAAAGGACTGTGTCACTATAAAAATCCATTTTGGGTAGAAAATACATAACAAGACAAAAAAGTAGATTAAATGTTGTCTTTTGGCTCATAAAGTGTATGTAGATGGGAATGGCACCAAAATAAAAAAATTTAAGATTCTTCACAATTAGTGCCATATACACACTAAAAAGGCCATATCTTAAAAACTAGATGAGATAACAACTTAAAATTTGGCATGTAGATTCAATGTAAGTTGTACTAACATTTGGATAACTAAATGTGGATGCAGATGGCGCAGGCGGCCATTTTGATTCAAAATGGCCGCCATTTTAAACAATTATTTTGCACTACGAAAGCTTTATTTGCTTCATATTTTCCTTATTTCTTGACCGATTTTGTCAAGTTTGGTATGAAAATGAATGTAATAAAATTATCTTTTATTTTAAACAACTGAAAATCAGCTAAATTGTCATGCTTAACTGTAAGTGTGGTATATGTATAGCAAATGCTTGAATACAGATGACGAGATATAAATCTCAGTAATATTTCAAGGTAACTTTGATTCCTTAAGCTGAACAAATCAATCATAATAACTCAGACAAAACCATTATCTTTGTATTTGAATATTCTCTATATAATTTCATGTTTGCTCAGCAAATTTTAGTATTCTGTGTGTGACATTTGTCATAATAAACAATTTTCATCAAGTTATTCTATGGATCCCACGTACTAAACATAGAAGTCCGGAAAGTTATCGGACTGTTCCATTCATGACACTGGATGTGCATTCATCTTCTTCCAGATTTAGGAAGAGTCAGCCTAAGACTCAATAGCCAAATGCAAAGATGTCTGAAAACGGTAAGAGGAAATACACAAATTTAATGTATAATATTGATTTATTTGCATCATTAATAAAATCCATAATGTAAGATCATGTTACATAAAACAGTTACAATTACATATATTATTTTCACATTAAAATACATGTACTGTGTTGGAAAAAACATTAAGCCATTGAAGAAAGAATCATGTCCATTATTCTAAGGCCTTAGTTTAAAAAATGGTAGATTCTCATCCGACTGGGGGTTATGGGGGCTTTTTATTTTTTAAATTTTGAGCATTTTTAAAGGAAATAACGGTGAAGACCATGTTTTCTTTTCAATATAAAAATCAATTGAAACTGGAAGTTATACGATAATTGAATACCACAGAATCAAAATCAGAATTAAAAGAGATATATTTCTAGAAATTGTATGATTTTAGAAACAAAAAAATCAAGATAGGCAGTGATGAGAATCTACGATTTTTTTTTTGAATTGTGGCTTACGTGAATGACTATAATTAATACATACATGTATGAGAACATAATGAAAATTAGACCTCAAGTAAAGTATTTTTGGTAATATTTCTGATATTCTGAACATATCTCATCGTAATTGCTTAAAACCCATGTTCTGCCACTAGAATCTTTAGCATTAATGTTAAATTGAGTGTAAAAAATAAAATTTTTCTCAAATAACACTAGTGTCACCCTTCTGTGGCCATTGAAACAAGTTTTTCATATTTCTAGACGGATATAAAAATTTAACTTCAATAAGAAAGTATGATTTGACTGACAAAACGTGCCCAGGATACCAGTTGTCCATGTAGGCAACTGCCACAAACTGACCACATTGAAGTGGAAATAAGTTTATTTTGTGTGCCTGGAGTGTCTCAGTATCTAAGTCTTCCTCAGAATAATTGTCTGAAGACAGATTCTAAAGAATTAATTACTCTTATAGCGTTATGAGTTCTGTCAGCAATGCATTTTGGTTTCTTAGAAACTGGTTCATTTACATTGTGTACATTTACAGAGGATTTTTTTTTTTTTTTTTTTGCATCTAATTTCAGCATAGGGGCCTCGGTGGCCGAGTGGTCAAGGTAGTTCGTCTACTATTGATCACGTGGTCTGTCAACACTGAGATTGCGGGTTCGATTCTCACTGCAGGCAGGGTGTACTCGACTCCAATCTTAATTGACAAGGATTGCCAGTTTTCCTACCGCAGGTCGGGGGTTTTCTCCGGGTACTCCGACTTCCTCCCCCAATAAAAACTGGACGCCATGATATAGCTGAAAAATTGCTGAAAGTGGCGTTAAACACCATCAAACAAACAAACTAATTTCAGCAAGTTTTTTCATAATTAAATCTCTTTGGTGTACCATAATTTGTTCTCTTTTTTCTTTAGACTTGATATAAAAGCTACAATGTATAAATAAATCTGTATTCTCTTGACTTTCATATTCAGCAGCTGTGCTTAGCATAAAAATTTTTAGATTAGAAATAAACTCAGATAATGAAAAGGGGGTACCATTTGCAGAGATCTGTAATAATGTTTTGTTTTCAAAATTCATATTCATGACTTTTTTCCTAAATTTTCATTGTATTTTAAGAGCTTCCAACTGTTGTGTACTTGTCATATTAAATCTTATAAAAAATTTCAATGTCTTTAATATTTTGCCAAAGGCCAACAATTTTTTTTCTAATTCTTTTGTTAAGTACTGTATTTCTTGTTGTTTAGCAAGCATTTTATTTGTTTTATCTTCTTCTCTTTCCTGAGAAAAACCAAGTGTTGCATTTTTATTTCAGCTTTTCTTTCTTTGAATTGCTTAATAATAGTAGGAGCTGTTTCTCGAGCTATTTTAAAATACTGTGACTTCTTTTCATTGTCTAATTTCTTTAGCCAATCAACATTTTTATTATTTGAAAATAAAATTATGCCCTCTAAAGCTATTAAATTAGCATTAGGTTTTTCTCTTTGTAACCTATCTAAATTAGCAAAGTCACGCTCAGATATTATATTAATAGGAGCAACAGTTTTAGATTGTTCTCTAAGGTCTAAATATACACCTTCAGTATTTTCATTTAAATCGCCACCTGGCAGACAATCACTTAACGTCTTTCAAAAATTAACTGAAAATTCAGTAAATTATTTGAAGTGCCTCTGTTTTTAGAACATTAAAATTTTCATCTTCAACATTGAAAAGTCTATCAAAAATATCATCAGTATTTTTATATGCTTCATACAAAATCTTGCCATTTACCAACTCGATGGCATCTTTGGAATATATTTCTAACAATATTTTAAATTCTTCCCAAACTTTATTGAGATCTAAAATGTGCTCAGTATGTTCAATAATACGCCGCAGGGGGCCAGTTAATAATTTATCAACAATGCCAAAAGCCCGACATCCAGATAAATATACAGGAAGCTGAATATTGTTAGCTACTGTCTTGGTCAATTGATTTCTGTTCTCCTTTTCAAAATATAAATCAATAAATTTTTTAATATGATCTCTATGAAAATAAACAGAGGCTCCCATAGCAAAAAGCAAATTAATACGATGGCCATGAAAAGTTGTCAACTTCAAATCTGTAGACAATTCATTCAAAAATGTTTGAAATAATGAACCATACCCAGATTATTCATCTGCTCCAGGCACACAAAGCTTACAGCAAGCTCTTATAAAGTCAGTAGTGGACTGATTATAGGTGAATTTTTTGTTATGTCAGTATCTTCACCTTCACTTTCTACATTTAATTTATTTTTTCCCATTGCTTCAAGCCTATTTCTGCTTGAGAAGCATAATTAACAATAACATGCAAATTACACTAAAAACCATTAAGTTTGGACAATGTTTGTCTTAATTCATCAGGTGAATCATCACTTTTTGTAATACATTCCAGTTTTAATTTTTTAAAACAATTTTTCAGACAAGTGTTAACAATATGACGGTCTGTCATCAAATTTTTAATTGACATTAAAAGCTCGGCTTTCTTTTCTTCTATATTTTTACCCTCATTTAAAAGCACACTTAAGTCATTTAATATTTGATCAATTAATTTAGTAAAGCTTTCAGTATTACCAGTGACTAGCTGAGAAATTCCCAAAGAATATTGTCCAGAATCAGTCCCAATTTGTACCCCTCTAAATTCTTTCCCCATTCTTTTAGTCCCATCAGTGTGCAAGGTATTGTTTGAACTATTAATCACTGCCTCAGCAAATGTTTTCTTTGGTAATCTTGCTGCCTTTAATCCACCTAATTTATCGAGTACAGTTTCAATAACTTTTTCTTTATTTTTTACATCAACATTCATAGAAAGTAAAGTTGCATATACCTGCCGAACATCATCTGAATATTTGCCGCCTTGAAAAGTTTGAACTATTTTTGAATTCGCCATTTCATTTGTCAAATCCTGGATTTCTTCTTCCAATATAAAATTTTCATTTTCAAGAAAACAAACTTTCTTTTAAAGAACGTACTTCTACCTTACCATCAGTATTTGTATTGCTCTGATGTCATTGAGCATCTACCCTGTCTTTCAAAACCTCATTTCTTTGGTTATAATACCTAAGCAAGGCAGATACTTGCTTGTAATTACGTCTGTTTATAGCACATCTTTTCTTTAAAACTTTTTTATCCGACTGTAATTTTTAATTTTCAGCTTTTAGAAAATCTATATTTTTTTTGTCTTCGTCTTAATCTTTCATTTATATTTCTTGCAGAATATTTTGACAATTTACAACAGACTTCTTTATACTTTTTGTTGAGAGCTGAATGCTTTTTTTTCAATTCAAATAGCTTGTGTTTATATTTCACCTTTCTTTTTTCATGACTCTAAGTTCTGTTTCTAAATTTTCAATTGTACCTTTGGATTTAGTATCAACATTTTTAACTGACTGAGACAAATGGTTTGGCTTGTGTGTTTTATTTTTTGATTCAGATGCAGAATGTTCTGGTGCTTTAAGTTTAGGGGGAACATAATCAGTACCTAAAAAAACTTAGTGTTCCTTTTTGTCATTTTTTGGACAACGACAACTGTTTTTGATATAATTAACCTGCCTTCTTAAAAAGTCAACATCAGGTGTATAATTAAGACCTAAAAAAAATCTTAATCCACATTGAAAAATCTCTAAAAGTGAAACCATACCGAGCCCTATCTTTCCTTACCTCAAAAATTAATCCCTTTGGTATCATGGACTGCAGAGCTACACCACTGCCTTTACAATTCTCAGAATTTCTTAGCCAGTCTAGAATTAAATTTAGAACAATTTTACACTAAAGAAAAATCATCATCACAAAAAACAAATTCATGACCTAGAGTATAATCCTTCTTTTTCTCAATTAAAGTAATACGATTACGTATTTTTCTGACAAATGATGTAATAGATGACACAGAATATCCAAAATTACTAAAACATATAGGTAAATGTTCTTTTAATGAAAAACAATCTTTTTCTTCAACAACTTGAAGCACAGCATACCAGAAATAAAATTCCTTCCACACAGAACATTGCAACCTTTCTAAGGACCAATCATCTGAAAGAAAGAACCAGATTACATGTACTGACTCCAGTAGAAAACTTGCATAATTAACAATCTACCTGTCCATCTTAACATTAACATAGTGCCCTATTCCAAGAACTTAGGTACAGCAATTTTTTGTGTTTTAATGTACCGGCATTGCCACGAGTCTTACCTCAAAATATTTATGATATTGAAAACCTTTTTGTTCAGGCAATATCCTCATTCATTCAACAAGCAACAAGCATCATTGGCCTGGCACGTCAAAGGCTCCATTGTCTGCGATGTTATGGCATAAATGGTGCCCCAAGTTGGTATCATGTTATTAATATGATCATGTTCAATCCGTACATTACTGAACAATGTTTGATAGTTCCTCGGCTGGAAAAGAATAAGTGACCACAAAGAAAAAAGTGTTTATGGTGATTATGCAAACATTATATATTTTTTTAAATCAAACCCCATTCATTACTGAATATTTGTGAAAGGGAAATGTAATATTTGAATTATAATTGTATCTCACTTTTTATGTGTAATAACTAATCATGTCAGTTTTGTAATATAAGTGCTTGCTGACAAAGGTAAAAACTAGATAACAAAATAAGGCACAATACGTTCAACCAGAATCAGAAAGGTATTCCAATCCCCCCCTTTTTGTAATTTGTAATCTCCAAAAAATATAACGTAAAAGGCCTGTCAAATAAATCGATTATTGTGCATTTAATGTGAAATAACTTTAATATTCAAATATCACGTGTAAACTAACCGATAACAAGTTCACGATAATTTTTCTGTTTACGTTGTTTACCGACAGACGGTTCCAACATTCTTCGCTTGCCATTTTACCAACTCTCGCCTTTACCTAAAACTAATTATGTTCCTGTGTAGTAAAATCGGTCATATGTGGCTCATTTTCAAGCTAAGATAATGACGAACACGTAATTATTTGTCGAAATTCTGAAAGACTACTTACTTTGAAAAATTTTCTCCGAGAAGTTTTGTTTTGGATAATTGAAGGTCAACTAGACCGGAAGGTCAAATTTAACTTAAGGAAAGAGCAAAATGGGAATCTCCTCTTTTAAAATAACAAAATTAGAATGTTATGTCATCAGGAACATATTTCTATTTTCGATTAAAGTGAACTACCCGACGATCAAAACGGTGCCGTTTTCGACCTTTAAAAAACGTAATCGTCTCGATTGTAATGGCGCCGATTGTTTTGTACTAATCCATTGTATATTTGAAAAGAAATAATTAAAAGAAAAATGTTTTTTCTTTTATTAAATATAATATTTTTATATCTGCATCGTAATTTCACTTCCAAAATCGCCGTTCAAAAGTTGATGAAATCTGATGAAAAACGGTACCGGAAAACAAAATGGCGGACAACAATGCACTTAATCGGCATCTCTACATTATACAAATTCGTGTGTTGTATGGGGGAGTTGTAATATGGCGGTTTATAGCAGCCCTTATACCTGTATGGGCAGTATTCATTACCTTTTTTGGTTTTGTTCAGATTTGTTTTCTTTCAGACAGTCTGACAAAATGAAATGTATACACTTTTCATGGGTGCAGATGTTTGTTTTGTTTGTTTAAATGATGTAAAATACCACTTTTAGCAATTTTTCAGCTATATGATGGCATCCAGTTTTTATTTGTAGGAATCCTGAGTACACGGGGAAAACCCATGACCTACGGTCGGAAAACTGGCGATCCTTTTTAAGATTACGATTGGAGTCGAGTACACCCTGCCCGCAGTCTGGAACCCACAACCTCATTGTTGGGTGTAGTATGTACAGGTACATGTAAAAATACAATTTCTTATATGCATCACATATGGCTATCTTTCAAGAATCCACCAGTACCCATGGCGAATTAATATACTAAAAGATATAGTGTTCACAATGGGACTTATCAAGATGCTAAAAAGATCGTATGATTTAATTTATATATTTTAATATTATGTGCCTACAAAGCTTTCGGATACACACCCATGGTAAAACACATAATTGATCAACAAATGGTATTGCAACATCATAGCAAGATTTTAAAAAATATATATTTTGACCTATGACACAATACAATTTGGCCACCAAGTTAAGTATCATAGGATATGTTGTTGATAAATTTTTATTGCATAAATAGAATTATGCATTTTTTATTGGTCTAAAAACAACTTTCGAGAAAATCACTACATTACTAAATTTTCATCAAAATATGGAAATTTGTGTCCGTTGCATGATTTCGCAGCACATTGGTCATGTAGAATCCAATATCGACCTTCAATGCTACAATGATATATTTTCTATAAATTTTAATTTAAATTAAAAAGAAATAAATAAGCAGGAGAGCTTTGTTTCATTATGCACTGGAAAGTTTGTTGGTATTAGGGAATATTAGTTTTACTGAAGTGAATGTTATTATGTATACAATTAGTTTCCTATTTTAAGTATCTGTCAATGTTTGAAAACGTGTCTTGTACTGGCAGCTACCTGCGGTGCAAATATAACCTACAGATGTTGATTGTTAAAATGCTTATTGCAGTAACCACACGCAATTGATGATAACGTGCTACTTTGAAGTGATTTTAGTGAAATTATTAAAGTTTAAGTTTTATAACAAATTTATAACTTTTTTGATAATTATTTTAGTTTGGAGTAACTATATATTACGGGTAGTATAATCCTTCAATGATGAAAAGGAGATACATTTACATGTATTTCTTGAGATTAATCGTAAAACTTCATTTGTTAGGGAAAACAATTGGAACAACATACGATGTCCACAAGAAAAACATCTTTCGTATACATTTCATCATTTTGATAAAATGAAACAAGACAATTCTAGTTAATATTCTGGATAAAAGTTATTGTTTGTTTGATGGTGTTTAACGCCACTTTCAGCAATTTTTCAGCTATATCGTGGCGTGCAGTTTTTTTTTGGAGGAGGAAGCCGATTTCCCCGGAGAAAACCCCCGACCTGCGGTAGGGATTAAAGTTATAATTTCAATTCAATTTGTTATATATTTAAAGTTCTAAAAGATACACCAAGTTGTGGTTTAATTATCAATAAACACTGATTAACAACGAAAACAAAAACCTACAGTTGTGTTGTAGCATTATCTGTTTTTATGATAAAGCAAGATGGTTATTTTATTCATTTAATAAAAGAATCACTGATATAAAAGTCATTGTCATATTTAAACTAATTGATAGTTAGGGTTAATAGCCATGTTTTACAGTAGGAAATCAATTTATGCCAATGTTTTACCCTTCACTGGGGGTCAGATATTTGTTATAATGTGGTTATCTGTAGTATTTCCCCCTTAATTAATTATTTAATTGTCAAATATGACTACAAGTATGTTTGCAAAGGGGTTTATCCGGTTATCCATCCAGTGTAAAAGTTGTTAAAGTTCTGTTTGTTTTGATCTTTTGTGTCTGATAAATATGTAATCACTAGTGCCGCATAACGCATCAGATTAAACGGATCTGTAAGGTTTGATCAGTGCTGTTTGCTGAGGGTATTTGCACAATGACTCCATTGGTTGACAAACGTTAGTGTTAGTGATAAGTTGTTGTCATATTTCTAAATGATTTATTTAAAACAGTTTTTGTGTATCCGCGACTGCATTTACACAGCCAGACATTGTTCAGACTGTTGTTCAGACATTGTTCAAAATTTATTCTTATGTGTATTTCCGTGCTCTCGGGTCGTCGGATGCAAAAAAGGTTGATATCTTACAATTATTAGCCTATTTTATCAAACCGAACTTTGTATTTACAATGAGCTGTGTTCACTTTAAATTACTTCATAGACTTCGGTCAAGGGTAACTGATTTACAATAGTTATAAGCCCATATTTTGCCTTAAACATGATACATAACAGAGAATTAAATATTGATTTTTGCAAAATTAAATTTATGAATACGGCAGCGATGATAAATGTAGGTAATATTATAACTAATTGATCACAATAGCATTGACAAATTTAATGGGCATATGTAACGGAAAGTCCAATAAAATAAAGTTGGGATAAATCAACAATACAATGTGACATGTTTTACGCACACTATTTCAGTTTTTGTTAAAATGATTTCCATGCAATTTTCATAGAAGTCATAGATACTGAATAAAAGGCAAAGACAAGGCTGTAAAATCTAAGCTTTAATTTATTTATGAGTTGGATTTTTTTATGTATGCTAAACATGATTATTTAGAGTGTTTATAGTGTGTTGGACATTCCAGATACACAATATTTTATATTATTTGACAATTTGTCTTTATGCATAATTATAAATATATTGGCAAAGAAAAAGGAAACGGTATATTATGAACAAATGTTATAGAAATGTAATATTTTTTACCATAGTGGTACACTTTTGGTACTTATCTTAGCCATGTACATGTTTACATGAAATGACAGTAAGATTTATCATGATTTTATTATCAATTATTACTGTTCATTTTTTCATTGTGATTGTGATGCAAGGAGTACAAATCTTCAAAACATACTGTATTTTTAATTTTTCAGCGCCAAGAACCCATCTTGTTTCATGACCTAGACTCATGCACAAGGTATCTGAGATTTTGCACCATGATAAATTACTAAATGGTCCTTTATTCTTTCTGTAAACCATAAAAAATGGACCCGTTAATGTAAATGACAGCAAAAATAAAGAAACAAAATTCAATATTGTTACGGTATCTTTTTTGTTTTTATAACAATTTCAAAACAGTGCATAGAAGGTTTTATTCGCTTGTTTGTGCTTAGAGTCAATCTTGAAGAGGTCTAGATATCTAAACATGTAAATAAGATCGTTTTTCATGTACATTTTTTCAAATTTGTGAAAAATGTTTTCCGTGCAGTTTTTATGGACGACGTATTGTGAATTGTAGATACTTATTAATAGAATACACAGATTAAAAAAAAATAATTTAAGTAAACCATGCTAAATATAAGCTTTAATATATTTTAAATACATTTTGTCAGTTAATGCTACTATTTGTGGGGTTTTGTTATAGCTTCACAAATTTATATTAACGCCACCTCAGCTGTCATTTAATTATGTAGGCTTGTTATTTAACTTGTGATGTAAATTATTTTTTAGGATTTTTTACTTTTAAATATTTTTATGTATGGGATACAAAGATAAATGCAGTGTGTTTTATTATAAAACATCCTAATTGTTTCAGTAGCATAGAAATAACACATCTCAGTACCAAGTAAAGCAAAGTCAAAGATCATAAATAAAGAAAATATGTGTCATAAATAATAAACTGAGGGATGAATAAGCAGGATTTTAAAGACGGAATATATTGAGCGATCTTTCTTTGAAAAATATCAAGGAACAATGTTATTATTTGCATCGCCAACTCCCTCTAATCTTTAAAAAAAAACATTTTTAACAGCAAACAGAAAAAGGTTCTAAACAATTCTGTGATGAAATACCAACTTGTCTGGTCAAAGTTAAGACGATAAGTTTGTATATTCGAATGGTGGGAGATCTTTTTAAAATGAATATTAAAACAAGGCTGTGTGCTGTCATCTATATTTATATAATTGCAATACGATTCGCGAGACAACTAGCATATCAAGAGGCATCAAACGGTTTACCTTTCTGGAATCTTGATTGTGGTGACAATTAACACGGCATTATCATAATCAATAATATAAAAGAAAAAAGAAAACTGGCAGACTCATTAAAGGATTATATGTATATACAGTACTTAACCTTCTTCTGTAGCCTTCTTAAGAATATTATAATTAAATAAACATAACATAACAAATGGATTGTGAATATTATAACAAGATCATTTACTTGTGTAACGACGGGGATTTTAATAGAGTTTTATGCATGTTTATCAGCTATATCAGGTATAAAACTATTTTCTTAACAATTAATGAAAGCGTATACTCATAGCACGTGACTGAGGACATTTAAATTCTTGTATCATCATAGTTACACATTCGACATTGTATACTTATATATATTACTACAAATCATTGTTTAAAAAATTTTAAAAAATGCATTCTGTAATTCTAGTTTATTAGTGTTGCGATCGAGCGTGAAATTGAATATCCAGAAATACAAAAAATATAATACTTTTGAACACTTTAAAGTGCAATTACATATACAACTATGAAAAAATAACAAACAACAGGAACTAAAAGTCGATTAAATACGAACTCAGACAACAGTGCATAGAAGGTTTTATTCGCTTGTTTATCTTAGCCATGTACATGTTTACATGAAATGACAGTAAGATTTATCATGATTTTATTATCAATTATTACTGTTCATTTTTTCATTGTGATTGTGATGCAAGGAGTACAAATCTTCAAAACAATCTGTATTTTTAATTTTTCAGCGCCAAGAACCCATCTTGTTTCATGACCTAGACTCATGCACAAGGTATCTGAGATTTTGCACCATGATAAATTACTAAATGGTCCTTTATTCTTTCTGTAAACCATAAAAAATGGACCCGTTAATGTAAATGACAGCAAAAATAAAGAAACAAAATTCAATATTGTTACGGTATCTTTTTTGTTTTTATAACAATTTCAAAACAGTGCATAGAAGGTTTTATTCGCTTGTTTGTGCTTAGAGTCAAACTTGAAGAGGTCTAGATATCTAAACATGTAAATAAGATCGTTTTTCATGTACATTTTTTCAAATTTGTGAAAAATGTTTTCCGTGCAGTTTTTATGGACGACGTATTGTGAATTGTAGATACTTATTAATAGAATACACAGATTAAAAAAATAATTTAAGTAAACCATGCTAAATATAAGCTTTAATATATTTTAAATACATTTTGTCAGTTAATGCTACTATTTGTGGGGTTTTGTTATAGCTTCACAAATTTATATTAACGCCACCTCAGCTGTCATTTAATTATGTAGGCTTGTTATTTAACTTGTGATGTAAATTATTTTTTAGGATTTTTTACTTTTAAATATTTTTATGTATGGGATACAAAGATAAATGCAGTGTGTTTTATTATAAAACATCCTAATTGTTTCAGTAGCATAGAAATAACACATCTCAGTACCAAGTAAAGCAAAGTCAAAGATCATAAATAAAGAAAATATGTGTCATAAATAATAAACTGAGGGATGAATAAGCAGGATTTTAAAGACGGAATATATTGAGCGATCTTTCTTTGAAAAATATCAAGGAACAATGTTATTATTTGCATCGCCAACTCCCTCTAATCTTTTAAAAAAAAACATTTTTAACAGCAAACAGAAAAAGGTTCTAAACAATTCTGTGATGAAATACCAACTTGTCTGGTCAAAGTTAAGACGATAAGTTTGTATATTCGAACGGTGGGAGATCTTTTTAAAATGAATATTAAAACAAGGCTGTGTGCTGTCATCTATATTTATATAATTGCAATACGATTCGCGAGACAACTAGCATATCAAGAGGCATCAAACGGTTTACCTTTCTGGAATCTTGATTGTGGTGACAATTAACACGGCATTATCATAATCAATAATATAAAAGAAAAAAGAAAACTGGCAGACTCATTAAAGGATTATATGTATATACAGTACTTAACCTTCTTCTGTAGCCTTCTTTAGAATATTATAATTAAATAAACATAACATTACAAATGGATTGTGAATATTATAACAAGATCATTTACTTGTGTAACGACGGGGTTTTTAATAGAGTTTTATGCATGTTTATCAGCTATATCAGGTATAAAACTATTTTCTTAACAATTAATGAAAGCGTATACTCATAGCACGTGACTGAGGACATTTAAATTCTTGTATCATCATAGTTACACATTCGACATTGTATACTTATATATATTACTACAAATCATTGTTTAAAAAATTTTAAAAAATGCATTCTGTAATTCTAGTTTATTAGTGTTGCGATCGAGCGTGAAATTGAATATCCAGAAATACAAAAAATATAATACTTTTGAACACTTTAAAGTGCAATTACATATACAACTATGAAAAAATAACAAACAACAGGAACTAAAAGTCGATTAAATACGAACTCAGACAACCATATAACAGTAACGGGACGTTTTAGTCATATTTCAGACGTTTGAATAAAAAGAAATATTTGATTCAATTTATTTGAAATTTTAGTGAACAAAAAATGTTCACATGTTTGCTAGAAATCTGTTTCTATTTGTGGCAATACAATAAAATAAATTGTTCATGATACGTACACCTATCGGTGTGATCAAAAAGCTAACCTTTAACTTTCTGCTATATTCGTAACAAAATGGTATATTAATATTATACAAATATAGCCTTTCTCTTAGTCAATACAAGTTTATATCTACTGAGAGATGTATATCGACCGAGGACGTAGTACGAGGTCGATATATAATTCGAAGTCGATATATGTAACTTGTATTGTCTAAGAGAAAGGCTGTATTTTTTATATTATTAATTGAAAATTTTGCTTTATTTTAATTTGTCACATTTAAGGATGCAAACCTTTGACAGCCGGATGTAAAATATGAGTGGCTGATTGCGAAACGTCACACGATTTTTGGAATTTTTTGTTCTATTTTTAGTAACCGTGGAATCCGCAAAAGTCAATCCGCAAAGTACAAAATATCACGTGGTAAACTGTGGACTAATTAAAATACAGCAAAATTATCAATTAACAATATAATAAAGTTATAATATTATAAAGTAATAAAGACTGTACAATGTCAGCAATACGACATTTAAAGTAAGTTTTGAAATAAAACAACACAAACAACACAAAATAAAAATATACAATAATCTGTTATTTAATGACTGCAGAAGTCAGTGCTTTGTAAAATTGTCACAATAACATGGTAAAACCTGACAAAAATCAATAAGATGAGGATGCAACTCATGCAGTGACTGGAGAATAGCTTACGAGTCATCATATGTAATTGTAAATATGTCTTCCAGAACTAACATGATGTATAGGAAGATTTTCTTTGAAAAGGCATAAGACATCATTGACCATCTAAATCTAAAATGACATCAAGTGACAGTCAAGATCAGTCACAGTGGTTGCATAATTCTTTTGAACAGGTATCGATATTTCATTGTTATGAAATCTGTTTGCAGTCGACGCCGCAATGTCTGTGTAAAAATAGCCATTTCTTCTTAGTCATAAGTTATTTTTCACAGATAAAGTAGAATGCGTTTTGACATTGTTTATCATTCCAATGATATTTATTTGCCGCCGACGCCCAACCATCTGTCCAAACATGAACACAATCTTCACCCAAGCCATATGATGGTTCACCGGTAGCCCAGTAATTGTAGCTCAACACAGAGTTGTCATACACCCAGATCCAGGTTCCTTGCACTTGCCCGATTTTGTTTGCTCCTATCCAGGTGTTCTGACCGTGTAGACCTGCAATTCAAATAAGTTGTCTATTGGCATTATGTCTTCGTTTTGCAGTTATATGTACTTTGTTGTTGTCTTACATTGTAGTGTTTGAAGTCACTGTTGTAGTTCAAGAAAACCCAAATGCATTTAACAGGTTACTGAATTAAATGTAAACAATATATGTCGCGATATGGTTTCCAAATCCGGATATAGGCAAACATAACACAAAAACCAAAAACATAAAACACAGAATGAGAGTAACCCGAGCCCAACAAAAACCGAGTAAGCAGTGCCTGCCTTGACACATTAAGTTGTACTTTGTCTTCCAGTTTGACGGGTAGTGAAACATAAAATATAAGTTGAAATCTCCATAGTGTCAGCAAGAAAACCGGAAACCCTTGTAAATTAAGTTTTGAGCACACCATGGTAATGGAAAAGCTCGAACCAGCAATCCCAGTTCTGAAATGCATGTAGTAAATAATAGATTGTCCGAGTCTGACTGTAGGCAGGTACAGTCAACTCCAATCTCAATTGACAAGGATTGCCAGTTTTTCTACCGAAGATCTGAGTTGTTTCCGTGTACTCCGGCTTCCAACGGCAATAAAAATTGACGTACTGAAATAGCCGAAAAATGGCTAAAAAATTGTATTTAACACCATTCAAACGAACAAAAAAATCAATACTAGATTACTAACAACAGTTACAACTTGGCTGATATTAAAAAAATAGTTAAAATTTATATTAGATAAAATTGTAACTGTTTGTTCAATGCTTTTCTTGCCCTTATGATTTAATATATTAACATACTTTGTACAATGGACACAATCCATGCATTTTTATTTGCATCATCTATTTTGACCAAATTTGCTCCCATTGTCCGACAGTTTGTCTGAAAAAATATGGGATATTATGTTGTTTATCATTAAACAACTGCCTTCAATCGTAGAAAAAATAGATTGAGATCTTGTAATATTAATAGAATACAAAATATAATGTATGTAATCAATATTATTAAGAATCCTTATGGAATCGAGAAAAGTAAATAAAAATGCTTTTAAACATTCAAAGCATTGCCTAACTGAAAGGTAAAATATTTATTTCACATTTCTTTATTTTGTGTGGTTTGTTTTGTAAGTAAAGATTAAAAATGAGTGATGTTAACACATATTTTAAAAAAACTGGCAAACATTTGTAAATGAAATATAAGTACCAACTTTAATAGTCGTATTAAGGAAATATACGTATAAAAAGATAAAAGAAAATTTGCAGATATAAACTACATAAAAACCTTCTGAAAAATATCTACACAAAATGAAAGAACTCCCAAACAACTTATTTGGGCCCCCCAAAAATTGATCAGACACCAAAACTACAAACCAATAATTTGTCTGAGGATTTCGTTGTTTTATTCATTTGTTTAAACTTGTACTTTCTCTAAAATATTAATCTCAATCAGTTTACTTGTAGCTTGACGAGAGAATTGTTATTTATTTAATTTTGATTTTTTTGTTTGGGGGGGGGGGAGAGGGAATAATGGTAGGTGCAGAGAGAAAGGTGTTTTACGCAGTACTTGTTCTTGTTCTTATATAACAAGATAGAACACCGCTGAAGTAAAGCACCAAACAGACAATTCTTAATCGCATGTTTGATTTGAATTTTTTTACGTGGTATATGATCTTGTATTAAAATTTTATCTGTCGGATGGATAATATTTATAGCTCAAAATTTAAATCAATCGATACACAAACTTTTAATTTATATATGGCTAAATGTCTATAAACGCCTTTCTAAACGTGCGCATCACAAATTATTATGAAGCAATTTCAAATTTACTAGTTTTAGTATTCGTGTCATTTAAGTGGCTAGTATATATGTTAGACTCAAATCTAAGTACGTCCTCAAATCGACGGTATATTCTCAGATCTATGGCAGATGACGTCATACAATTGAAAAATACCTGGCCAATATTAAAGGTACTAAAATCTATGGCACTTACGTCATAAACGCTTCAAATTCATGGCACATTTTCATTGCTTAAAATCTAACAGGGGAAAAAATAAAATTGGGATAACGAACGAGTTCAGGTACACGTAACCATGAAATTTGTTGGACGCAACATAATGTCGTCTAGGTGTATACATTTTACATAAAATTAAAATAACTATGAAGTTTTATTACAAGTGTAATCCGACTTGTGAAATGTGTATCGAAATGAACCACACGATTATTGTAGAATCTGGTGTTATTGTTTTGCGCCATTTTATTATGTGAAAGTCAGTGTCTTCAAACATTCAATGATCTACTAAACTGCAATCAGTCTGGACAAATGATATTGCCTTTACTGAAACAAGTGAATGCATATGTTACAATTAGCCCAGTATCCCCAAACGAGCAATTTCTTCTTTTCTTATCTAATAATTAAAAAAAATATTCTGATTATAATATAATTGCAGATATGAAACCAAATTTCTGCACAGAACTAGAATTCTATTTTCTGAATCGTTTTCGTCGTTTTTATTGATAACTTGTTTTAACTTATTGTCTATGCATAAACGTTTTTCTCAATACGAACGACGGAATCATTTTTGTGACTATGAGTAGAAATAATTTCTTTGCTTTTTAACGTTTTTAAACAAATTTAAAAAAAAATGCAATTACTTTTTGTTGATGTGATCAATGAGATTTCCTATAGAACTTTTCAAAGTTTTAATGCAAATGATTCATGAAATATTATCGGTTGTTTATTTGCGAGTTCATCAACGTTTGATGACGTCATCGAATATTGCTCGTAGAATTACTTTCGTCCGTGACGTCATCTGCCATAGATCTGAGAGAGCAACTTCGATTTGAGGACGTACTACGATCTGAGTCTAACATATATTCCAAACTGTACAAATAACATAATTTAAGGATCACAGAAATTTATAATTAAAATTACAGAAATGAACGACACACTTTCATAATACATAAAATATTAAATGCATCTATAATTTTACTTTAAGGGTTTCCTTGAGTTTTTCTGAATACTTGTGATTTCAATTTGTCCATTAACTTGTATGATTTGATTCTACTCTTTATAATGTATTATTGGTTTTGATACAAATATAGCGTTATTTATATTTTTATTGGAGAGTACGTCAAGTAATTTGTTATAATGAATCAAATAACACCTGATGTAGGAACACAAGGAATTTCTTACGGACTTACAATCGTTACGCTAAAAACTGGTTTCCGAAATATTTAAGGGTTGCCTTGAATATTAACTAAAGTGCTAGACGTTAAGGTGCTATAAAATTATTTAATCAATCACAATCTGAAGGCCGAATGGAAACACTGAATACGCAAAACAAAACAACTGCGAAAATGAAAAAATTAAGGTATAATTGAAGTCACCGTATAATTTTATTTTACGACCAAAAATTACAGCTTTATTAAATAAATGTATTGCTAAATAATGATACAAATTAAATATATTGATTTACTTTCAGCCAATGTTAACAGTTTGAAGCAAAAAAAGCGAGTTACTCAAATAGTATTTCCGATGTTTGCCGAACATTACCGAGGTCTGCTCCATTGAAAAAACAATAGACATCCGGGACACCAGATATGATCACGCCGTCAATTGTGGTCAGGATACCTTAAATAGATTTAGTGTTTTGTATTGTGAATGCTCGTCTTAATGCGGATATATAATCGGTCTTTGATTTTGGGATCTTGTTACTTGGTCATATTGCGTACAGTTTGTTCATAACAAAGAAGAGTACAACTAGTGGTTCGGGAGAATAAGCTTTCTCTACCCTTTGTATTTTTTAATATCATAAAATAGCTTAACCTGTGCATCATTCCAATACTTCTGATTACTAGAAAAGTAGAAACAGTGACCTCCATATTCTCTCCATCCATTTAGACATTCAGCTGAAATGATGAAAAGGATTATAAATATAAGACGTATCAACTTAAAATAAACACACACATAATAATTCAGTAAGACCGCTAAAACCAGAACACGAAAAATAAATAACATTTATGACAATTCACTCACAGAAAGAAGAAATACAGTGGTAAAGACTACGGGATAACTTCTATGATTTATGAATGGATAACATTGAAATCTTGGATTTAGTGTTCTTTATACTCTTTGTAAACTCTTAAATTAAAAGTTTTATTAAACTGATGGCTTTTTATGACTATCCATGAAATCTACAACGCGTTACTGTTCAAATCTCTTTGCATCCTTTGAATAAAAGAAACTTTATTTATTATGGGTTTATAATCTTGCAGATTCTGAAATTATTTCCTGGTCTTGAAAGGTATGTTTTATAGCTTCATGGATAATCATCAAAACGGAGAATTATTTAATTACCGTGCACTGAACAAATTAATAATAATAAAAAAAATATACACATGTATATGTAGAACGTTTTAGAAATACTAATAATTATCAACACTGGAAGTTAAACAGTTTGGTTCTGAATTGTTCACACTTACCTGGAGAAACATCATAATGAGTCCATCCATTCTCTAAAGTTCCTGCAACAACTTGGTTTGTGGAGTCTCTGCTAAAAATCTGACATCTGTTATCAATTCGGTTAAAGGCTATTGATCTGCTGTCTACATGGTACGCGCACGAAGCAATGCATAGAGAAGCGCTGCTGGTTTTGTTCATCCATAAAACATTGTCTTTTTTATAAATATTTTGGAATCCAACGTTTATTTTTCCTCTTCTTATCTTTAACTTTGATGAAACGACTAAAGTTGCTTGGATCAAAATAATTAGTTTTAGAATGTTCATCATTGTAACTTCACAAAATATGCATGAAACAACACTAACTGAAGCAAATTAACTATATGATAGTCGTTCGTAGTTCCGAAGTTTTAAATATATATTTAATCATATTCGTAAAATCTCTTTAAAAAACCGTATTTAGATTGGTAATGACGCTAGGCTGTTTGTATTTACAAATCGAATAACCAAACAGTTATTGAGAGATCCTTTTCTGTTTGTGCATGAATATCTGAATGACATGTAATTAGTAACATTAAAAATTTCCAAATATTTTAGTTAGTTTCTAACAAGTATGTTAGAACATACAATAAACCTATGTTTTTTTTACGAAGAACACCTTTATACGATATATTTTAAGTATTATATACACAACCAATCCACTTTTACAAGTTTACAGGCAATTATCAGGATACGCTAGACATGCACAGTCTTATTTAATTTCTAGTAGTATTATTATCACATTAAGTTGAACAGTCGTTTTCAAAACCTTCCTTGGGGAGTTCTAAATAGCAATTATTATTCATGCTGATTGTTGGCTTATTCATCATTTATGTCGTAAATATCAAGGTATGTTTGCTACAATGTCACAACATAAAACGATGATTATTTATTATTTCGGAATCATCTTGCAATAACTAGGTGTACGTGTTTTACGGTACAGCAATTAGGAGCAAATGCATCACATAATAGCATACATAGATTTAAAAGGAGCATCAGTATGTAGAGTGTCTTAACTGTTTAAAATTTACTAATGGAACATTATAAATTATGCGCACAGTAAATGATCCACAGCAACGGTATTTTTTAAACAAAATATTAATTACATGAAGTAAAAATCTAATGAATATTGTAAATATGATCACGAGTTTTCTCTGAATGTGGTTCGACAAGAGTGATCATGTTTTCAATATTCTGCATGCGTTATTAATTATCTTGTTTATTAGATTGAAGAATATTTAACGTGTCGTCAAAAACTACGAGAAACTAGTGACGTCGTTAACGGCGTTCATTGAGACGTCCCTTACAGGAAGTGAAACAAGTGTTTCACATACACTTTATAATCTCGGTATTTCACGCTTATTCTTAAACCACTGTCGACAGGATTTTTGAGCTCTTACTAAATACATACAAACATCTTGTGAAAACAATATAATATATCTATTCAAGGGATTTCTAATGCATCAGAAATAAAGGATTAATACTAAATATTAATATACGTCTACATATTAAGCCCAAACCTGTTAGAATTAGATTTTCAATACTGTCAAATTTTTGCTTTCCCTCAGCGGTAGTCGAATTCACACCGTTGTGACTATGTGGCACCCATTCGCCTGAATTATGTCCAACGGTCAAGACCACGCGGATAAATCCGTTATATAAAAATGTAGCTTCATTAACCGAGTGAATCATAGACATGGACATAGTGCATGTGTATTAACGTGTGACGATGAAATTTTCGTTACCAATACGTATTAATCTGACAGTAATCGAATTCAGCATTTTTCAGCAAAGCATTACTCCGCAATAATCACCAATGTGTTCCGAATGAAATCAAGAAAATGTAACAACCATAGTAATGAAAGAATTTGTGTGATGATGTAGACAAAATAGCATGCAGTATGACAGCAGCAATAAAGGAAAATCAACTATCTGTGATTGTGTACAGACAATAAAAATGATTAGCAGTTATATGAGTTATACATATGTGTCAGTATTAGTAATCTTTTACATCTACACATAAAATGTCGTGAAAGATAACAAGGTTAATATAATTTTCTACTCCAGGAGCGCGTTGGTCTAATCAGAACTCATTAGTAGCGCTAAAAAAACAATATTTAAATCCAAATGATCAAGATATTGAAGAGATTTTATAGCCAAATTCCATAACGTTTTAACAAATCCGGTTTAGGATATCAGCATCTTGAAAATAGAAACCTGTAGTAATTGACATAATTCTGGAAATGTCAGGGCATTCAACTGAGACAATGGCTATCTTATTGATTGATTGATTAGATGTTTGCTTTACGTCAAGCTAGCAGTATTGCAGCTATATCCAGGTGAGGAACAAGTTAACAAACAATACATCAATTGACTGCCACTGGAAAAGTACGGAGTATTAGGTAGGGTTGGAGAATTTAGCCTATTGTAGCGGCTACAATGAGCCTACTCTTTTTCGAAATCTTCAAAAAGGGTCTTTATCGTGCAAGGAGCGTGGCACTCTCCAAACACGTTACCTGACCTGACAACCCTCCAACGAGAGGTTCTCCTCTATCCGCCACCCGGGGATGCGCTGTGCTGCTATGTGGGTCGAGCATTTGGAACCGTCCCAGTACGGTCCCAGCTATGTTATTGAAAGAATCAATGATATTGCTGTCAGCACCGAAATGTGAATTTAGACAAATTATGTGATATCTTTTTTAATATGCATGAATTGGTGTTATCTTATCCCTTTCCCTCTCACACCGGTACCTGTTAACGGTAAAGCGTTTTTCTGGCTACAAAGTGAAATGCAACCCGAATAAAATGGGCGTTGTTAATGCCACAGTTATAAACAAGGTAACAAATACAAGCTCTGAATCTCCGCTTTCTATCAAATATTAATTTGTTGTATAGATTGTCGAAAGTTTTAAGGAGAACACGGTTAATGTTACGTGAATTTTTCGCCAGCGTTACTGTAAAATAATCAAAAGAAAACATTGCAAATAAACTGTAATTTCTCCCATGATTGGCATTAAATTACTATGTTCCAAATAAATATTTTAGTTACAGCTATATATACATATAAAATTACATCACAACATGACATAAATATATCTTAAACTGCAAACCCACGACTCCTTCTCGTCCTTATTTTACGTTTTTGATATATTGGTCGTGTCTTTCCGTCGAGCGTTTGTCGGCAATCAGCAGTCGAACTCGAATCTGATTAGTTAATCAATGGTACGGAAACTGCCGACAATACGTTAATTAAAACTTTCTCCCAGCTGGTTATAGATGCACATTGCCGAAATTTACAATAGTAAAGGTCATAACAAAAAAGATTAACTCCTTTAAATGAATTAGGGTTGCAAAACCTGGTCTTATGGTGCAATTTTTTTTCATCGATGCCAGTAACCAAGCCGTTTTTGCTAAAGAAGATTTCAGGGTACCAGAATAAGGGATGCAACGCACATATGTACATGTCAAACGTGGTTAAATTCATCGAAATCCTTCGGTCATAATAAATTTTTAAAATAGTATATGCCGAGAAGCAATTTTTGTTTATCCTCTTCATATATAGAATCTTGTTCTTCGTCGTTTTCGGTTCGGTAGGTATCCGTTCGAGTCAAACATTAAAAAAAGACTGAACAAGTCCCACCTCATAACAGTCTGAATGAGTCCCGACATGTCAGATCTCGCCTTGTCTCGTTATTGTTTGAATTGATCTTGACCAGTCTAAAGAGTCTTGAACTTGTTTTACTCAGTTTATAAGAGTCGCCCTGATTTAACTCAAACTGAATGTACCAGTAATTCATAACTCACGTTTGATAAATAAAGATTGTTGTTGCACTTTATTGATACGTATATAAATGTATATAAAAATATATATGTGCTTCAAAATTATCTGTTATACATTCTTTGAGATTTATTGTCAACCTAAACATTCCTTCACTTTTGATTTATGTAACTTCCAATAACAATTAAAAAATAAGGATTCTTCTTTACAAATATTAATGTCAACCTTTCTTCCTCCAGAAACTCAAACTTTTAATTTTAGCAGAGCATATAACATCATCTCTGACTCCTATTAAAAATTCTCATTTTCATGTACAATCCATGCTAATAATACAGGATTTTCCTTTTATCATGTTTAATCCCTTTCTTGGATCCTGGCTGCTTATTATAGTGCTTAATAAAAGAGTTGAACACAAAACCAATAAATATCAAATCAACTATCAAATTATGACATGAACAATAAAACAGAGAAAACATATAAAATACTAATTGACAGGAAAATAATAATTTATTGCACCTGATTTAAACAATTAGATTGATCATTGATGGGCTCCCTGCTGTTTTGGGAGGTGTTAGGTGAAAAATTTTATTACAGGCATTAATAAAGTTGTTTTTTTTAAATAAATTTATTACCTATATTCTGCCAACTTAAGCCAGTACTTACATGTAACATGGGTTGAAAAGTTGTAAATTTAATGTATTTAAAATTAAAAGTCGGTTTTAGCCATGCATGAAAATACTTTTCTACCAATTTGTTTTTACTTTTTTAGTATTTTTCTAATGACAAAATTACAAATTGTACACATGAAACAAAATTTGTACACTAATAAATGCAGATACAAATTAATGAATGCATATTAAAAAAGATATAAACATCCATTTGAAATTTTGAAGAAATGATTTAACTGAAACAATAAATAAATCCTTGTATGTCAATTAAAAAAATTTCTTTGAACTTGCTTGGAAAAATCATCTGTGTTTTATATACTAAATGTACATGTACTATCAGTACATGTACTGGAATAAACTAAATATATACTATTTTAAGATATATTATTTCAGCTTCCAGCATATGCATTGGACTTGTTTGACATTGATGGATGTACTGCATCAGGAGTCTCTGCTTCAAAATTATCACCAACGCCAGTCAAGTCTGCTACTGCAACTCTTGCATATGGAAGAAATCGGTTATTGGTAGAAATTCTAGAATTATCAGGTAATGCAACAAATTAATAATTTTCATATGTTGTTTGTTTGTTCATTTGTTTGTACATGTATATCACCATATCCAGTTTTTATTTGGAAACTGCATAAATTTAGCATTTTTTTCTAGATTTTGAGTTTAAAATTCTTGCTCTTAATTACATAACATGTAGTTGTCTAAATAGCCAACATGTTGTTTGTTTATTTAAATAGTGACGCCTTAAAAATGTTTACTTATATCATGATATCCGTTTTCATTTAGAAAATGCAATTTTTGTTGATTTTGGAGTTTAACAAGTACAGTTTCAAATGCAAGGAAGTTGGTGGTATGAATAAATTCCTAGATCCCACCATTATACAATTAATGACAGATATAGGTCGCTATCAGGATTCATCAGCCAGAAAAATGTAATATTCACCGAGCCACAAGGTGGGGTGAATAAAAAAATTTAGAGGGCTGATAAATCCTGATAGCGACCGTTAATCATAGTCAGTAATTGTTTTATTACATGAATAAAATCATCATCAACAGAGGTTGCTTATATTTTGTAATGGTTCCAATACTCTGAATATTTTCAATCAAATAAACACCTGATATTTGACCCTTTGTGCATTATTATCTATAAATTTAGGGGTCGTGACGATTTCAACTAACACTCATATTAAAATAATATATCATATTCCAACTTTACGTTTCAGATAGCAAGCAAGAACTTGAGATCTTTGAAAACAATTGGAGTAACTGCGAACGTGCCAAAGTTATTCATGCAGAAATAGCTACACGTCTTAACAAGACACAGAAAGAGCACTGGTTTCTTACTGTATGGCCAAAAGAGCAGGTAATTATTCTTCTTAAATCTTACCCAAGTTGCACTATTATAACATTTGAGGTATAATATTTATTACATGTTCCACAGTTATGTGACAGTAGCCTAAACTAGTCTACAATGATGTGCACAAATGCCTACAGTATTTAATAATTATTTGTGTCACATGAGTACAAATATTTTAACCAATTATTTAAAGTTATTGAATTTAATGTAGTTCAATAAAAAATTTAACCACTTTAATTCGCTCTGGATAACAAAATACATTCAAATGCAAATGTTCATATAAACTTTAAGAAAACTATACATGTAATTTCATTTTGTGTTAAGTCCCCTAAAATTGATCCTCATTACTTCAAATGAATCCAAGATTTAAACAAAGTTCAGTGGCTCAATTTCTGGTACCTCAAGCCGTTTTAAGATCCTTTCGAGTTTGAAAGTACCGGTTTAAGAGATGAGCCTTATTTGTTTTTAATTGTTTGTTACATTATTTGGTAAAGACAACATTGGATCTGTTTATGCTAATTATGTCATTCAAAGGCTTCTGTTGATAGTTGACCAAACAGAGTAGAAGCTATATACAATAACGCTTGTTCTAACTGTGAATTCATTTATTTATTTAGAGATTGGTTGTACATGCTGAAGGTCATCCTCAGAAAAGCCCAAACCCAGGGCTTCCAACAACTGAAGAATCTTCTCCAGAGTCGGCTGGCGAATCAATTATTAAGGAACCAGAGCAACAATTCAAGGTTCATAATAAAGAGGTATATATATACATTTAAAGGAAATTAGCTTAATTATCATCATGTCTATTAAAAAGGGACTCGGCAATCAAATATTACTAGTTTTGTTGAGTGTAATGCATCGATCAAAAGAGTGTTTACATGTATTTGAATGGTGTTCAACCTTCTTCGAGCAATTTTACAGTTTATTCCTGGCATCTAGAACAAATTATTTTACCCTTGCTTTTTCAAAAAGCAATTGTATATAATCAACCATGTACAATCTTAATATTATATTATTTTCGACAGTTTCAGCACTTTTTATCGGTTTCCTGTTTAAGATGGATTTGATTTAAATTGAGATCTTTAATTCAATTCTTACTAAGGAATGGTTGAAGCACAATTTTACTATAATTAGGTCATTACCATTACTATGCATATACGGAAAAATGATCAAAGTCTTGTCATATCATTGCAGTTATAAGTACAACATTTTCAAAGACAAAAAAAATATCTCTTATCGTTATCGTCTCCTATTAATTTTACTATGACTGAGGATTTTAATAAAATAGGATGTATATCATGTTTGAATTTTGTATAAATAGATCAAACTGGTCAAAAAGTGCTAACAACTGGTATTTTTGGTAAAAATTATCTCCCTTGTTAAAAAGTTCATTTTCATTATTTTTGCCAAAACTGCAGTCATTTATGCAACAACTGTTTATTTCAACCATTTCATAAATTGAAATAATGATATAGGTTTCATTATTTGTTTTTATTTCATGGAAATTATGAGTTAATAATGAAAGAAATTATTATTGAATTTACCATAAATGTGATATTTATTTTGAAATTTTCTCCAAAAATGGTGGTTGCTGTCCTGCATCCCCTTAACATTTTTAAATGTTACATCTTTTATGTTGTATTATAGGGAAGCAATGGCAGAAAAGTGTCAGTTCTTTATCAAGGCTCGGCTGACCTTCAGCCGGGAGAGTCTGTTTCCAAGAGACTGCCAAGGCATTACAGCGGATTGACCCAAGACCAAATAGATGTCATCGAACTCCAAGTAAATAATGTAGACAAAGGACTGCGTAACAAAGGTATAAATACAGAAGAAGTAATAGTGCTGGCAGATAACAAATCCCTGAAAGAAGCCATCGCAAAGTGCAAACCAGAAACCAACACTGTTTCAACACAAACACCTTTTCATAGGCTACCAGTAACCAACATCTCCCTACAGGATGCCAAATTGGATCTGATAATTTCCTTGTTAAAACAACAGACAGATAGGTGTTCATCATTTGTTCAAAACCAAGACCTAATGGATATAATAACTGACCGACATGATGAATTTCCAGACCAACTCACCCCTAATGATTCTTACCGAAAATAAAGTCCAGGGCAGTCTCCCTTGAATTTACCAGACTTTTTAGAGTTATCATCAGTTTCCCCCATTAAGCCACCATCTTCACCTTGCAAGCAGTCAACAATTACTACCTATTCATAAGCCGAAAGCATTCATTCCACAGTAACATTGGTAAAATCAATCAAATCTCCTCCACATAGACCAATGCCTCAATAAGTGTACCCTCCTACAAATGGACCAATGAGTCAACAAGTTCACCCTCCTCCACATGGACCAATGCCGCAACAAGTTTACCCTCCTCCAAATGGACCAATGCCTCAACAAGTTTACCCTCCTCCAAATGGACCAATTCCTCAACAAGTTTACCCTCCTACAAATGGACCAATGAGTCAACAAGTTTACCCTCCTCCAAATGGACCAATACCTCAACAAGTTAACCCTCCTCCACATGGACCAATGGCTCAACAAGTTAACCCACCTCCACATGGACCAATGCCTCAACAAGTTTACCCTCCTCCACATGGACCAATGCCTCAACAAGTTAACCTTCCTCCACATGGACCAATGCCTCAACAAGTTAACCCACCTCCACATGGACCTATGCCTCAACAAGTTAAGCCACCTCCACATGGATCAATGCCTCAAGAAGTTAACACTCCTCCACATATACCAATGCCTCAACATGTTAACCCTCCTCCACATGGACCAATGCCTCAACAAATTAACCCTCCTCCACATGGACCAATGCCTCAAAAATTTAACCCACCTCCACATGGACCAATGCCTCAACAAGTTATCCCTCCTTCAAATGAACAAATACCGCAACAACCATGTTACAAAAGTGCCACTAGATATCTTGAGAATCATCGACCAATAATTAAAAGCATATATCAAAGACCCAACTCACAACCAGAACCCAAACAGTTGACATCTCAATCTATTTCACTTGAACCATTTTTGATTGTGGAAGTTGACTCCAGCAATGAAATTTTACCCTTTCATAATGAAATTCGTCTTCACCGAGATGAGCAAATTAAACAATTTAGTGGGTCTTGCTCGTACCAGAATTTTGCATGGAATGTAACAAAACTGTTATACAAACCAGACGAACTGCATGGCAGAAACTATTATGGCAAAAGAGGCAAACTAGCTCTGTCACCAAGAAGACGTAGAGCTATTGAGCAGGCATTGATAAATCAATATGGTAAACAGTTCGTTCGAACATTCTAATGCCATTACTGCGATTAATAGTGAGATAAGAAATATGAAAAAATAAAAGCAGCGTAATGCTTTTATATTTATTTACAAACTATTACTATGTAAAAAATTAACCAGTTTTATTAACCAATGTTTCACGTAAAAGCCTAAAGGTCCTCCGTCATTTAAAATTACAAATGGAATTATTCTGTGGATATGGTCAATATAATGAGCACATATTTCTTTGGTAACAGACTCCAAAAACTTTCTAATTCCATGTACAAGTTCATCTTTTTTCTTTGGTTTTACTACACCTAATAAGAAGTTTTTCATAGTTGACCACAAATTCTCTATTGGATTTAAATCAGGAGATGATGCAGGGGTCATCATTATATTCTCCAATATCCCATGTTCTTCCATCCATTTTTTTGTAGATTTGCTAGTGTGCTTTCTAACATTGTCCTGAAAATATATTTGTGATAAGATAAATACATTTATATATTGAGTACTACATGTATAATATTGTTCTGTTGCTTCAGCCCCCAAAAACCACTGCACCAAGCTAGACATTTTGTTTGTTTAATTTTACTGTTAACATTTACATGCATATTACATCTAGCAGGTAATATATTTACTGTTTTTTATTATTAAATATTTATTCTAGGGATAAATGTTGCATTAATTAACCCTATCATTTGTACAGAGTTATTGATTGTGTATTTTTTTGATATCTGTTATTACAAACATGACATTGTATGAATATGTAGAGTGCACATAAACATTTACTTTGGAGAATAGTGCTTAAGTACATGTTATTTAAGAATCCATCAATTAGTAGTTTTGATTTTTTTTCATTATAACATTTGCGTTTTAGAATGGGGTTTATGGCAAGCTCATTTATACATTAGCCGTATCGAGGTTTTCTGTTGATTGTTGTGTGAAGTCGAGGTTGATCCTATATATTGACAACTTAATTGAGCCTATAATTAATAGTAGATGGTTGCCACCTTGACCACTCAGCAACTGAGCACTGGACACTGGATCACAAAAAGATATAAATGTATCATTTATACAGGTCAATACAGATATTTATGTCGCCTGGGAATATCTTTTAACAAGGTCCATATAAACTGTGTTCACCAATTTAAAAGGTCTTAAGATAAATATCAGATCTTGTTTTTTTATGTTACCTGATAGATAAAGTCCTGAATATCCAAAAATGTAGCTGAAATACTGCCAGTTGACTTTTAACAACAATCAATCAACTATTGTACCTGATAAAGTCTATATCCATCTGGAAACCAGGTTGTCTTCAAGGATTTTTTGGTAAATAAATGAATCCATTATGCCTGTGAAAATGCAGATGCTTGTTCTACCTCTGTAGGATATACAGTCCATCCTAATGACTTTCTAATTAGGGACACATATAATGTTGTCAATTTTACATTGAAGACTTTCAACAATCTCGCAGATATTTCTTTAGAAGTAAGTTTATTGTTGGCACAGAGCCACATGTTTATACAATTTTTGTGGAACTCAGTTAATTTCCTCGCTCGTCGTTGACGTTTTACCGAAGGTGCGATTGATCCCGTCTTGTCATATCTTTTTTAAAAAAGTCGAATAGATTTTCTTGTCGTTTTAACATAATGTGCAAATTCTAGTACTTTCTGAATTTTCACAGTAGAGAATCTCTGTTGTGAATACTTACTAATTAACTGTCTAACTTCAATTGACAATCTGTACACTTTCGTTGCCGCCATTTTGTAACAATGGTCGCTTGATCAATAAAGCATACGTTAACACTGGAATCCTAGATCGGTCTACATCCAAATAATTTACGTGAACTAATAAATGGAAATATGAATGATTTTTTTATTTATCTTTACTGCGCATGCGGACGAACGAACGAACGGACGGATTAAAAAGTCGCTATGCCCATGCGGACGAACGAACGAACGGTCGGATGAACTTAAAACGATATACGGACGAACGGAAAACGAACAACGAGCGCAAAAATTGGAACGTTTTACGTTTCAGGGCGTGTATCTTTTTATCTATTTTAGTGTGCCTCAATTTGTGTTTTCGTATTTTGTTAGGCTACAGTATCACAGTTTTTATATTTGATTTGATTGGTTTTTTGCAACATTTTTACTTCCCCTTCCTATTTAGTGTGTTACTTTAGGTCACTTTAGTAAATGACTTACAATAACGAATACTTATTGACTCATATTCTACAGAGTAATTTGACATTTTATAAGTATTTTTTGTGGATAAGTATAATCTTACATATCTATTACAGGCCAAGAAAGACAACTCTAATTTTACTGAGGATATAGGCAAAGATGTCAATAAGTATATATGCGATTTCACAGTATGTGCCTGATATTTTTACAAATAAAATGTTCTCGTCTAATTAGACTGTTTAATCAAGTTTAGTCAGTGTAGATTAACCAGTTATGAATTGTTTTGACTTTTTTCTTCCTTTTTTAGTGAATTCTACAAATAACAGTATCATGTGTAATTCATGATTATATTCATAATAATACAAAAAATTAATTAAAACAAAACAATGTAAAAAACATTGGTACGAAATGTATGTGATAGAAATGTTAAAATGTTAGCAAGAAATGAATATAAAAATCCATGTGATACATCTCAGACAAACCAAAGTTCTGACCAAGTGGTCAGAAAAACAATTTTTAATTAAAACAACACACAATGACAAAGATCCTTGATGTTGAATATAGAATGTTTGGGATTAATTTAATTAAAAGGGAAGATAAAGCAGTACCCAAGTGCCAATAGAATGGGTAATTGTTTTATGAAAGTTAGTGACCATTGAACATACCAATATCTTTATAAAAAAATGTGTACGTTTTAACGTACAAATTTTAATTCATAAATGCATTTATGGAGATACTGAAAGTTGCTAAACAATTGAATTATGGAACGGCCAATGCGTTAGATCGCATATTAAATACGATCGTGCGAATTGCATTTAATTTTTTCATAACAAAAGACTGTGTCCTGTTTTACGGACGGACAATTTTATCACACCCAAGTACAATGCTTTCACAATCCTACTGATTATAAAGGGGTTGCTCTATCTTTTAAATATTGTCAAAAATATTTGACAGATTTCTAGAAGGAAATAATGCATCATGCAAGGGACACATAGGAGTCAGTACATTTAAGAATTAAGGATTATATTTTTAAATTTAAACGTCTAATAGACAAAGCTTTCAGACTGTATAAACGGTTATATGTATGTTTTATATATTTGAGATTTTGATACCATCATTTGAGATGTATTATAACAAAAAAACGTTCTGTGTATTAACTATGTGTAGAATTTGTAAATATTCTTAAAAACTAAGCAAAAGACAATTATTTTATTACAGAAGGCGCAATTTCAAAGATTGGGTCAAACAAGTGTTTATCTTAAGTCTTGCATTTTTCTACCACATTTGAATGATATGATTAACTTGTTTGATAACACCTTGATCCTGCTTTAATTGGTGTACTACGATTTCTTCTCTTATGTATGCTGATGATATTGATTTGATATCAGTGGCGAAAGTGTTATACATTGCCTGAATAATGTACAGTTATTGCAAAATAAAAAATACAACTTACTGATAAATACAGGTAGCTGGATTAAGTTATGTCTAGGTAGTTAAAAAACATTTATTAAAATGCGTTTAGGTTTTGCAATATTTAACAAACATTTGGTTTTGTCAAGGTATGAAAAGATAATATAAACAATAGTGTCTTATGTTTAAATTCACATCGGGGCATACCCGGAGCATAATAAAAAAAAGTGCGTCATTCTATATATTCGTTTTTTCATCGTATTTGATAAACTTTGTTCAACAACGTCCCTCTAATGAAGATAATAACAAAATACAGAATACCAAGGAAACTATCAAACAGAAAATGGACAAAGAGTTCATGAATCCGGCAAACGCAATAACCAACAAAGCACTGCGACTACATCAATAGGCCTGACTTGGTATAAGCATTCCAAAGAAATGGTGGGTTAAAAATGTTTCATGGTATGCCGAACCTCCCGCTTCTATTACTGTTTTATAAGATTTCGTGTGATGATAAAAATGGGTGGGTATCATATACCACTAGTAAATAATAGGTGTATATAATAATCACATCACAATCACTATGTACTAAATAATTTAAAAATTTAGAAAACTGTCTGCAATCATATTTTCACACGAATATTTATGAACAACGTAATGGTCTCAACAATAAAACATGTCAGTACGCGGATCAGTCTTGTTTCTTGAATACTTGGTTTATAAATCGACCTAACAGAAATTGATGACCCTTTTAAAAAATATATACTCACTGCAAGCTCTTGCATACCTGCTCCATTGAGAAATATGGAAAAGTTACAATATTGCTGCAGAAGCGAAGAAGCGAGAAATTATTGTGCTCAGATGACAATTGGCGTCATATTTGAGGTGTAAATCTAATGCATGATGCTGTTGAAGCTGCAAGTCAAAGGTTGTTACTGAAATAATGAATAAATCTATATATCTATATATTTTGAGCTATTTACTCATCTTAAGAAGAAATCGGCATGTTTATATGTTGATGAACATACACCAATACTTTTATTTGATTCTTTTATCATACGTTCACATCGCAGTGATTGATTTGTTTAAATGTGGTAAATTGATCGCTACTCTCAGTTTGTTTCATCATATTTTTTCGATATTGTGGCGTATAGTTTCTATTCAAAACTTCCGCAAGAAAAGTCCGACCTTTAATAGGTATACTGGCAATACTTGTCGATAAAATCGGATTCAATCAACTGATAAAGCACGTGATCAATGGTAGATGACTAATGACAATTCCAATATGGTGTCCTTCATACGCTTTGAGAACAAAGATGGTAATAAGCATAGAGCCCGGTGTGACGTCTTAATTAGAATTCATATGTCATATTCGCATATAAGCATATATTTTTATGTTAATTTTATTTTATATATTACAGTTGTTAAGCGACCTCTTAGATCCGCTTCGAAATTTAAAACATTGTTAAACATATTAAAATCGTTATAGATGAAATGCATAGAAAGAATGCATAGCTTTGGCTGATGACAGGAAAAGACTTATCAATAAAAAACTAAGAAAAAAGCAAAACGTTCTAAAATTTAAAGAACTTGTATTCGGTAGATAAGTCTACTCTTATTGTATTTGAGCAAAATGCTCCGAACGATAAACAAAAGAGCAAGTCCCCTTTATTAATTTTTTGCTATATTATTTTATTACAGTTAATATTATGTATGTCAGTTTTTTGTCTTTGTTTAACTTCTTTTTTGTGTATGTTGTATATAATGTAAATAGTTTATCTCTGTACCAATGTATATGGTTGTGAGAAATAAAGTTATACAAGTATTCTCCGGGGTAAACAATGACTGACAATGCAATGTAATCTAGACTTTTTTTCCAACTTGAACAATTTATTATATCACTAGCTGTTAACAATTACTTCACTAATTACAGCTTTCATTAGCAAAGTGCCCTGTAATATTAGTGCCTAAGTAAGCAGGGTGTAACTTAGGTAAGATAATATTATAAGTTAGTCACATGTACATTAATACACAATTACATATAAATTTACTATACATGCGGAAGTAAACCCGTAATTGATACTAACGTTATTATTGCCAAAATGTGTTCACATGGATATATATATATATCCGCTGGATAGATATATTATATGGTTGTCACAATACTTAGACGTTTGTATATAATTTACTTACTGTGACTGCATGACAAGTAACTTTGTCATCCTATATAATATATACAAAAATGCTGAATTAGATTACTGTCAGATTAATACGTATTGGTTACGAAAATTCCATCGTCACACACTAGTACACATGTACTATGTCTATGTCTAAGATTCACCCCGGTTAATGAAGCTATATTTTTTTATATAGCGGATTTGGCCGAGGGGTTTAGACCGCTGGACATAGTGCAGGCGAATTGGTGCCACAGTGTCACAACGGTGTGATTTCGAATCCCGCTGAGGGAAAGCAAAAATTTGACAGTGTTAAAAATCTAATTCAAACAGTGTTGGGCTTAATTTGTAGACGTATATATATATATATATATATATATATATATATATATATATATATATATATATATATATATATACATTCCTGATATAATATATACATAATGATTTATTGCATTAGAGAGATACGATAACGATATCTCGGTTAGTTTATTTTTATTATTTGCAGTTAAATAATGTGTTCGTGGTAAAAAAAAGGATATGAGGGCGATTGGAAGGGGGGAGTGCGGGGTTTACCTAATCTATTTTTAGCAATTTGGTTTTCATTTAGTTACTGTAATGATTCTAGAAATTTTTTGTTTGTGAACGACTTTTCTTAGTACATGGTAATACATTTGAATTCTTTAATAAAAACTGAAAACATTTTAGTAGATTTACTTCTTTTTTCAGATAAGTAAAAGCTTTTATATATGGTATATCCTAGTATTGACAGAAAAACATTTAGATCCCAATAGTCTTCATCATAAATTTTGTAACATACTACTATGTGCTTTAATTCTAATGTATTTTTGATTCCTGCCAAATGCAAGGTTTATATATTTTCTCCCAAAAGTTTTTTATGAATTTACAATCAATGAAAAAGAGTTGGTAATCATCAGGTACTTTGCAGATTGGACAGATTGGTGAATTTGTTTTTTTTCCACTTGTACAGCAGCAATTGTGTAGGCAGGATAAAACTAATTAATTTCCATCTGTATATTTTTATGTTGTTTAAGATGATATGTTTATGAATAAAGTTAAAAACATTTTTTGCCAAGAAATAAATCCAATATTGTCTGCCTTTTTTAAAGATACTAAATGCTCATATTTGTTAATTTGTTCAATTGCCTGGATAGTGTTGTTTATTCTAATTGATATTGAACTTTCTATTTTATGCACTTTACTTGCAGTGGACTCAGTTGATTTAAGTATTTGAAGCCAATGTTTTGGTATGGCTGCTTTTACTGCTAAAAATTCCATTATCCAGTTGGTCTTAATTTTCATTTTTTTCATAATAAAAATTTCTGTAAGATGACCATGCTCATCTATTATGTCATTTATGTATATTAGCCCACTCATAATCCAGTGAAAAATGTATATGAGTTTGTTTTTATCCATGATAAATGGGTTACCCCATAACATTTGTTTTTTACATCTCTAAAGGTTTTTGGTATTTGTAGATTTCTGTTATCTGGGTTTTTTTTATTTCCAACCATGTTTTAAGTATATCTATATAGAAAGAAGGTAGGTCTTGGATATGGGGTAGAATTTTTATATTTGTATATTTTAGGTTCATTCTAAAAATTAAGAAGTCTTTGCCATAACTATTGATCAGAAATAAAATTTTGGAATTAAAGCCCAGTTGTCTTCATTGGAAGATATCAGTTTTGATATTCATTTTAATTTTAACATTTTGAAGTAGCTACTAACATCAATCATTTTTAAGCCTCCTTGCTCATAATTAGCTATTAATGTGGCTCTTTTGATTTTGTCAGGTTTACTATCCCATATGAATTTATATATAAGTTTTTCTATTTCTTTTATTCGTTCATTGTTTATGTGTGTCACATTAGCCACATATGTAAATTGTGGTATAATCAGGGTCTTGATAATTAAAATTTTTCCTAAGATAGTTATTGTTCTTTTTCCCCATGATTTCAATATATTTTTCGCCTGAATATAGCTGAAATATTGCTGCTCGGGCGTTAAACACCATTAATCAATCAATCAATCAATATATTTTGAGCTTTTTGCATTCTTTTTTCCCAGTTTAATTTTTCACATTATGTTTTTTTGTGCCCTACATAAAGTCCTAAAACTTTTATTGGATCTTTTGTTCTTTTAATATTTTCTATTTTATCTCTACAATTTTTCAGTTTGCCAATAAAAATACATTCTGTTTTTGATTTATTAAGCTTTAGGCCAGAGTAACTTCCAAAAATTTCTATGATATTAAATGCAAACTTAATTTCAAGTTGTGATTTTAGAAAAAGTGTCGTGTCATCTGCCAGTTGTGAAATTTTGATGTTATGTGTTTTCTTATCTAGTTTTATTTCTATGCCTTTGATGTTTGAATTTTGTCTGATATGAATAGCCAAAATTTCGACTGCTATCACGAAGAGTAAAGAAGAGCATGGACAGCCTTGTTTTATGCCTCTTTGTAGCTGAACTGGGGATGATATCCATCCATTATTAGTTATTAAGTTATTGCTGTCTGTGTACATTGTTTTAATCCATTGAATAAATGAGTTGTTAAAGCCAAAATGTTCAAGGGTTTGATACATGAAATTCCAGTTTAATGTGTCGAAAGCTTTTGTAAAATCAATAAATATTTAGTTTGTCTGCATAGTCTATGATGTCCTGTATCTGTCTCAAGTTAAAGCATATATATCTATTTTTTATGTATCCAGATTGGTTGGAATGAATTATATAACTTATTACCTTTTTTATTCTAGTTGCTAATGTATATGACAAAATTTTATAGTCAGTATTTAGTAGGGAGATAGGTCTACAGTTTCATAAATCCATGGGATCATCTTTTTTATATATTAAACTGAGTACACTTTTTCTTTGGGAATAAGGTAATTGTCTCATATCGAAGCTATAATTTAATACATTTAAGAGCAGCGGAGATATTGAATTCCAAAACTTTCTATAAAAATTTGTGCTTCGTCCATCTAGTCCAGGACTTTTATTTAGTTTTAAGTTATATACTGCGTGTGTTATCTCTTCAAGAGATATTTTACCGTCACATAATGTACCTTCATCCTTATGTAGCTTATTTTGAATAGGACTGTTTTTCAAGTAGTCCTTTATTTGTTCCATTGAGGAAGTAGTTTCACTTGAATAAAGTTTTTGATAGAAATCCTTTTCTGTTTTTAATATTTTTTCTTGATCTGTTATTATATTTCCTTTTTCATCCTTTAATTTTATTATAGTTTTCTGAGTTTGTCTATTCTTCTCAAGGCCTAAAAAATATTTTGTATTTTTTTCGCTTTTTCGCACCACTCTATTTTTGATCTAATCTGGGCACCTTTTGCCTTGTACTCATATTCTTGTTCTAATTTGAGTTCTAATAGTTTGATTTTACTTTCTAATTTGGTATCAGTTGCCAATTGAATATTCAGTTCTTAAAGTTTATTTTCCATTTTTGTTATTTCGTTCTTTTTATTTTTTGATCTTTGTATGCAGTAACTTATACTATATTCTTTTATTTCTTTTTTAACGTATCCCATAATAGTCTAATGTCTTTATGTGTGTCTCTTTTTATTTTGTCTTGATACTTGTTAATTATTTTTCCTATGTTATTAATATAGTTTTGTTCATCAAGAATTGAATTTTTAATTTCCAGAATCCTGGGCCTTTACTTTTTGATGATGCTGTTTGTAACTTGATTGATAAAGCTTGATAGTCAGTAGTTTTGATTGATATAGGTCTTATGTCACATGATTTTACATTTATGATTAGGTCTAATTAATATGATTCTTCCTTGTTCATCTTTATGTTTATCAATTATCTTGCAGGTGAGATTTTTGTTTATTAAGGTGGCTACACCCCTGCTTGAAGATGTGCCATGGCTACAGTGGAAGTCAAAATTGCATTCAACACAAAGAAAGGTCTCAAGGTCAGTATTAAAATGTGTTTCTTGTAAGAAAACTGTTACATTTTTTATTATGGATCCATTGATAGAGCCTACATCGTTTTTGTGTGTCTCGAAGGCCCTTTACATTTGCTGAACAAATATGTATGGTGTTCATTATGGACAAGAAACAAGGAACGAGTGTTTTTCACGCTTCACGGATGTTAAAAAAGGTAACAGTAACACGTTGTAATTGGGAATGATCGTGGATAACGCTAACATTTAACGGATCAGTTTGTTTACATATTTGTGACCTTGACACACACGGTCTAATTGTTCTATAAATAGAATAAGAAAATTCCACTTTACGCACTGTGCTATCTTTAGCATAAACTAATCTAAGTATTTCGCACGAGTCGGTGAAATGTGTAGTATGGAAGACCTCTCTTTTAAAAGCTTTGTTATGCAAGCAATTATATAATAATGGTTTAACAATTGTCATACCACTGAAGAATATGTTAAACATAGATACATGTACGTATATGTTTAAGCTATATATAGATGTATTTACATGTTTACTTATTTGTTGCAAGTCATTTACGCTATTTGATATATCGGCGCTGTTATAATTTGATGATATCAATTTTCATTTTGATACAAATTTAGATATTCTACACATATCAATTAGGAAAACACATTTGTTTTCCATATTTGTTTAAAAAAATGCATGTTTTTTTTATTGTAAATACATGTAGGATAAAAAAAGACAATAAACGGGTAAAGCAGAAACGATTAAGTTTTTGGTCTTGGAGTCTGTCATCTCTAGTTGCTTCTTAGGAGTGTGGTTTTCAGTTGAGTGCTTTTTGCCTCGCTTTGCTTTAGATTTAGTTTTTTTGTAATTTTGTTTATCATCATTTGATGTCACAGTTTGAATACTCTCCTATTCATTCTCTATTTCCTTTGAATGGAGCACTGATTGTGATTTAATTAGCTTCTCTAATGTCAATGTCTTCAGTAGTGATACTGTCTGTATCTGTTTCATCATGTTCTGTAGAGATTTCATTGTCTGATTCCTGCACATCCGCTTCTGTTTCACTCATTTCTGCTTCAAACTCTTTAAAGAACAATTCTGGACAATCAAGAGCCTTGTGTCCAGGTTTTTTTTACACTTCTTACAAGCCCAATCATTCTGACAGTATTGAATAGTGTGGCCTGGTTGCAGGCATTTATTACAAAGCAATTTCTGCATAAATTCATTCTGTCCCCTATGCAGTACAGTTGCTTGATATTTTCCAATTTGCATTGTTCCTGGAAAGGGTTTTGCAAAGGGCTGATATAGTAGTAGTCTGTCACCTGTTTGTTAACCTGCTGTCTATTTTTAATCTTTCCCTATACAATAATTAATATATCGGTTTGCGGAATTATATGTAATGAAAAAGGACCATATGCGTATAATTTTATACCAGACATATTTTTAGATGGTGATTTTCTTGTTTCCTCAAAAAAATGCTTTCAACAACACATACAGAGTTCTGAGGAAAATTGTATATGGATTCTATAACAGTAATTTAAATGTTCTGTCAGGTGAACAGTTACTACTAATTATGTCTTTATTATTTATAACGAAGATAATACACTATTTGTTACAAAAAATACGATTATATTCAGGATGGATGCACACATTTTTTATGCTTCTGTCCTTATTGATTTTTCTTCTTTATTCAATCACTTTAGGTGCCCAGGGAGACACCTTCCTAAGTGAATATGTTTTAGAGAAAAACAAATGACACAGTTGCTTACGACTATCGTATATAGTTTTTCAAGTAATTATCATTTTATTCCGTGTTTTTTCTTCTATGTGAGCATTTTATAAAAAAACAGGAATCACTTACAATGATGAAAATACTGATTGTGATTCTATTCATCCAAGCAACTTTTGTCTTTTTGTCTAAAGTGAATACAAAACGAGGAAAAAGGAACGTACCATTCCAAAATATTTATAAAACAAACTATGTTTTATCGACTATCACAACCAGAAGTGCATCTCTTTGTGTTGCTTCGTGCGCAGTTAACATCGATTGCAGATCAGTAGCCTATAACCGAAATGATTCCAGATGTCAGATTTATGGGAGAGATTTTAAAGATCAAGTTGTTGTCGGTACACCACAGAATGGATGGACTCATTATGATGCTTGTCCAGGTAAGTATGCCTTAAGTCAGGAGCAAACGTTTAAACAGTTGGTCTTATTATGTATTGTTTCAAAAAGAGGCTTCAGTGTTAGGATGGTTAATTCAGTTTGTCTTAAATTGATCACGTGGTCTGTCAACTCTGAAATTACGGGCTATTGCCAAACTGCGGGAAGGGTGTACTCGACTCCAATTGTAATTGACAAGGATTGCCTGTTTTCCCACCAATGGTCCAGAGTTTTCTCTGGGCAGTCCGGCTTTCTCCCTAATAAATAATTATAATAATACTTTATTACCAGAAGCATTACAGCTTATAGGCATGTATACAATAAGTTATAAATACAATATTAACTAGAAAAGCATGATAATTAAAAACAATCTCTAATTTTTTCAGCACAATACAAAAATTTACCTAAGTTATTAAAGTCTTTAACGTTACATACAGAAAATAGCTGAACCAATTTAAAAGCAGAAGGTTTTTTCCAATAATAAGGTTTAATATACATCTTACGAATGCCATTATATTTGCTACAATTCAAAATAAAATGAAACTCATCCTCAATACAATTAGTACAAAAATCACAAAACCTTTCGTTTCTATCTATATTATAATATCTACCAGTTTCAATTTTCAAGTTATGTGCGTGTATACGATATTTGCAAATAAGAGGTTTGTACAAGTAATTAACTGACTCAAATACAACTGTAGTTTATGGTTATTATGTATATATATATATATATGCATAGCGGATTTGGCCGAGGGGTCTAGGCCGCTGGACATAGTGCAGGCGAATTGGTGCTACAGTGTCACAACGGTGCGAGTTCGAATCCCGCTGAGGGGAAGCCAAAATTTGACAGTGTTAAAAATCCAATTCTAACAGTGCTTAATTTGTAGACGTATATATATAATACATTTATTCGAACTTTCAAAAAATGCAACAGCTTCGTTAATGAAGTTATCAATTACCCTTTGTTTAAATTCACTTAAAAACAAAACTACATTATCTATATTCTGAGAAATCCATACATTGTTGAAGCCATATTTACATAAGATTGTTTGTAAATTGTTTGCCCAGTTTAAAGTCTTCATACAAAGTTTATTAGGAGATTCAAACATTGCATCATAACAAGTTTTTAAAAAATATTATCAGTTTTTAATAATTTACACCAATATTTAACCATTCTACAATAAAGTTCAACATAAAGTGGAACTCTTCCTAATTCAAAGTACACCATATAAATTGATGTCGACCTTCTAACCTTAAGGGTCCTTTTCAAAAAATCTAGATGGACCTTTTCAATATCGTCACCTTTATGGTAACACAATGTTTCACAACCAAAGATCAACATACACGATACATACGTATCAAAAAATGATAATAAGGTTTCATGATTAAAACAATCGTAATAGATTTTACTATATAAATTGAACAATGCTTTTCTACCTTGATTAGACAGTGATTTTTGTGTATCCAAAAAATCGCCAGTATAGTAAATAAGTAAACCTAGATATACAAAACTATCACTTATCTCAATGATATTGTTACAGTACTTGCACCCGTAAACACAACACTTTGACTGATTGATAACTGATTGCTGACGGATTTTGGAACGCTGACGAATCGCTGACTGATTGATGATGAATACATCCGTCCAAAATTATGAATCCGTCATTACCTTGGTAACCGTCAGCGATCAGTCCAATCAGTGCGACGCAGAATCCGTCATTTAATTATATGCATAAATCGGACAGTTTATTGACGGATGTGTATAAATTAATAATTTAAAGATAAAACGAATTCTGCATCATATGTCTATTATATATGCATTTATAATAACATTTATAATAAAATAAATTATTCAAATATTCAAAAGAAAAGTTAATAAAATGTCTCGTTCTAAAAATTAAAATAAATAAAAATTTTAAAGAAAAAAAAACTATTTTCTTTTTATTATATAATTAAGCAAATTTCTTCAAGGCAGGACATATCTGCGGGTCGAGCCCTGTAAATCTTAAAAATAACTTAAGCGATTTAAGGCGCATCAGTAGCGACGAGGAAAATGTTTTCCTTTTTTAATCCATTATTGATTCTCTTGGTTTATTTCCGCGACTCGTGACTCCCCCAATCAGCAACAGATTTATTTCACATTTAGGAAAGGACTTGGCCTCGTTTTGACATCATTACTAGTTATTTGAATGTATGCCTGCGTGTTTTTATTTAATCTACATTTCTTAATACAATCATAAAACTGTTGTGTTTAAACAATTTTTTAACTGTTTAACTAGCATTGTCAATCAATACACATTGTTTAGTAAACAAAAAGTTGTATTGTAAAATATACATCGATTCTGGTCTCAAGATTTATTTGACATGCAATAAAAGAATCAAACATTATACTTACAATTTCGTTGGATTGTTTCATTTTTTTCATGGCGTCCATTTGTTATTAGGGTTGGGTGGAAGGAAGCCGAAGTACAGGTTAAAACTGACAATCTTTGTCAAATAAGTTGGAGACGGGCACACCCTATCTGCAGTCGTTCAAAAATCCGCAACCTGTTTACAGGCATGTCATAACTAGTAGATGACTAACCAATCAGCCTCCGAGGCCCCAATAAGAAGTAGAATCGTCTGCGAATTTAAAGGATAAAAATGTGCTTCATAGTCATATTAATAAAACGGAACCTTTTCAAAACTTGCACTTTTAAAGAGTTTCATTCAATTTGAACTTATTTTATTGATTGATTGGATGTTTGCTTTTCCTTCAGCAAGAGCATTTCAGCTTTATTCATGACGAGAATAAGTTAAATATCAATCAATAATAGATTTGTTAAATGTCTGTTTGTAAAAATATTGTAAAACGCAACTTTCGGCAATTTTTCAGCTATATAATGGCGTCTAGTTTTTATTGGAGGAGGAAGCCGCAGTACCCGGACCTTCGGTAGAAAAAACTGGCTCATTTTCAATTAAGTCGAGTGCACCCTGCCCGCAGTTAGACTCGAACCCGGAACCTAAGCGTTGACAGACCACGTGATCAATAGTAGACGAACTAACATAACCACTCGGCCACCAAGGCCCCGAAATCAATTAGAGAAAGATTGTGCAAATTTTCTTATTCGACTGGAAAAATATGGGGCATGGGTAGGGGCGGAAATTTTACGTTTTTAGCCTACTTCTTTTCGAATTCTACAAAAGAGATCCTTATCGTGCATGGAGCGTGACTCTCTCTATACACGTCACTATGTTCGCGACAATTCTAATATGACTTGAACCACCCCCACCAAAAAAGAGCGAATAAAATATATAAATAGATATTTTCTCTGTTGTCGTAAATCTTATTCAAATGGTATACAGCGGAATTCTTAGGAATTGTGTCACAGTAGTTTATTCTTTATTTGAGATTTAATTTTGTGTAAATTCATGTGAAACAATGAGATAGTAAATAAAATAATATATTATATATAAATGTTTTCTCTTTTGTCGTAAATCTTATTCAGTATTATACACCGAAATTCTTCGGAACTGTGGCACAGAAAGAAAACTGATCAAACCACGACAAATGATCTGTTTAAGAGTTTATAAAAAAAAATCGACCTCGGTGGTCAAGGTAAGAGTAATCTATTACTGATCACCGTGTAGTATGTTCGACCCTTACAGCGAGAGGGTCTGCTCGACTCATCCCTAATTTGCAAAGAGCACCAGTTTTCCTGTCGAAGGTGTGCTGTTTCGTTGGGCACTCCAGCTCTTCCCTATAAACACTAGACACCATATTATATAGACTAATATAATATTTGAAAATAATATTAAACAAAACTTCAAACATACATACAAATAATGCGAACGCGAAAGCGCGAAGTGAAAAATATTTAACGATTCCGCCTTAACGTTTTTCGTCTTTCTCGCTTTAACAAATTTCGAAGACAAATACGAGATGTACGCCTTGGCACGCGAGGTCAAATATGTTTTGAATTCATTGTATTTGTGTTTTTTTATTTCTTTTTAAATTATTTTATTTTAATAAAATGACACTATATGATGTTTATTTATATTCCGTCACAGATGTATTACATGTAGTTATAGATTTGGGGGGGGGGGGAGGGGTGGAATTTCCGTTTATCATTTATAACTATAGACTAGACATGCGCTTTAAAAAAATTATTGTGTATGTGTTTTTTTAATTTACTTGGTTTTAATTATTTTGTAAATAAAGTGACACTATGGGATGTTTATATTTCGTCATAGATGCATTAGTTATAGATTGGGGGAATTTTCATTTATATCATATATAACTTTAGACCAGTTTTAGCCTTATTATTAGGTAACACGAGCCATAAATGAGGACATGACAGTTGACATTTTTATACTTCTAATATTTGCAAGTGAGACGAATTTTCACATTTCGAAATATTAATTTTACTAACCGGAAGTTGAATGGACGGATTGGAGCGATCAGTCAAAATCAATCCGTCCGATCAGTCAAAACGTTCCAAATCCGTCAATTGACGGAGGGACGGATTGGGAACGATCTGATGGATTGGTAACAATTTGACTGATCTGACTGATTGATAACTGATTGCTGACGGATTTTGGAACGCTGACGGATTGCTAAAAGTGTTGCGTTTTCAATCTCAAGTACTGTATATAATTACAATGGCCTCAGTGGTAGTTTGTCTACTATTGATCTGTCAACACTGAGGTTGCGGGCTCGAGTCTCACTTCGAATGGTTTTTTTTTCATTTCTTTTTTCATTATTTTTTTTATTAAAATGACACTATGTGATGTTTATATTCCGTCACAGATGTATTACACGTAGTTATAGATTTTTTTTTTGGGGGGGGGGGGAATTTCCATTTATCATTTATAACTTTAAACTAGACTTTTCCGCTTTAAAAAATTCGAAGACAAATATGAGATGTGCGTCTTGGCATGCGATGTAATTTTTTTTAGGTTATTGTGTGTGGTTTTTTTTAATTTACTCTGTTTTAATTGGTTTGTTAATAAAATGACACTATGTGATGTTTATATTTCGTCGTAGATTTATAGATTTGGGGAATTTTTATTTATATCATATATAACTTTAGACCAGTTTTAGCCTTATTATAAGGTATCACAACCCGTAAATGAGGACATAACAGTTGACATTCTCTTCTAATATTTGCAAATGAAACGAATTTTAACATTTCTTAATTTTACTAACCGGAAGTTGAATGGACGGATTGGAGCGATCAGTCAAAATCAATCCGTTAGATCAGTCAAATCGTTCCAAATCCGTCAATTGACGGATTGGGAACGATTTGACTGATCTAACGGATTTTGGAACGCTGACGGATCGTTGACGGATTGCTAAAATGTTGCGTTTTCTATCTCAGTACTGTATCTAAAACCACCTTTCTTCATTATCACTTGCCCTTTAATTCTAAAAACTACAATTTTGGTCTTGCTTAATTTTATATATAAACCGTGCTCATTTGCAATATCATTAATCAACATCTGCAAATCTTCCACATTTTCACTAAATGTAACTGTGTCGTCAGCATAATTAGGAACATATTAAGGTTTTTAAGTTCGTATGATTAAAAAACTTTTTTGATAAGTTCATTTTCAATGTCATTTACATAAAAAGAGTATAAAAGGGGAGATAATGATTCTCCCTGCGTAAGTCCCACATTACATGAAAATACATCTGAATAACTACCGTCAATTCTAACATAAGCTTTAAGTTTTGAGTACATAGACTTAATAAAATAAACATTTTACCAGTAATACCACTTTTCGTCAGATTTAATCATAATTTAGCATGTCCAACACTATCAAAAGCCTTGACATAATCAATAAAACAGCAGTATAATATTTTACGTTTTCTTAATGAATTTGATGTAAGTGAGCGAAGGGCAAATATGGTGTCGAGTCCTGGTCGAAAGCCGAATTGAGCATATAATAAAAGCTGGACGCCATGAAATAGCTGCAAAACTGCCGAAATATGCGTTAAACATCATTTAAACAATATTAATTTTTAAAGTTTATTAAGGACCTGACGCGCGGATTTGTATTTTAAAAATTATTGCTACGCTCACACGCTATAATAATTTCTAATTCAGATGGTGGTTCTATTGGAAATTAATAGATTGAAAAGCACTACAGACGGAAATAATTAAAAAAAAAACAAACTTACGAAACATTTACGAATTATATTGTTTTTAGTCGAGCTGTGCCGAAACGTTTTAATTAATGAAAGTAACGCGTAAAACTTTTCATGGTTTCATTCCAGCAGTTCGACAAAAGTTTGATTTTAAAACTCTTAAAACTAGTATATAGAACAATAAAGTCCAAAATTTAAAAAGTTTTCCTTACATGCATTACGGAAATTACCCAGTTAAACATGAGAACTTGTAATACCACGAGGTTACACTCATTGTTGTCGCACTACTTTGTAGCCGCGACAGTTTGGAAATGTTTAAAATTTTTTCAAGCAATATGTGTATGCCATCGTACTCCTTTTCTATGAGATTTGTTTTTCGTTAATTTTATGTAATGTTTTGTTCTGTTTTTAGTGACAATGTTTGGATTTGGATGTTTTATTTCCAATTTATACACTACAGAATGTTGGATGGCTTCTTCACAATAAGAACTTGAGTCACAATATCGATATGAAATTATTTATTGTGGCACACAACATCTATAAAACAAACAAATATTTTTATACATCATAAAATATATGTATATATTGTTTACAATTGTAGTTGAATGCCAATATGGTTGGAAAGAATGGGGATACCACTGTTACTACTTTTCGATTGATCAGAGGAGTTGGCAAAATGCGCAGGTTCGATAAATTTATACATTAAAATCGTACAAAGGTTATTGTAAGCGCCGCAGAACACGCTTGCTTATTCTTTTAAAGCAACTAGTTTTATTCTTCCTTGCAATATAAAAAGCATAGTATCTAACTAAACAAGAACAACCAAAAATCAAAGTACGATTACATAAAGAAATGAAATAAAAACCAAAAAGCAGAAATTGATTATGGTACTTGACACAACTACAATTATTGCTGTGATGTAAATTTGTGTTTATTTAATTTCTTTGTATGCTTTGTGTTTCTGTTCGGTCTTTACACTGTGATCGATAAATGCATTAGTACCCGAATGCCCAGTATTGTTGTTTATGTTGATGACGACCCCAAGATAGGTCGAGAAAACGATTTTAAGCCTACGGATTGACAGTCCGTTTCCAATCCTATTTTCTTTTAATAAAAAATTATTTGACATGAGTAACGTATAACGTGGGTTTTCAACAAAAAGTATTCTTAAATCACCATGAGAACACAAAGGGTAATCAAATTACAAAAGTCAAAGAAGAATTGTAATTTAATAGAAAGTTTGTATGAATTTCTCGAATGTTTTGTGAGGAATTTATTTTTCTTCAATCTTAATTTAAGACTGTTTTACTTATGAAGTTTTCACATATTTAACTTCATTTAAAAGGTTTTAGTGTCGTTTCAAATATACCTAACAACATCAAATTTACATTACATGATGGTTATAACAGAACATCGATTTCCGAGGAAACTGTCAAAGAGGTCAATCCAAACAGTCCGAGAAACTGGCAAATTTTAGAACCAATAACCATACATACAGCAACAGTATGGTGGGTTACACCATATTTTATAGCATGCCAAACCTCCTGCTTCCATTACTGTAGTATTGGAGTTGGAATGTTGATCACAATCAATGGGTATCATATACCAGGTGTATACAATAACCATCACAGCGCAATCACTATGTATTGAATTCGAAAAATTGAAGAAAAAAATCTGTAATATATTTTTCAAACGAGGTATTTTCGACAACAAAATTGTATTTGTTGTAAAACGTATTTTATTTTTCTGAAATGTATGTGACATTTGCAAAACTCGTTTTCATCGCTGACACCTTAAAGACATATCCTACTATTGTTTCTGCGCATTTTGATTTTAAACTTTATTGTTTCGTAATTCGTTTATGACGTCGTCGTCGTCAAAATTCCGCGAAATTTTCATTTCAATTACCGTACTCTTTATGGATCAACTTAGAAGCTTTTCTATGAGTAAAAAAGCAATACAGTCCTTTAGAATTTGGGGAAAAACATAATTAATCACGTTGCAATAGCAAACATACACAAAAAAGAACCATTTTACTTTCGTGATTGTATTCTGCGCTACAAATCTAGAAAAGATATTGCAGTTTATACGAAGAAAAACGCACCCTTTCCTTCCCGCCTATGCTGGCCTATACTTATTTTTCTCAAATATTTTTCCCTCTGATTCGGTGACCATATTTGTTTATTTATTCAATTTGGAGAGTAAGTTATCATCTATCTTCTGTGAAAATATCATAGGTCAGTTTTTTGCGATCTGCGATTTTGTGTATTCCGAGTGCATAACAAAAATGGCGGGAACGTATTAATTCCACATTTATGCTCGAAACTTACGTATTTTTAAATAGATTATGGCATAGTTGTTTTCTACATGCAATGAAGCCTTCAAAACGATTTAAGTTGATTCTAACAGTAAACTATGGGAAAAGTATAACTAAAATAACACATAATTCTAGTACCCTAAAACAGATGATACAGATGACGTCATCACTTTTTAGTACGGTCGGTGACCACTAATTTTTGTTAGCTTTATTTAAAGATTTTGTCATAAGGAAAGTTAAGACAAAATATTATGAAAATATCATATGAAGATCGAATAGTAGGATATGTCCTTAAGCAGGCGAAGCAGGAATATTGCGCATAAGTGAGAGGAATTTAAAATATTTTAAAAGTAAAATCGTTTAGTTTGTCGTAAACTCTTTCTTACAGAATAATATTTTTTCAGCTTAAATGTCAATCAATGGGAGCGAATTTGGTCAAGGTAAATGACGCAACTGAGGATGCATGGATTGTTTCTATTTTGCAAAGTATGTGTACTTTCTTTTCTTTCATTCATCTTCATTTCTTGTGAAAACACTAAATAAATTAAGGCTTCATATATTCATTATTACAATATTTATTTGTTAAATCTTTCGTCGAGTGGGCAAGGTAGTTAGTCATCCACTGTTATAAAGTGCTTTCTAATACCTAGGTTGCGCTTCGTACTCTAATTGACAACAGTTTAGCTGTGTACTCCGGTTCCTCCGCAGCCGTATCGAGGTGGCAATACAGCTGAATAACTGCTAAATATGGCTTAGTAAAACGAAACAATATATATTAACTTGCATATGTATAACCAGACATTAATAATGAAACGAAATATAGCCAGTCTATCGTCAGATATATTCGATAGAATACTATTATGTAATCTGTCAAAATGCATTTGAGTTTTTTATGAGGCATTAAGGTAACTCCATGCAATAAAATACATTATGCAAAAGGAACAGAGCATAAAACTGCAAAACGAAGACGTGATTCAAATAAATAACTAATACACACTGCAGGTCTGCACGGACAGAACACCTGGATAGGAGCTAACAGAATCGGCCAAGCAATAGGTACTTGGGTCTGGGCGTATGACAACTCTGTGTTGATTTACAACAAGTGGGCTAGCGGTGAGCCAGCATATGGGTTGGAAGAATGTGTTATTATATGGACAGACTACTGGGCGTCTACGGCAAATAAATATCGTTGGAATGATGATTTATGTTATAACTTGTACTACTTCATATGTGAAAAATGATTTATATAATTGTTTTAAAAACTGAACTTTAAATGTTGTGCCTTCGGTCTTTTTTAATGATTGTCAAGCAAAATAATCCAAATTATTGACGTTCACACCCTGTTACAAATATGCTTACTTCTCGTGTTTACTTGTTTTGCTAATTGCTCTTAAATTGTAAGAAATACTAACAGTAAAGAAACATTACAAATAAATAAAATTTCTTTGACATGAATCGTATTTACTTTAAGCCTGATCAAACATGTCTATAACGTGTCTTTTGTTACCTTTAGTTTGATAGTATCGGCGTTTGATCATCAGTGTTGAAGGAACGCTAAAAACTCAAAGAAGCATCTCCCTGTTTGTCTAAAATGTACATTAGAATTAGTTCTTCGAAACACAATGCATCTCGGTCTTCATGAAAACATACACTGATTAAATATAATAGATTTGTATTTTGAAAAAGCACCTCAAAAAAACAAAAAAGTCCATAATAGACAGGGTTAAAAAACTCACAGGAATAAACAACAATTATTACAACGAAACATATGTCAAACAGTGAAATGTACCTTATATAGTACTGATATATCAAGTTTGGTATATGTCAAACAGTGAAGTGTACCTTATATAGTACTGATGTATCAAGTTTGGTATATGTCAAACAGTGAAATGTACCTTATATAGTACTGATATATCAAGTTTGGTATATGTCAAACAGTGAAATGTACCTTATATAGTACTGATATATCAAGTTTGGTATATGTCAAACAGTGAAATGTACCTTATATAGTACTGATATATCAAGTTTGGTATATGTCAAACAGTGAAATGTACCTTATACAGTACTGATGTATCAAGTTTGGTATATGTCAAACAGTGAAATGTACCTTATATAGTACTGATATATCAAGTTTGGTATATGTCAAACAGTGAAGTGTACCTTATATAGTACTGATGTATCAAGTTTGGTATATGTCAAACAGTGAAATGTACCTTATATAGTACTGATATATCAAGTTTGGTATATGTCAAACAGTGAAATGTACCTTATATAGTACTGATATATCAAGTTTGGTATATGTCAAACAGTGAAATGTACCTTATATAGTACTGATATATCAAGTTTGGTATATGTCAAACAGTGAAATGTACCTTATACAGTACTGATATATCAAGTTTGGTATATGTCAAACAGTGAAATGTACCTTATATAGTACTGATATATCAAGTTTGGTATATGTCAAACAGTGAAGTGTACCTTATATAGTACTGATATATTAAGTTTGGTATATGTCAAACAGTGAAGTGTACCTTATATAGTACTGATATATCAAGTTTGGTATATGTCAAACAGTGAAATGTACCTTATACAGTACTGATATATCAAGTTTGGTATATGTCAAACAGTGAAATGTACCTTATATAGTACTGATATATCAAGTTTGGTATATGTCAAACAGTGAAGTGTACCTTATATAGTACTGATATATCAAGTTTGGTATATGTCAAACAGTGAAGTGTACCTTATATAGTACTGATATATTAAGTTTGGTATATGTCAAACAGTGAAGTGTACCTTATATAGTACTGATGTATCAAGTTTGGTATATGTCAAACAGTGAACTGTACCTTATATAGTACTGATGTACCAAGTTTGGTATATGTCAAACAGTGAAGTGTACCTTATATAGTACTGATGTATCAAGTTTGGTATATGTCAAACAGTGAACTGTACCTTATATAGTACTGATATATCAAGTTTGGTATATGTCAAACAGTGAAGTGTACCTTATATAGTACTGATATATCAAGTTTGGTATATGTCAAACAGTGAAATGTACCTTATATAGTACTGATATATTAAGTTTGGTATATCTCAAACAGTGAAATGTACCTTATATAGTACTGATATATCATGTTTGGTATATGTCAAACAGTGAAATGTACCTTATATAGTACTGATATATCAAGTTTGGTATATGTCAAACAGTGAAATGTACCTTATACAGTATTGATATATTAAGTTTGGTATATGTCAAACAGTGAAATGTACCTTATACAGTATTGATATATTAAGTTTGGTATATGTCAAACAGTGAAGTGTACCTTATATAGTACTGATATATCAAGTTTGGTATATGTCAAACAGTGAACTGTACCTTATATAGTACTGATATATTAAGTTTGGTATATGTCAAACAGTGAAGTGTACCTTATATAGTACTGATATATTAAGTTTGGTATATGTCAAACAGTGAAGTGTACCTTATATAGTACTGATATATCAAGTTTGGTATATGTCAAACAGTGAACTGTACCTTATATAGTACTGATATATTAAGTTTGGTATATGTCAAACCGTGAAGTGTACCTTATATAGTACTGATATATCAAGTTTGGTATATGTCAAACAGTGAACTGTACCTTATATAGTACTGATGTATCAAGTTTGGTATATGTCAAACAGTGAAGTGTACCTTATATAGTACTGATATATCAAGTTTGGTATATGTCAAACAGTGAAGTGTACCTTATATAGTGCTGATATATCAAGTTTGGTATATGTCAAACAGTGAACTGTACCTTATATAGTACTGATATATTACGTTTGGTATATGTCAAACAGTGAAATGTACCTTATATAGTACTGATATATCAAGTTTGGTATATGTCAAACAGTGAAATGTACCTTATATAGTACTGATATACATGTATCAAGTTTGGTATATGTCAAACAGTGAAATGTACCTTATATAGTACTGATATATCAAGTTTGGTATATGTCAAACAGTAAACTGTACCTTATATAGTACTGATATATCAAGTTTGGTATATGTCAAACAGTGAACTGTACCTTATATAGTACTGATGTATCAAGTTTGGTATATGTCAAACAGTGAAATGTACCTTATATAGTACTGATATATCAAGTTTGGTATATGTCAAACAGTGAACTGTACCTTATATAGTACTGATGTATCAAGTTTGGTATATGTCAAACAGTGAAATGTACCTTATATAGTACTGATATATCAAGTTTGGTATATGTCAAACAGTGAAATGTACCTTATATAGTACTGATGTATCAAGTTTGGTATATGTCAAACAGTGAAATGTACCTTATATAGTGCTGATATATCAAGTTTGGTATATGTCAAACAGTGAACTGTACCTTATATAGTACTGATATATTAAGTTTGGTATATGTCAAACAGTGAAATGTACCTTATACAGTACTGATATATTAAGTTTGGTATATGTCAAACAGTGAACTGTACCTTATATAGTACTGATATATCAAGTTTGGTATATGTCAAACAGTGAACTGTACCTTATATAGTACTGATATATCAAGTTTGGTATATGTCAAACAGTGAAGTGTACCTTATATAGTACTGATGTATCAAGTTTGGTATATGTCAAACAGTGAACTGTACCTTATATAGTACTGATGTATCAAGTTTGGTATATGTCAAACAGTGAACTGTACCTTATATAGTACTGATATATTAAGTTTGGTATATGTCAAACAGTGAACTGTACCTTATATAGTACTGATATATCAAGTTTGGTATATGTCAAACAGTGAACTGTACCTTATATAGTACTGATATATTAAGTTTGGTATATGTCAAACAGTGAAATGTACCTTATATAGTACTGATATATTAAGTTTGGTATATGTCAAACAGTGAAATGTACCTTATATAGTACTGATATATCAAGTTTGGTATATGTCAAACAGTGAAATGTACCTTATATAGTACTGATATATTAAGTTTGGTATATGTCAAACAGTGAAATGTACCTTATATAGTACTGATATATTAAGTTTGGTATATGTCAAACAGTGAAATGTACCTTTTTATAGTACTGATATATTAAGTTTGGTATATGTCAAACAGTGAAATGTACCTTTTTATAGTACTGATATATCAAGTTTGGTATATGTCAAACAGTGAAATGTACCTTATATAGTACTGATGTATCAAATTTGGTATATGTCAAACAGTGAAATGTACCTTATATACTACTGATATATCAAGTTTGGTATATGTCAAACAGTGAAATGTACCTTATATAGTACTGATATATTAAGTTTGGTATATGTCAAATAGTGAAATGTACCTTATATAGTACTGATATATCAAGTTTGGTATATGTCAAACAGTGAAATGTACCGTACTGATATATTAAGTTTGGTATATGTCAAACAGTGAAGTGTACCTTATATAGTACTGATATATCAAGTTTGGTATATGTCAAACAGTGAACTGTACCTTATATAGTACTGATATATCAAGTTTGGTATATGTCAAACAGTGAAGTGTACCTTATACAGTACTGATATATCAAGTTTGGTATATGTCAAACAGTGAAATGTACCTGATATAGTACTGATATATCATGTTTGGTCTATGTCAAACAGTGAAATGTACCTTATATAGTACTGATGTACCAAGTTTGGTATATGTCAAACAGTGAAATGTACCGTACTGATATATTAAGTTTGGTATATGTCAAACAGTGAAGTGTACCTTATATAGTACTGATATATCAAGTTTGGTATATGTCAAACAGTGAACTGTACCTTATATAGTACTGATATATCAAGTTTGGTATATGTCAAACAGTGAAGTGTACCTTATACAGTACTGATATATCAAGTTTGGTATATGTCAAACAGTGAAATGTACCTGATATAGTACTGATATATCATGTTTGGTCTATGTCAAACAGTGAAATGTACCTTATATAGTACTGATGTACCAAGTTTGGTATATGTCAAACAGTGAAATGTACCGTACTGATATATTAAGTTTGGTATATGTCAAACAGTGAAATGTACCTTATATAGTACTGATATATCATGTTTGGTATATGTCAAACAGTGAAATGTACCTTATATAGTACTGATATATTAAGTTTGGTATATGTCAAACAGTGAAATGTACCTTATATAGTACTGATATATCAAGTTTGGTATATGTCAAACAGTGAACTGTACCTTATATAGTACTGATATATCAAGTTTGGTATATGTCAAACAGTGAACTGTACCGTACTGATATATCATGTTTGGTATATGTCAAACAGTGAACTGTACCGTACTGATATATCATGTTTGGTATATGTCAAACAGTGAAATGTACCTTATACAGTACTGATATATCAAGTTTGGTATATGTCAAACAGTGAAATGTACCTTATATAGTACTGATATATCAAGTTTGGTATATGTCAAACAGTGAACTGTACCTTATATAGTACTGATATATTAAGTTTGGTATATGTCAAACAGTGAACTGTACCTTATATAGTACTGATATATTAAGTTTGGTATATGTCAAACAGTGAAGTGTACCTTATATAGTACTGATATATTAAGTTTGGTATATGTCAAACAGTGAAATGTACCTTATATAGTACTGATATATTAAGTTTGGTATATGTCAAACAGTGAAATGTACCTTATATAGTACTGATATATTAAGTTTGGTATATGTCAAACAGTGAACTGTACCTTATATAGTACTGATATATTAAGTTTGGTATATGTCAAACAGTGAAGTGTACCTTATATAGTACTGATATATCAAGTTTGGTATATGTCAAACAGTGAAATGTACCTTATATAGTACTGATATATTAAGTTTGGTATATGTCAAACAGTGAACTGTACCTTATATAGTACTGATGTACCAAGTTTGGTATATGTCAAACAGTGAACTGTACCTTATATAGTACTGATGTACCAAGTTTGGTATATGTCAAACAGTGAACTGTACCTTATATAGTAAAGATGTACCAAGTTTGGTATATGTCAAACAGTGAACTGTACCTTATATAGTACTGATATATCAAGTTTGGTATATGTCAAACAGTGAAATGTATTTTATATAGTACTGATATATCAAGTTTGGTATATGTCAAACAGTGAACTGTACCTTATATAGTACTGATATATTAAGTTTGGTATATGTCAAACAGTGAAATGTACCTTATATAGTACTGATATATCAAGTTTGGTATATGTCAAACAGTGAAATGTACCTTATATAGTACTGATATATCAAGTTTGGTATATGTGAAACAGTGAAGTGTACCTTATATAGTACTGATGTACCAAGTTTGGTATATGTCAAACAGTGAAATGTACCTTATATAGTACTGATATATTAAGTTTGGTATATGTCAAACAGTGAACTGTACCTTATATAGTACTGATGTACCAAGTTTGGTATATGTCAAACAGTGAAATGTACCTTATATAGTACTGATATATTAAGTTTGGTATATGTCAAACAGTGAACTGTACCTTATATAGTACTGATATATTAAGTTTGGTATATGTCAAACAGTGAAGTGTACCTTATATAGTACTGATATATTAAGTTTGGTATATGTCAAACAGTGAAATGTACCTTATATAGTACTGATATATTAAGTTTGGTATATGTCAAACAGTGAAATGTACCTTATATAGTACTGATATATTAAGTTTGGTATATGTCAAACAGTGAACTGTACCTTATATAGTACTGATATATTAAGTTTGGTATATGTCAAACAGTGAAGTGTACCTTATATAGTACTGATATATTAAGTTTGGTATATGTCAAACAGTGAAGTGTACCTTATATAGTACTGATATATTAAGTTTGGTATATGTCAAACAGTGAACTGTACCTTATATAGTACTGATATATCAAGTTTGGTATATGTCATACAGTGAAGTGTACCTTATATAGTACTGATATATTAAGTTTGGTATATGTCAAACAGTGAAATGTACCTTATATAGTACTGATATATTAAGTTTGGTATATGTCAAACAGTGAAATGTACCTTATATAGTACTGATATATCAAGTTTGGTATATGTCAAACAGTGAAATGTACCTTATATAGTACTGATATATCAAGTTTGGTATATGTCAAACAGTGAAGTGTACCTTATACAGTACTGATGTATTAAGTTTGGTATATGTCAAACAGTGAACTGTACCTTATATAGTACTGATATATTAAGTTTGGTATATGTCAAACAGTGAAATGTACCTTATATAGTACTGATATATCAAGTTTGGTATATGTCAAACAGTGAAGTGTACCTTATACAGTACTGATGTATTAAGTTTGGTATATGTCAAACAGTGAACTGTACCTTATATAGTACTGATGTACCAAGTTTGGTATATGTCAAACAGTGAAATGTACCGTACTGATATATTAAGTTTGGTATATGTCAAACAGTGAAATGTACCTTATATAGTACTGATATATCATGTTTGGTATATGTCAAACAGTGAACTGTACCTTATATAGTACTGATATATCAAGTTTGGTATATGTCAAACAGTGAACTGTACCTTATATAGTACTGTTATATCAAGTTTGGTATATGTCAAACAGTGAAATGTACCTTATATAGTACTGATGTATCAAGTTTGGTATATGTCAAACAGTGAAATGTACCTTATATAGTACTGATGTACCAAGTTTGGTATATGTCAAACAGTGAAATGTACCTTATATAGTACTGATGTATCAAGTTTGGTATATGTCAAACAGTGAAATGTACCGTACTGATATATTAAGTTTGGTATATGTCAAACAGTGAAATGTACCTTATATAGTACTGATATATTAAGTTTGGTATATGTCAAACAGTGAACTGTACCTTATATAGTACTGATGTATCAAGTTTGGTATATGTCAAACAGTGAAATGTACCTTATATAGTACTGATATATTAAGTTTGGTATATGTCAAACAGTGAAATGTACCTTTTATTGTACTGATATATTAAGTTTGGTATATGTCAAACAGTGAAATGTACCGTACTGATATATTAAGTTTGGTATATGTCAAACAGTGAAATGTACCTTATATAGTACTGATATATTAAGTTTGGTATATGTCAAACAGTGAAATGTACCTTATATAGTACTGATGTATCAAGTTTGGTATATGTCAAACAGTGAAGTGTACCTTATATAGTACTGTTATATCAAGTTTGGTATATGTCAAACAGTGAACTGTACCTTATATAGTACTGATATATTAAGTTTGGTATATGTCAAACAGTGAAATGTACCTTATATAGTACTGATATATTAAGTTTGGTATATGTCAAACAGTGAAATGTACCTTATATAGTACTGATATATCATGTTTGGTATATGTCAAACAGTGAAGTGTACCTTATATAGTACTGATATATTAAGTTTGGTATATGTCAAACAGTGAAGTGTACCTTATATAGTACTGATATATCAAGTTTGGTATATGTCAAACAGTGAAATGTACCTTATATAGTACTGATATATCAAGTTTGGTATATGTCAAACAGTGAAATGTACCTTATATAGTACTGATATATTAAGTTTGGTATATGTGAAACAGTGAAGTGTACCTTATATAGTACTGATATATCAAGTTTGGTATATGTGAAACAGTGAAGTGTACCTTATATAGTACTGATATATCAAGTTTGGTATATGTCAAACAGTGAAGTGTACCTTATATAGTACTGATATATTAAGTTTGGTATATGTGAAACAGTGAAGTGTACCTTATATAGTACTGATATATTAAGTTTGGTATATGTGAAACAGTGAAGTGTACCTTATATAGTACTGATATATTAAGTTTGGTATATGTGAAACAGTGAAGTGTACCTTATATAGTACTGATATATTAAGTTTGGTATATGTCAAACAGTGAAATGTACCTTATATAGTACTGATATATTAAGTTTGGTATATGTCAAACAGTGAAATGTACCTTATATAGTACTGATGTATCAAGTTTGGTATATGTCAAACAGTGAAATGTACCTTATACAGTACTGATGTATCAAGTTTGGTATATGTCAAACAGTGAAGTGTACCTTATATAGTACTGATATATCAAGTTTGGTATATTTCAAACAGTGAAATGTACCTGATACAGTACTGATATATTAAGTTTGGTATATGTCAAACAGTGAAATGTACCTTATATAGTACTGATATATTACGTTTGGTATATGTCAAACAGTGAAGTGTACCTTATATAGTACTGATATATCAAGTTTGGTATATGTCAAACAGTGAAATGTACCTGATACAGTACTGATATATTAAGTTTGGTATATGTCAAACTGTGAAATGTACCGTACTGATATATTAAGTTTGGTATATGTCAAACAGTGAAATGTACCTTATATAGTACTGATATATCATGTTTGGTATATGTCAAACAGTGAAGTGTACCTTATATAGTACTGATATATTAAGTTTGGTATATGTCAAACAGTGAAGTGTACCTTATATAGTACTGATATATCAAGTTTGGTATATGTCAAACAGTGAAATGTACCTTATATAGTACTGATATATCAAGTTTGGTATATGTCAAACAGTGAAATGTACCTTATATAGTACTGATATATTAAGTTTGGTATATGTCAAACAGTGAAGTGTACCTTATATAGTACTGATATATTAAGTTTGGTATATGTGAAACAGTGAAGTGTACCTTATATAGTACTGATATATTAAGTTTGGTATATGTCAAACAGTGAAGTGTACCTTATATAGTACTGATATATTAAGTTTGGTATATGTCAAACAGTGAAGTGTACCTTATATAGTACTGATATATTAAGTTTGGTATATGTCAAACAGTGAAATGTACCTTATATAGTACTGATATATTAAGTTTGGTATATGTCAAACAGTGAAATGTACCTTATATAGTACTGATGTATCAAGTTTGGTATATGTCAAACAGTGAAATGTACCTTATACAGTACTGATGTATCAAGTTTGGTATATGTCAAACAGTGAAGTGTACCTTATATAGTACTGATATATCAAGTTTGGTATATTTCAAACAGTGAAATGTACCTGATACAGTACTGATATATTAAGTTTGGTATATGTCAAACAGTGAAATGTACCTTATATAGTACTGATATATTACGTTTGGTATATGTCAAACAGTGAAGTGTACCTTATATAGTACTGATATATCAAGTTTGGTATATGTCAAACAGTGAAATGTACCTGATACAGTACTGATATATTAAGTTTGGTATATGTCAAACTGTGAAATGTACCGTACTGATATATTAAGTTTGGTATATGTCAAACAGTGAAATGTACCTTATACAGTACTGATATATCAAGTTTGGTCTATGTCAAACAGTGAAGTGTACCTTTTTATAGTACTGATATATCAAGTTTGGTATATGTCAAACAGTGATGTGTATCTTTTTATAGTACTGATATATTAAGTTGGTATATGTCAAACAGTGAAGTGTACCTTTTTATAGTACTGATATATTAAGTTTGGTATATGTCAAACAGTGAAGTGTACCTTTTTACAGTACTAATATATCAAGTTTGGTATATGTCAAACAGTGATGTGTATCTTTTTATAGTACTAATAAATTAAGTTTGGTATATGTCAAACAGTGAAGTGTATCTTTTATAGTACTGATATATTTAGTTAGGTATATGTCAAACAGTGAACTGTACCTTATATAGTACTGATGTACCAAGTTTGGTATATGTCAAACAGTGAAGTGTATCTTTTATAGTACTGATATATTAAGTTTGGTATATGTCAAACAGAGAAGAGTACCTTATATAGAACTGATATATTAAGTTGGTATATGTCAAACAGTGAAGTGTACCTTTTTATAGTACTGATATATTAAGTTTGGTATATGTCAAACAGTGAAGTGTACCTTTTTATAGTACTGATATATCAAGTTTGATATATGTCAAACAGTGATGTGTATCTTTTTATAGTACTGATAAATTAAGTTTGGTATATGTCAAACAGTGAAGTGTATCTTTTATAGTACTGATATATTTAGTTTGGTATATGCCAAACAGTGAACTGTACCTTTTATAGTACTGATATATTAAGTTTGGTCTATGTCATACAGAGAAGAGTACCTTATATAGAACTGATATATTAAGTTGATATATGTCAAACAGTGAAGTGTACCTTTTTATAGTACTGATATATTAAGTTTGGTATATGTCAAACAGTGATGTGTATCTTTATATAGTACTGATATATTAAGTTTGGTATATGTCAAGCAGTGAAGTGTATCTTTTATAGTACTGATATATTAAGTTTGGTATATGTCAAGCAGTGAAGTGTACCTTTTTATAGTACTGATATATTAAGTTTGGTATATGTCAAACAGTGAACTGTACCTTTTATAGTACTGATATATTCAGTTTGGTATATGTCAAACAGTGATGTGTATTTTTATATAGTACTGATATATTAAGTTTGGTATATGTCAAGCAGTGAAGTGTACCTTATATAGTACTGATATATTAAGTTTGGTATATGTCAAACAGTGAAGTGTACCTTTTTATAGTACTGATATATTAAGTTTGGTACTGATATATTAAGTTTGGTATATGTCAAACAGTGTTGTGTATCTTTTTAAAGTACTGATATATTAAGTTGGTATATGTCAAACAGTGAAGTGTACCTTTTCATAGAACTGATATATTAAGTTGGTATATGTCAAACAGCGAAGTGTACCTTTTTATAGTACTTAAGTTTGGTTTATGTCAAACAGTCAAGTGTACCTTTTTATAGTACTGATATATTAAGTTTGGTATATGTAAGTTTATAATATTTGTTTGAGGTTTAACGCCACATTCAGCACTTGACTTCTTTTATTAAATGAGAAAAATTATATTGGACAAGAAATATATTTAATATAAACTGACTGGACAGCACTTTGCTAGTTGCAAAACGATTTTGTTCTAAATTATGCTATAAGCTCAAGGAACTGGATTAGCAGGGCAGTATAAACTATAAACATTGAATCACATAAGTAAAGTATAGAAAAATAGATTTAATTAAAATCGAAAAAAAATTGTCTACTTCCATCATGTCCACTTGTTTGCATGCTAAAAATCAGTTAGTCAATCGATGTAAATGTTAGTTTCTATACATCAGTTGTATATAAAATTTAATCACTAAAGAATTTTTTTAGAAGATTGGTTTTATACTAATATTATTTTAACACGCAGCGCAAGAGCAGTATTATTTCTACTATCTTTCAGCAAAGTGAATTTTCCAGTACATGATTATTATACAGTATCCAGAGTTTGACTATTATGATTTAAAAATGAGTAATTATTATATCAGGAACATTTCTTAAGTAAAATGGTCCCATGAGCAGGTTCGAAACCTGTCCTGCTCTGCTTCAAAATACACCATATATCGTTAACAATAACGATTTCCACCTTTTAAACCGACATAGCTGACAAATTGCTGATGTAAAGTTCGCTTAAGAGAAATATAAATGAAGGTCCTGTTAACGCCAACTGATATATTAACCGACATATCTTATTCTTAACGCATGCGAAGTTTGATTTAAGATTTGTCGTTTTAAAGTGTCCTTAATTTTAAATCTTTCATGGATTATATTTTTGTAAGGTTATTTTTTGCGAATCACTAAGAAATAATAACAACAGCTGTCTTGCATTTTTTATATTATATATTCATTTAAGATACAGTATACGCTAGTATTTGAAAGAATAGTTAATACAAATATCTCATTCAAGAAAAAAATAAAGTAAAAAAAATAATAAATCAAAACCAAAAACCAACTGTTTTCTTTATATTACATAATTAAGCAAATATCTTTAAGGCAGGAAGTCTGTGCGGGTAATCCCTGTAAACCTAAAAATTTAAAGCAGATCATTAGCGACGAGATAAATGTTTAATTTTCGTAATCCATTATTGATTTGTTTTTATTTTCTCGATTCGTGTTTATGTCCCGCTTAGAAACGGTCAAGGCCTTTTTTGACAGACATCATTTGTACATGCAGTTATGGAATAACAAGTTTCTTAAATGTGTGCCTGCATGATAATGCCCTCACGCCAAATTACTGCAAATTAACTAATACCAGCTGACCTTGTTTTATCCAATTAAAACAAACATAATTTCACTGATATGAAATAATTTAGTTAACAATATTTTTAAATTCAATTATCAACTTGTTATCCATAAACACACTGTTGAACTGTTAAATAAGCATTGTCAATCAAAACACAATGTTGACTAAACATAAGTTTAACATATTCTAAAATATACAGCGATTCTTGTCGCAAGTTTTTTTGCAACTAAAGAAGTTAAAGTACCATTACAGTTACTTTGGATTGTTTGAAAGTTTATGGTTTGCATCAAAATTTCAGTTATTTCACAGCTTCCAGTTTAGTGGGGTGGAGTGAGAGGAAGCCTGAGTAAAGGTTAAAACAGTCAATCCTTGTAAATTAAGTTGGAGTCGAGCACACCATACCTGCAGTAATAACAAAATCCGCAACCTCTTGACAGGCATGTGATCAATATTAGATGACCAACTAATCAGACACATAAGCCCCAAAACCCTGGAGAGAAGAGTCTGCGAATACTGCAGTTTAGCGTAAAAATGTGTTACACATAGACACGTTTTATTGTACGAAATAGTAATATTTTAAAAGAAACGTCATTTATTCTTTAGTTCTTTAAAGATCTGTTTAAACATAGTAATAACAGTCACATCGATCAAACAGAACCTTTTCAAAAGTTATTTCATTGATTGATTGATTGATTGATTGATTAGATGTTTGCTTTACTTTATTCAGCTTGATTCGGTTATTCCCAAAACGTCTGCTTGCAAAATAAACAGTTAATTCAGAAATGGGGATTAAGAGGCCCGTTGCGTATGATTTTGTTTTACCTTACCTGTAAAAACATTGATACGGTTTAAAAAATGAAATATAAACACAATTTACAGTTTTAAAAAAGATATTTAAAAACCTGTCTTCAACATAACAAGATTGGTTTGAGGTTTTTGCTTCACCATTGAAAAGTATGTCAAACAGAAAATTTAATGAAATATATATCAACAATATACATATTAAACTAAAAAAACTTAATAATAAAATTAAATAAGAGCGGCATCAATCGTAAAGGAACCTAAGTAGAAAATTTTCCAAAATTAAACTTTTGCAGAAATGTGATCCTGATAAATCGAAATATTTCGATCAATAGTTGCATGCTATTTTCTCAAAGTTGAAATCCGCAAAGCATATGAAATTTGCAATCCCAATTGTCTGACGTCATCAATTATCAAGATGTTGGGTAGAACATTCACATTATAAACTAGTATTTCTAGGAAGTCTTTTAAAATGATTTATTAAAAAATGACTCAGATGAAGATAAAATGTTAACATATACCCGAAATCCTCATTTGTAATATTCTGTTCTGTTCGGTAGGTACCTTGCCATGTTTTGAGATTTCTTCTAGTTTTACAAAAAGGGAAATTCCAATGAAATTAAATTTATACAACTTTAATTTTAGACAACACAAATAAAAGTAATGTGACCTTACCAACTAGTGGATGGTGGACAAATCGTATCCCTTTATGGTTTTCTAAGATATTTACGTAACATTTGGAACAAATATAGTTTTGTCGGTTCAATAATTCTAGGAAGACGTGATAAGAACAGTATACCGAGTAAAATCCTGTGTTGAATAGAGAGAAACATTTATTCTACATTGTGCAACATTAATAACATTACTTCATAAATTTTACGAAATAATACAAGAAAAAATGTTCCCTGGATATACAATCGATAGAAACGAAACTTTGCACTTTAATTTGAAACCTATGTAAATGAGCAATATTTATTTATGAGGTAATGAACATTTTCCTTGTATACCAGTAAATTTATTCTTAAAGCACAGTTATATTTCCAGTTTCAGATTGTAAAAATAAGTATACCGATTATTTAGGTTAAATTTTTATGTTACAACCGTGTATTAAGAGAATTAACAGAAAGGACTATCGTTCAGGGATTCTATTATGCAAATAATCCAAATATAAAATATTACCATAAATAATAAATAACCAAATGCATGCGTCTTTGCTGTCTGCGCGTTAATGAGAATGATGATTTACACATCATGACTTGTGACAAACCAAACTGATAAATTTATGAGTTCCCGCATATATCAGGACCGATATCAGGAACCTATAATCAGAACAGAATGGCATATGAGAATTCTTGTTGTTACAATTTAATGTAAACGTGTAATTTTGACTAATTGGGATTAAATCGGATTAACAATATTATCCGCTTTTAACAGTTTGTCAACTAAAGTTCAGCCATATTTCAATTCTTTATTAACTTTAATCTATACAGTTTATCAGTATAATAGTACAGAGTACATACGACAGTTATATAGCAGCATAACATTCCAAATATGTAGTAATACGTCAGAAAATATTGTTACATCATTGCTAAACATTAATTCTAATCTTAAAGGCATTTAATAAAAACTTTCCTAAATTACACAACTCTTTGACGTTTTCAACAGAAAGCAATTGTACCAGTTTAAAGGGGGAAGGCCTAAACCAATAATACTTCTTTATATATTTTTTACGTAGTAAAGCATAACAATTACATTGTAGAATGAAATGAAACTCGTTCTCTAAAACATTCATACTGCACATATAACGATATCTATCATTTCTGTCAACGCCATGATAACGTCCAATTTCAATACATAGATTGTGAGAAGATACTCTAATCTTAGTTATAAATTTACGATATACAACAGGAATACATTTTTGTAAATAAAATTGAAGTTCAATATTAGAAACTACATATTTATATAACGGACATTTTTGAGATGCATCCAATACGAAATGGAGTTCTTGTTTTGCCCAATTTGGTGAATTTGACATCGATTTTTCATTTAAATCGTGAAGTAAAAACTTGTTTTATTAGTGCTATGTTTGTATATTTTGATGTTTAATATTCTTTAAACACCTCAGCAGTTTATATGTTTTAGTTATAAGGACTATTCCCGAAAAGTCTACTTGCAAAATTTAAATTAATGTACGAAAATAATTTTAGGTATTCATTAGACGTTCACTAGAAAAATATTAATTATTTTCCAGGTAAACTACTGGTAAAACCTTCAACGGACCTCTTAATCCACATTTGTTAATTATATGTTTATTTTCTGAGTATTCTTTTAGGGAACATACCATTTATTCAGGACGAGAACAAGTTTAGAAAGCATGAGTTTAGGAAAGATGGACCAAAGTGCACAAATTTTGAATTCCACTGGAAAAATAGGGGGTATAGGCGGATAATTTACCTTTCTAAGCCTGTTCTTTTTCGAAATCTACAAAAGAGACCCTTATCGTGCAAGGAGCGTGGCGCTCTCTTAACACGTCACCCACTATGATCCGCGTATTATGACCTGTAATCCCCCAAACCATAGGACGTCCCCTATGTTACCTGTGGACGCGCTTTTGCAGCTCTGTGGATCCTAGTCACTTTTTTCAAATACTCCCGATTTTTAAGGAAAACATTTATACTTTTTATATCATTAAATATCTAACGCCTATAATAGACATCGTAAAATATCATATTTCATGAACGTCAACTATTTATGACTTTGTTTGCGTAAACGAAAGTGAAAGATACACAGCTCATCTTTTAAAAATCCTTCCGATGTTTTAAAAACTGTTCGCAGAATATTTACCAATGTTGTTTAAGTATTACTGAATGGATAACAAAAAAGCGTTTACGCTCAAACGAAAACTAATTTTTGATGGCAAAAATATGAACAGCAGAATTGAATTTCATCTTACGTGTACATGTTCGTATCTTTAACTCGTAAGTATCTATATACAAGCATGTTTAGTAGTTTATTCATTATTAATTTTAAATTTAATTCAAATAAACTCAGGTGTCACAATGGAATAATGAATAAAATATATAATAGATGTTTTCGCTTTTGTCGTAAATCTTATGTAGTTATATATTCCGGATTTCTTAGGAATTGTGTAACAGAAAGAAAGCTTTGACCAAACTGCGACAAAGATCGTTTTAAGGGTCTATAATAAAAACAAACTCAACGTTGGTGGTTAAGGTAGCAGTAATCTACTATTGATCACCGATGTTGTCTGTGTGACACTTGCAGTGAGAGAGTGTGGTCGACTCATCCCTAAATTTGAAAAGAGTACCAGTTTTACCTTCCTCACAAGTCAGGGTTTCATGTGTCCACGAAGCCCTAACAAACTTAGCTGGGAAATTCCCGGGCTAGAAGATTTTCATATGACGTCAAACCTTCCATATATCAACTAATAAAATTGCTTGATAGAAGCAATTGTTTGGCTGTACTCATTCTTGAGTGGGAAGAAAACGTAACTCAACTAACAAATAATGCGGTAATGACAAACTATTAAAAATACTGTACAAAATACACTGATTTTCACATGGTCTATGCAACACATCCGTTTGGTTTATTTACAATCGACATCGGGATATCCCCCCCACCAAGTGGTGAATGAAATCGAGCTTTTGATTGGCTACATTCAAGTATGATGTAGCAAATCAAAATAGTGACTTCTAACCCGTAAATTTCCTAGCTAAGTTTGTCAGGGTTTCTTTGACACATGCATGTGGACACAGAAACCATGACATGTGAGTATGCAGTTTTCCTGTCGCAAGTCGAAGGTTTAGCTGATTACTACATCTATTCCCTATAAACACTCGACGCCATATTATATATCCTAATTCAATTTTTGAAAATTGAGTTAAATAAACTTCGAACAAACAAATAATGCTTACGCTAACTCGCGAAAGGAGAAACAAGTTTACGATTCCGCCTTAACGTTTTTCGCCTTTCGGGCTTTTTCTGCTCTTAAAGACAAATGCGAGAGGTACGCCTTGGCACGCGAGATCAAGTATTATTTTAAGTCATTGTGAGTGTTTTTTTAATTTATTTGTCTTTTTTAAATTATTTTTTTATAAAAAGACACTATGTGATGTTTATATACCGTCACAGATGCATTAGTTATAGATTGGGTGAATTTCCATTTATGTCATTTTTAACTTAAGACTAATGTAAGCCTCATTTGTAGGTAAAACGAGGAAATAACAGTTGCAATTTTTTAACTTTTATTTAGGAGTGAAACTAATTTTCACATTTCGAAATATTAATTTCATTCACCGAAAATTGAGTGGACTGCATGAAGCGATCAGATACAATCAATCCGATCTGATGGATTGGGGACGATTTGACTGATATGACAGATTGATAACTGATTGCTGACGGACTTTGTAACGCTGACAGGTAACTAAAAGTGTTGCGTTTTAAATCTCAAGTACTGTACTAGTAATCATTGTCGCTATTTGTAATAATTTCAAAAGAGGATGTTCCAAAACTACCGCACGTATAAGGTAGTTTACATATCGTCAATTATTCAGAAAAGTACTTTGACAAACATTTTTGTAAACTGCTTTAAATTTTGTGACAAAAGATCCTTTTAAATATATTTTTTGAAATTTAAAGAAAACAAATTTACCAAATTTAGCGTTATCGTCTGTTTCTCATCGAGTTTTGTTGTCTGTCAAAAATGAAGGTTTCGCCAATAAAAATCGTCACCGGCGTGGAGCACGGAAGAAATATATACACAAAACAGCAAAAAGCACACTCAAGCTCAGCCAGGCACAATGTGATTCCGAATATTTATGATGGATCAGTTAGAAAGATGTTTAAATATCTTTCTAACTGATCCATCATAAATATTCTGAATCACACTGTTCATTTATCTCATTGTAACATAACAGTATAGTGATGAATTAGTACGGGCAGATATTTGCAGGAACAGAAACCAACAGCACAATAGTGCCACTACCTGTCCTCTGCCCGTACTAATTCATCACTATACTGTTATGTTACAATGAGATCAATGAACAGTTATATGCTATAGGTACATATTATAAAAAATCAATATTTAGAATAAATCATTAAACATTTTTATCAACCTTGTGTTGCACAAAATATCTGGGTTTACACTTATAATCATATGATCATTCATGGTTACTGAGTATTTTTTTCTTTTCCTGTCTGTGTCATAAATTGTTTAATGAAGTAATTGCAGCTTCGGACCTGCAAAATTTATAATTAGGTTATTTTACAAACTTTAGATTATAATAAACAGTATAATGATAATCATAAGCTTAAACACTGATCAGTTGAGTATCCTTTTTCTTTACATAACATGTCTTCCTTCACTCTCCGGCACAGAGAACATGACTGGTTCCCAGATATAACCTCTGCCACACGTCATCATCCATTTACTGCGGGACTACATATGTCGTCTGCTCGTGACGTTTGTAAAGAAAGAACGATGTTTGTAAAACAATAATATTTATTTTATATAGTCTATTTATAAACTTTTGATACAGTTTTACATTAAAATTACTGCGTTTGTACGCGTAGCTTATCATCCATGAGAGGTATCTCTAACAATGTCAACCAATGGTATGGCAGAGGTGATTGTGTTTGACGTAGGATACCCAGAATCCTTTTGTTTGTTTTTGCCTTGTTTACAAATTGACTACTGACTGGTTCCTCAATATCGGATTCATTAATAAAGAATATTGAATCTGCAGTTATACCTATGGGAGCTGTGTTTTTGTTCAAGCTGTTACTTTTAACTAAAATATCATTAATTTAACTTTATTATTACATTGGATAATGAAAAATGTCTCTACATTACCTAGTCAGCAAGGGAGATATATGTGCACTTTGTCAGAAATAGTTCACTTAAAATAAAATATAAATTAAAGCGTTAATAATGAACAACTAACACTAGTTCTGAACATGCTTTAGTAGTCACAGCTCTATTTCTAAATTAGTTGCGAAAATATATTAATTATTTATATCCTTAATGAGCCATATTCAATATGAATGAATATATGACTTATCAATATGTGTTCACAATCTTCATAATCATTACACTGGGGATTGTTACAAATTGATAACGTTATTAAAAACAATGTAAAGACGTTAAATTCCGCCTCCACTTCACATGAACTGCATAACAGGGATAACTCTAACACAAACACAATTTAAAATTTTTTACTGAAAAATAACAATTACTTTTGTACCGATGTACATTTAACATTTTCCATAACTTTATGACTCGAATAGAAAAACCGAAGTCTCCAAGAGTCTTTATCGCTTATAAATATAGATAATACATAAACCATCTCCCCAATGTTTAACAATTTCCTGTAATGTCAGCCATATTAAATTCCCTACCTTGTATTGGACCATCTAATGATTCAATTATATTACATAAGCAGCCTTTTCAATGTTTTCCAATAGTTTCAATGGTAAATTAAGTCCTGCAGTGATAACCATCTTGGATTTCCATTCAGACCAATCCAACATATATAAGCTGTAAAGTTTCTGTGAAGGCATTTGACCATTTACCCCATTACCTCCTATGCAAACCTTAGTTCTTAGGTGGCAGCCATTTTAATTTCCTGATTGGCATCAACACATAATTTTAAGCGCAATATCCAATGACCATTTCTGGTTTTCGTGGATTAACAGAAATAGCCTTTTTAATCATTTCCGCATATGGTGCTATGTTTAAATAAGTCCTTAAAGTGTGGCTGTTGTGAATTTCAGTTCAGAGCAAAGAAAAACATTATGCAAAGCCTTATGCACATACAATAAATGTTTACATACAATATAGCTTTTATCAGCATTTGAGTTTCTTAAAAAAACATGGGATTTGAAAATTCTTTTAAAAGGGTAATTGTCCTTACGATGGAAGCCATTTTAAATTCTGGTTGACATAAATTCATCAAAAAGTCGGTAAATGTTTGTTTCAATTGGTTCAGTGTAATGGTAATCATTTAATCATCAAGTCATGATGTGGTTGTTATTTTGAATTTCTGATCAGAAATAAAAGAAAAGAGACACGCATACACGACCGTCCAATAAACTTTCACATACAATATGGCTTTAATCAGCTTTACAGTTTTAGAAAAGAAGCAAAAAGCATTGACATTTTTCAATGAATACTGGTTATAAAGTTTGTTGATTAAGCATTTTCAGTGAAGAACCCTTTAAAAACGTTTTCCCATCAGGGCTATGTTGACATATATGCGGGCGGCATTTTGAATTTATGATCGGCATAAACCATGAGATAGCAGAGGAACATCCAATGAATACTGGTGATTAGTTTTGTTTCAACTAGTTCACTGGATTCAGAGAAGACACGTTTTAAAACTTTGTTCACATAGAGTCCGTTCTTAAACTAAGTGATGGCTTTTATTAGCTTTAATTCCAATCAGCATAAAAACAAAAACTTTGAAAAAGTACATTTAATCAACATTGTGACCAAGTTTAGCTTTAATTGACCATGTGGTTTCAGAGAAGAAAATTGAAATTTAAAACGTTTACAGAGGGCGACAATGACGGATATAAATTGATGACAATAATTCGTTCTCTCCTGGTCTGTTAAGCTATAAAATCATACCTTTGTAAAGGTCCGTTCAATGACATTGTGACTGGTTGTTTTAATTGCCCACTGATTCCAGTGTTACTGAAAAAGACAATTGAAATAGTTGCTAACGAATATCGTATAAAGTTTTCCCAGATATTAACATTTTACTCAGCGGCTTTTTTCGTTTGCGCATTTCGTCAGCTAAAATAAAAAGAACAATTGTAATGTCGAAAATACTGAAAGTTATTTTACTCGTCCAAGCAACTTTTGTCGTTTCATCAGAATTGAAGATAAAAAGAGGAAAAGGGAACGTTCCATTCCAAAATATTTATAAAACAGACTATGTTTTATGGACTTTTAAAGCCAGAAGTGCTTCTCTTTGTGTTGCTTCGTGCGCAAGTCACATAGACTGCAGATCAGTAGCCTACAATCGAAATGATTCTAGATGTCAGGTGTATAGGAGAGACTTTAAAAACCAAGTTGTTGTCGGAACATCAGAGAATGGATGGACTCATTATGATGCTTTTCCAGGTAAGTGTGAACAATTCAGAACCAAGCTTTTTAACAGTCGGTGTTGTTAAATATTATTATCCCTAAAAATGCAGGACGTACGTACGGTTTTGTATTTCAAAATCATTAAAAGACAACACAATTATATAATTGTCCTGTGGGAAAAAACAGATTGGAGTGGACTACATTAACAGTAGGAAATGATTTAAAAAGTGCAAAATTATGAAACCATTAAAAATAAAATTGCAGTTAACCAAGGTGTTATAAAACATTTACAGTCATGAATGTAACTTGTTTAGTTTGAAGGTTTTATATAACACTCCAGCAGTTTCATTCAAATTTAGTTTGTAAAACTATATAAACGAGAATATAACAAAACTAAGTCAAAATTTACAAGTTGTCCATACATGCATCATAGAATATTCACAATTAAACGTCAAAAATTTTAAGAAGACATGGTCCGTTTGTTCAGATAAAAAACGGCCATCAAAATAATGTCGCTAATTATAGAATTATTTTTCTGTAATCTGTACTTGGTAAAGTTATGGAAAGGTATGTTAATATATAAGCAGGTAAAAAACTCCCTTCTACAAAATAAAATTATCACACCATTCTGTTACACAAAATGATTGCCTGTTAATCAATTTTTTGACATCACTAATTTGGGAGGAATCTCGATGCAGGGTGATCGTCTGTGATATTTTCAAAGCGTTTAATCGAGTTTGGCACGCACTATGAACCAAAATAAGTACTGACATTACGGTAAAGAGCTCAAATTTAATTAATTGAAACTCATACTCTGTAAATTTACTGTTCATAAATCACTGTACACAATTCATACAGTTCACGTCAGTTATTTACAATTTTTATCATCTTTTACTGATAGCGAAGATGTTATGGTCTGTGTTCAGTCTTTCCGTATTGTGACTTGACCTTGCCGAGTCCACCACCTGGTGGAAGAGCTGGCAGCTCTGTGGAATTTATTGGAACTTTGTACAGGTTTAACGTTTTGCGGCTGATAAACCTTCCATGCTCACTTCCGGTAATTTATTGCACCCTTTTTGTTTTTGTTTTTGTATTCCAAACCTCCCGCTTGCCTCCATTGCTGTAAAATGCGAGTTGGTTCTTTGATTAAACTAGATGAGTATCATATACCACTAGTAACTAATAGGTGTATCAAACAATCATCAGTAAATGTTAAATTAACAGTAACTATCAGTTTCTATTAAAAAAATTTGTGGATATTAAAAAAATCAAAAGACCCGATAGACATCTTGAGGTCTGAATCTCTTACCCATTGTAACAGCATTAAAACATTTGATTTTTCTACACTCTTTAAGGCCATCCCTCATATGCAGCTTAAAACCAGGCTTAAAGATATGATAAAACGCTGTTTTCTTCGAATTTTATTTCAGAACTCAGGCACATTTCTGTGCAACATAAGCAAGTTATTATATCTAATACACAATAATACAGGTAATACAATACATTACATCATAAACGATTTCAAAACATGGGGGATAGTTAGTCCACAGGATTAGAATAATGGACATATTTGTTTGATAAAAGATGATAAAGTAACTTTTTGTAACAAAGTTTCAGTAAGCCAATCATTTTTGTTTCACAGGGACTGTTGACATAATATCGGGGAATATGCTTCAACCTTATTTCAAGAATATCAGGTGATTGACAAACATACAGGTAATGAAATTCATTGCCAATCTCTCCGGAAGTACATTTACTACATATTCGATTGCCTCTTGGGATATTTCGTCCTGTCTCTATAAGGAATGTAATATTTGATAATGTAAGCTTTGTAATATATGATCGTTGAGTTCAGACGTAGCAAATATGGTTCCATCACAAACTCGTTTTTAAATGTTAGATAGAATTGCCCTCTTGACGTATTTCTAAATTCAGTATACCACATTTAAATGAATTGATCTTTTAATATCTGTTTGGCATGAGTTTGTTAACCAGACAGAACTTACATATAAAGAATCAGACAAAATGAAAGTAAGACCAATTTCATTGAAAGTACTTTTTACAAATTCGATCCACGTTGAATCTAATAAACCATTCTTTTTCAAATTATATTGTAAAAGTGCAAATTTTGAGGATAATTTGTCATATCCAATCAAGCTATTCCAATAACATAATATTCGACATTTAATATCAACAATCAATGGGAAACGTCCAAGTTCACCATAAATTAAGCTTTTTGGTTTTGTCGTTCTTACTTTAAGAATTTTCATCAAAAATTGTAAATATACCTTTTCTGTATTATCATTTTTTTCATGACCAATAACCTCACAACCATAAAGCAAAATAGGTCGAACTAAGGAATTAAATATCTTAAGTTGTAAATCGATAGGAATATTGATATTTCTTATCTTGTAATAAAGAAAATACAGTGCTTTCTGAGCTTGTTGAGCAAGTTTTCTCTTTGCATTTTCAAAAGTTTTATTGAAATTGAAAAGAATACCCAAATAGTTAATAGAATCACGATTATCTAGTTCATTATCATTAAACATAAACTTTACATTTTAAGTAAACATTCTTTTAAAGAATATCACTACTTTTGTCTTGTCGACATTTACATGAAGCTTCCATTCATTACAATAATCACTTAACATATTTAGCATATTTTGCATGCCTTCGACACTTTCTGAGATAAGAACAGTATCGTCTGCGTAGAGAAGTAGAAAAACTCTTAAGTAATATTCTAACATATCACTACCTAAATTATCAATTAAACTTAGTGATTCTACACAATTGATTTGTAAAAAGCTTTCTAAATCAATAATGAACAATGAAAATAGAAAGGAGATAAATTTTCTCCCTGACGAACCCCTATATTACAAGAAAAGAAATCGAATTAAATGCCATTTGTTGATACACATGATTTAACATTCTGATAAAGGTTGTAAATAACCTAATAACATTTTCCTTTTATATTGTTTTTTAAGTAATTTCTGCCACAGGCCGTCTCTCCAAATAGTATAAAACGCTCTACTAAAATCTACAAATGTACAAAAAATCTTTTTGTTCTTTGAAAGATATAAACTAATGAGTGATTGTAAAATGAAAATATTGTCAACTGTTGAGTGTGAATTTTTAAAACAAGCTTGTGAATGGGAAATAAGATTAACTTTATCTGAAAATCTAGCTTATCGATCATTCAAAATACCCGTGAATACCTTCTCAAGACAGCTCATTAAAGTGATACCTCTATAGTTTTTTGGTTCTTTTTGACTCCCTTTATTTTTATATTACGGAGTTATGATCCCAACAGACTTTCTGGGACAATTCCTTTATCAAAAAGAAAGTTAAACAATTTTACATATATAGGAATCATAACATGTAATGAGTATTTTATGTATTCGTTAGTTACACAATCAAGACCACTTGCCTTATCATTTTGAAGATTCATTACAACGTTTTCTATCTCTGCAATAGTTATAGGAAAATTTAAAATTTCATCATTCTCGAAATTAATTTCCTTATTTACATCTTTATCGGGAACAGCTTCATCGTCATCAGACGTATTCATTTCTTTAAAATAATCATACAATTCTTCCAATGCTACATCAACCATATTGGTCTTCTTTTCGGAGACACGATTCAAAAGCTTTCAAATTTTTTTTGGATTAGACTTTGAAGACGTTCGGAGTTTAGAAGTTATCGTATCTTGAAATTTGTTAAAACCATTATTCATAGCACGCTTGTAGTCCTTACTAGCATTAGCTAGAATTTATTTATTTATTTATTTATTTATTTATTTACCGATTTATTTCAGTTTTCGATGCATAATATTGTTTTCGTGCTGCATTGAACTTTTCTTTACAAATATCATCAAACCATGGACGTTTACTGGTTTTTGCTTACAGACGAATTTTTTCGAACGATGCCCAAGGTTGCTTTAGCAGAATCGTTAAAAAGTGTGTAAATACCATCGACTATCACGTTAATATTCTCAACATCGATTTCACTACTCGCATTCTGAAGGTTTCTAAGCTCATTGACCATAAAATTTCAGTCGGTAAACTTTTCATCCTTAACAATTCGACTGATGAAATCATCAGACTTTCCGTGATCCCAACGCCTCGCTCTATCTCTGTTATTCTTACGTTTATCTGTGTCACGATCCTCTGTTACTAAATTCATAATACTATCTAGAGTTAGAAAAATCGGCTTATGAATGTCCGAGAACATGGAAGTAAATTCCCCTATCTCAAATGCAGATATATAAGACAACATGTTAGATAAACACAAACAATAATCTACTATAGTTAAGTCTTTACAGGTGCGCTCACCCCTTTACCTATCATTTCCATCTCTACCATTTATAATATATACATTATTTTTTCTACAAAAATCTAACAGTTTGTGACCATATGTATTTGGTCTACCTGTACAAGTGCTATTTCTTTCTAAAGGAAGACCAGCTCGTAATACATTTTCGTAGTCATACATAAAGGTTATAAGATCTGGATCATCATACAAATCAAAGATATCTAATAATGATTCATCAGGTTGTACAAAAGCTGGTAAATTACTTGTTTTAGCATTAAAGTCACCTAAGAAGCATATTTTGTCACCCGATTTATAAAAATCAAACATTTAAGATTCTATCTCAGTTAAAGCCTCATCTGATGCATACTTAGTATTTTCTGGAGGAATATAAATATAGCCTAATAACAGATCAAATTTTATTCTATCACTTTTCATTCTCATCCATAGAACAAAATCTGAATCAGATTCTAAGAATTCAATGATTTCATTTAAAGAATTTTTATAAACAATAATGAGACCCCCTGATTTTTTCAAACATTTCTTTCTATGTTTTGCCTTAAAATTATATTCTTCAGGTAAATCTAACCTGTCATAAATATCAGTTTTTGTTTCTTGAAATAAAAATATATCATAATTCTTTATAAATAACAGAAAATCTGGATTCAAGTCCACAAACATTCAGACAACATATTTTCAGTTTAGTTAAATGACAAGATTCTTTGTTCAAAGTATATTTTTTTCTCTATCCCGCCTGTCCTACTTGAATCTGACATGTCCCCTGGCTGCCTGCTCACCTGGCACAAACGTTGACCATGCACATACAGCTTGTCAACCACTAAAGTTGCTCGTTTACCTTGGTCTCTAAATTCTTTCAACATCGGTACAAAGCTCCTTACGCCGATTACTAATTTCCTGTGGGTACTGAGAGTAGACTTTTTGTGGTTAACCCTTCAGGTTTTCTTGTGATGCCTTGATAACGGATTCTTTATTCTTAAATTGAACGAATCTAGCCACTATTCCTGGTGTTTTTCTATGGTTATTATTTATTTTGAGACGATGGACATTTTGGAATTCAATCTTGTCGGTCAACTTCAGTTCATTTACCATGAAGTGACGTAAAACTGCCTCCGTGTCTTCTTTAACATTTGGATCTGGACTAAATGCTTCAGGTATATTTTCAAATATGAGATTGTACTTCATGGATCTTGTTTGTTGTTCTAAAAGAGTTTCATGTAGCTCGTTCGTTTGTGTTTCTTACTCTCTGCGGGAGAACTCTAACTCTGATATTCTATTATGAAACTGTGCCATATCAGCATCTTTAACAGTTAATTTTCGATCCTGGTTCTGGACCGTTTGCTTTAACTGATAAATATCTTTATCAACTGCATCGAATTTTCCCTCAATAATTGATAATCTTTTACACACTCTATCAAGTAGATCCAGTTTTTTTAACCTTATCTGTATATCTTGCAATATAACTGGTAAATTTGGTTGTAAATTGTACCCTTGTACTCCATCATCACTTGAAAATTGATTTGTTGACATTGTTGGCACGGGATAACCTTGACCTTGTCCCGTTACAATTGGATGTGTATTCGGCTGTACCAAATTGTGTATCAGCGTTGAAGTGTACATATTTTGCATCATTGGTTGTAAGGTGTGAAATGTTTGTTTAGAACCAGGTGAAAATATGACAGGTGCTGGTCCATATAAGGCCTGGTTGGCATTGTGTACTGCGTTATAAGTTAAATTGTTTTGGGGGCTGTGTTCGACTGCATACTTGACTCACTTAAATTTAATCGCTTTCGCTTCGATTCACCCATAACACTGTCTCTTCGGTAGATCAAAGTCTGTATTTGCAAACTTCTTCATGAAGTCGACACTAAACATTGTTTATAATCATTGTCTGTAAACAGAGAAGACTTCTTCAGACTGTGCAAATCCAATGTTTTTCTCCTGGTCAACACACACCTGCCCAACACTATCAACCATGTTTTCAAATAGAACTGAAAGAGCCGATATAAATACTTGGTAATTAGTCATGACAGAACTTACTTTGTCATGAATGACTCCAAATCTAATACTTAATATACTGAAGACCAAATCTGTCATCTGTTAGATTTTCTGATTGACAACATATTCGTCATGTTTGGAGATGATTTTCAACAGACTGTTGGTATTCCAATGGGTACTAATTGTACTCCTCTCCTTACCAACCTGTTTTTGAACTCGTATGAAGCTGAGTTCCGGGAAGGTCTATTGAAGAAAGAAGTAAAAACACTGACCGAGACCATTAATTTAACATTCCTCTATATTGATGATATTTTGTCCCTCAACAATGATTAATTTGGTGCATATTTACATTCAATTAACCCTAGCGACCGTACATTTTAAAGACACCATCAATACACTAAGGTCAGCCTCTTACTTACACCTACTTCTAGAAATAGACCAAGAAAAACTACAAACTAAACTCTACGACAAACGTGATGACTTCATCTTTACTATTGTCAACTTTTAGTTCATTGACAGCAACATTCCAGCAGCTCAAGCGTATGCTGCGTACATTTCACAACTTACACGTTATTCTACATTCTGCGATATGTATTCGATTTTCCAGACCAATAACTGCTGTTGACTGCTAAACTACTCTAAAAAGGAAGTGTTCCTATTCCTGGATTTGACTTTTCCCAAGACATTTCAATGAGTAACTCTTATAAGAGGCAGGTATTGCTTACTCGTCCACCCATGGTTTTTTATTGGTTTCGGGTTACTCTCTTTCTGTTTTATTTGAGTGTTTTGGTTTTTGTGTTGTGTTTGTCTCAATCCAGATTGGTAACTGTCCTTTTTTGGCTTTTGCTGTTCGATAGGTTTTCTTTCAGTAAAATTCGAACAGTGTATGGTAATGTCAGACGTTATTTTTATTCATAATGACAATGTTCATTATTTAACTACAAAACTACGAGACTGTATTGGTTTTTGAATTACCTCAAATACGTTGCAATATTATAATTAACGGGGAATTATCTTTGTGTAATGAATACTGGGGTTCCACATGTCACGAATCAATTATATGCCCCCAACTCTTCCTTGCATTAATAGACGAAACAGTTAATGATAGTCAAGGCAACATAAGCTTGTTTGCCAATGACACTAGTCTTTACTGAATCTAGCGGTAGATTTTCTAAATAGCGAATTAAATAAAATATACATGTAGCTACAACAGTGGCTTGTTATCTTTAATCACTGCACATCGCTTCCAAATCTCCTTACGAAAAACGGATATAATCAGTCGATAAATATAAACGCTAGGGTTTGATATTTTTCCCTAGACGATACTTAGAAGAATCAAGTAAAACAATATAAAATTATAACAGACTTCACCTTAATAGGAAAACTTTAAATGAAACTATCGCTAACAAATTGATGAAATTGGCGATAAGTGTCATTTTTACAAATAAATCTATTTATATATCACACATATCTATTATACTGTTTACAATTGCAGCTCAATGCCAATATGGTTGGACAGAATGGGGAGGCCACTGTTACTACTTTCCGATTGATCAAAGGAGTTGGCAAAATGCGCAGGTTCGAGAAAAATTATAAATGAAAAAGCACTTATAATATTGTAAGCGACACAGGATACTATTTTTCCAACGCACGTAATTTTATTCTTTTCTGTAATAGAAAAACTGCACGATAACTGACTAAACAACAACAGCCAAAGTATAGAGACCATAACATAAGTGCTGATTGGTAACCTTACATAAATTTAAATTATGGATGTTATGTAAATTTTTGTTTCCTTAATTTCTTTGTATGGTGTGTGTTTTTTACACTATGATCGATACGTGCAATAGTACCTAATTGTCCAGTATTGTTGATAATTTTGAGGAAGACCGCAAAATAGGTCGAAAAGACGGTTTTCAGCTTACGGAGTCTTTTGTTTCACCTAATATGTTCCATTGGAGATTATAAATATTCTTGATTTATTATATAGAAGACATGGCATATTAGACGTACAAGCAGAATTGTAAGCTAGTTTTTAAAGATGATATGTATTTCCCAAACGTTTTGTCTGTCAATATATTTTCCTTAACTCATACTTTAATACATTGTATTACTTTTAAAGTTGGGGCCTCGGCGGCCGAGTGGTTAAGGTAGTTCCACCTTACTATTGATCACGTGGTCTGTAAACATTAAGATTCCATTCTCAATGCAGTCATGGTTTACTCGACTCCAATCTTAATTGACAAGGATTGCCAGTTTTCTTACCGCAGGTCGGGGGTTTTCTCTGGGTACTCTGGCTTCCTACTCCAACAGAAACTGGACGCCATAATATAACTGAAAATTTGCTGAAAGTGGCGTTCAAACGACATTCAAATATACAAAACTAATAAACTTTGTACCTTTACTCGAACGTTTTACCGTCGTCATAAAAATACCTTACAACACCACTATCACCTTTAACCTGTAGACTGTAACTATCAGAAAAAACATTTATAAACAAAGAATTGTGTGATAATTTGTTTACAGAGCATAATTTTATAATATCTTAAATGATTTGACATGTTTAAGTTGTTTTTTTTCGGCTTTATTAATAATTACTAATTCAGATACATATTTTTATTGTATCCTATATCACTGTCTATTTATCTGTATAACAAAATATTTCTTTTCAGCTAAAATGTTCGTCGATGGGAGCAAATTTCGTCAAGACAAATGACGCAACTGAGAATGCATGGATTGTTTCTATTTTAAAAAGTATGCGAACTTCTTTCTTTGTTAATAGCTAAAATTTATATTTACATTAAAGCGCTTAATTTTTTAGGAAAGCGTTAAATCAGTTCAAACTTAATTGTACTAATTTTTTATCTTTAATGTTTATCCGAGTGGTTAAAGTAGTTAGAGATCTATTATGATCGAGTGCTCTTTAACAGTGAAATTTGGGCCTTACTCTGAGTTAACAAAAATTGTCAGGTTTACACTGTACTCCGGCTTCTTCCCCCATCAAACTGGTGGTAACGATACAGCTAAATAAGTAAAAATCTTAACATAATTAATAAAATGGAATTTAGCAACTCTATAGTCAAATATATACAATACAATAGTGTTATGTTATTTATCCAAATGCATTTGGCTTTTTTTAAAAAGCATTAAGTGGCTTCAAGCAATTAAATGTTACATAAAAACAACAAAAAAATATAAGTGCAAAAAATAAGACATGATTCTTAAAAACAACTAATACTTATTTCAGGTCTACACGGACAGAACGCCTGGATAGGAGCTAACAGAATCGGCCAAGTATTTGGTACATGGGTCTGGGTTTATGACAACTCTGTGTTAACCTACAATAACTGGGCTGATGGTGAGCCATCATATGGCTCGGAAGAATGTGTTATTATATGGACAGACTACTGGGCGTCTACGGCAAACAAATATCGTTGGAATGATAATGAATGTTATAACCTATACTACTTCATATGTGAAAAATGATTTATATTATGGTTTAAACACTGTATGTACCTATAAATAATTTTGTCAAGCAAAGTAACCTAAATTATTTCCTTTCACATTCTTTTACATATGTGCTTACCCCTCGTCTTTTCTATTTTGCTAATTGCCTGAAAATTATTTTATACGATTTTACCTACTTTTAAAACAACACTTAATATTTAAGTCGTAAGAATGAAATACTGACAATAGAACCTTTAAGATAACATTTGGTTTAGACAAAGTGGATTTACTTTAATGCGAATCAGACATGCCTATACTGTGTCTACAGTTTCCTTTATTTTTCTAGTATCTCACCTGTTTGTCGAAATATGTACAGTAAAATTACTTCTCTGAAACATAATACATCGAGGCTTAACTAAATCCTCATAATAACCAATATTTCAATTTTTATTAATTGAAATTATTATTTCATTAATAATATTATTAAATATGAAATTAATATAAATTTATATAAAATCATAAATATTCATATATATATTTATATATGAAATTATTATTTCAAATTAAACTTTCAATAATACTATTGGTAACCAATAGTTACCAATAATATAATCTGTATTATTAAAGCAGCGAAATAAACACAGAAGGATTACAAACTAAAGAAAACGGCTGAGCCGGAAAGGAAATAACTACAAACAAAGAATCATATAGGTACTGCTCAGAAAAATACGACACCTGTTCTTCAACTCTTCTTCAATCGATGTATGTTTCAGGTCCTGAACAGCAATGACGACATAAATTGTGAAACTCATTTTTATAAAAGATGTATATGAATTTTAATCATCTATGAAACTATGAATCAAACTAAACTTATTATCTGAATTTTTTAAAAACGCAGCTCAAGTGCAGTATTTTTTCTTCTATCTATCAGAATATTGACTTTTCCAGTCCTTTCTCATTAAACAATGTCAGAAGCTTGAGTACTCAAACCAGAATGGGCCAGCGTAAAGTGTTCGGGAAAGCGAGAATTCGAGAATACGGACCTGTGATTTCCGGAAATGGTTCACCAGCGAACCGAAATCCATATATATCTGCGTATGCATTTCAGTTTATGTCCGGTCATCAAACAAGGTCACATTGTATCAGTAAAATTGTGCTTCGTCGTTGGTTTGGATATATAAATATTCTTTTTTAGTATGTATTTATGTTTTTCTTGAAATAAAAAAAAAACTGTTATTTTTTTTTGTTTAGATTGTGATTAGGTGTTGGTTATATCTGAATAGTATCATTGTATTACGTACGTGTACCAAAAACCTCGAAAATAAAATGGATTGTATTGCAATTTCTTAACGACATTCTTAAATTCAGGATTTTAGTATTTGTTGAAGAAAATAACAAAAATGTAGTCGTTTTATTAGTTTTTACATGTACGTGAAATAAAGACATAATGCTTGTTTAAGACCTTTGACATTACGTTGCATCTTAAACTCGTTGTTATGTCGTCGTCTGTTTGTTCCTTACAAATTTGCACACTGTCGTCGATGTTGAATACTGTAAAAAAAAAAGTCATTTTAGATCAGAGAGTCTTTCATAGAATCTGTTTTTAAAATGTCTCTGGTCTATTTTTTGTACGCAGTTTGTAAAGTAACGCAGGTTCTTCTCCCTCGTTGATAAGGTCGTCATCTGTTTGTTCCTCACAAATTAGTACATTATCGTCGATGTTGATATACTCGTGTAGATCTGCCCTCGTGTTGATTTGAGTAGCAAGTCTGGTTAGTAGTTTGTCGTCGGGATTTTTGTCACTGGAGTCTGAGTTGTTGCTCTCATTGTTGTTTGGTATACTAAAGTTTGCGTGTCTTAAACAGTTGGAAGTCGTCTTGTAAGTAACCATACCTATAGGGTTTCAAATACAGTTAAGACGTAATTCATTTCAATCAATTTATTCAGGTAATACCATTTGAGAAGATTAACTACAAAGAAAAATGTGAGAACAATAATAAACCTGAGTGAACGAGTAAAACGTCTGAGATGAATATTACAATAACGCAATTATAAGTGAAATATCTACATAATATAAAAAACTATAATGAAAACATACTGGATATTCAAATGTAAATACGTTTGTGTAATTGCGACCAAAAGTGTGGGGTTTTTAGTTAACCGAAAGTGCGAGTTTGTTTATGGCTTGACCATCTTCCAACACAAATATAATGTGTGCATATAAGATATATTACAGATATTTTGTAGTCACCATATGTGTTTTATAGGTGTTGTCTTATATAACATGTATCTCAAAGTTATTATTGTTTGCATACATGTAGAATACGTATGAAGCATGACTGGGAATATTTCATAATATTTCAAACCTATTTACCGTATTGGTTGACTCATTTAACCCTCAAAATTGCTGTATTTTACACTAATTTGGACCAAACATCTAAACACCTCCAGGGTATAATCGATAGTGGGGAAAGAAACGCTATTATTTTAACATAAAAGAATTGAAGGATAAGACAAATAAATGATTTCGTCCCTTACTCTCACAACATTCCGGCCCCTTAATTGTGGTTAAAGTGAACACAATTATCAAACATTTCAAATATAGTCAAAATTCAGTCTTTGGAATATACAAAGAATTATGAGTCAGCTTCTAATACTAAAACGAGTTTCACTATTGGCCTGGTTAATTCTGTTGAACATGTTTTTACTCTAACAGAACGAACTGTTTCAGACTTGTCCTTGTGTAATTCAACCACTCGACCAAGATTCCAAAAATTCCTCGGCGTATTATCCTGAATAAGGACTATGTCTCCTATTTTAACATTTCGCTTTTCCGAAATCCATTTCTGCCTTTGTTGCAACATAGGGAGGTATTCACTAGTCCAACGCTTCCAAAATTGATCTGATAAAAATTGAATTTGTTTCCAGCGTCTTTTCACATAGTTATCAGATTTCGAAAAAAATCCTGGTGGAAAATGCTCTCCAGGTTTCAGCAAAAGTAACTGATTCGGGGTTAGTACCTTAACATCGTTAACATCATCAGATATGTTCGATATTGGTCGACTGTTCAACGTAGCTTCTACTTCACAAAATAATGTACTTAGACCTTCATCGTCAAGTCGAATGATTTGTTCCTGCATTAAAGAGTACAGAATCTTACGTACCGATCTGATTAATCTTTCCCAGATTCCTCCAAAGTGTGATGCTGCGGGAGGATTGAAAGTCCACTCGATTCCTTGCTGGCACATGAAATTATTTAACTGTTCTATGTTCCATTTGTCGATTTCTGTTCGTAGCTCTCGTTCGGCTCCTATTAAGTTGGTACCATTATCAGATCTAATGTATTCTGGACTTCCTCTACGGGCAATAAATCGCCGTATTCCGTTAATACAGGAGTTAGTATCCATAGCGTGTGCTACTTCCAAATGCACAGCACGTGATGTCATACATGTAAAGATCATTCCGTATCGTTTCACTGAAGATCGCCTCTGCTTAATGTAAAATGGACCAAAAAAGTCCATTCCGATCATAGTAAATGGCGGTTTATCGGGTAAAAGTCTTTCTTTCGGTAAATTTGACATCTTCTGTTCCATAAATTGTCCTTGATACTTTCTGCAGGTAACGCATTTCGATACGATACTTTTTATAATTAAGCTTGCACCTATAATCCAAAATCGCTTTCGAAGTTTAGCTATCATTGAGTTTCTGCCCAAATGTCCAACGGATCTATGTATGCTCTCAAGAATCAACCTGGAAATTGGCGAGTCCTTCGGTAAGATGATCGGATGTTTAGCATCGAATGACAATTCAGCATTTTCTAAACGTCCGCCTACTCGTAACAAACCATCTTCATCTAAATACGGATCCAATTTGTAAAGTTTTGATTTTTTCTTTTGGATTTTCGCTTTCTCTGACTGTTGAAGAGCACTAATTTCCTCAGAAAAATAATTTTGCTGTACAATTCGAACTATCACAATTTCTGCTTGAAGCAATATCTTTGCAGTCAAATAAGTCGTAGTTGTCCGTTTTATCACTTCCCGTGTAATAGGCTTGTCTTCTAATCGTTTAATTTCAACGCGTTTCTTCAAAAAATTAAACACTTGAAGAAATCTCCCTACAATACGCTTCGTTTTCGGCCAATTTGAGAAATATGTCAATAGTTTATCCATTATTTCGTCGATTGATTTCATATGAGTAGCAGCGTTTACTATAGCTGAAGAGTTTACTTCTGAATCATTTATAGGAATATTTCTGTCGAATTCGTAAACTGGCCATTCGGTTTCAGGCTGCCACAAATAATGTGGACCATGAAGCCATTCTGGTTTCGTTGTGAACGTAGACATTTTCATGCCTCCTGACGCAAGATCCGCAGGATTCTGTTTCGTATTCACATAATTCCACTGTTCAGGTTTTGATCCATCACGAATCACTTCTAAACGATTTGCAATAAACGTGTGAAATCGGGTGCTCGTGTTGTTTATGTAGCGTATGTCGGACATGCTGTCGGTCCAAAACAAAACTCTAATTACATTGTAATTCAACTCTTTCAAGATAACTTTACTGAGTTTTACGGCTCTTGTCGCTGCTGTCAATTCCATTCTAGGTACAGTAATTTTCTTCAGCGGGGCGACTCGCGACTTTCCAAGTACAAAAGCGCAATGAATTTTACCAGTTATGTCGACAAGTCTGAGGTAAAATACCATACCGTACCCTATGTCACTGGCATCAGGGAAACAGTGTAATTCACAAATTTCTACAGCTCCGAAATCGAAAGGTTTATAACAGCGAGTAAGTCGGATCGTTTTCAGCTCTTCCAGTTGTCTTAACCAGTCGTTCCACTTACGCAGCTCAGGTTCATCTAGTTCCTGATCCCAACTAAACCCCCGTTTACAAAGTCCTTGCAAGATTGATTTTGCTAACATTACAAACGGGGACACAATACCGATCGGATCGTAAACCGAACTGGTTATTGAAAGGATACTTCTTCTCGATGCTTGTCTGTCTTTATACACTGTGTTAAATCCAAAGTTATCTGTTTCGATAAACCATTGAATTCCTAAGGCGCGTTCCGTTGGTAAGTCATCGTCAATACTCCATTTCTGGACTTCCTTAGCACGTTCTCGTTCCGGAATCAAAGCTATCACATTCAGTGAATTACTTATCAACTTTGTGATATGAAATCCTCCGTCGTTGCACAAAGACGTTACGTCGTTTATCAGTTTAATCGCATCATCTTCTGAAGGAACAGACGATAAGCAGTCATCAACATACATACTGTTCTTGATCGTGATAGCCGCTAAAGAATCATATTTATCTCCGTAGTCAAATGCAGATTGCCTTAATGCGAAATTGCAACAGCTAGGCGATGATGTCGCACCGAATAAGTGTATTGTCATTCGGTATTGTTTCGGTTGGTTATCTAGATTCCCTTCTGGCCACCAGAAGAATCTTAAGCAATCTCTGTCGTTTGGCGGTACTTGCACTTGGTGAAACATAGCTTCTATGTCTCCTAAAATCGCAATCTTTTCTTCCCGAAATCTCAGCAAAACGCCCAACACGTTATTGGTTAAGTCTGGGCCTTGCAAGAGTTGGCTATTTAGGGACGTTCCCAAATAAGTGGCTGAACAGTCAAAGACTACGCGTATTTTATCTGGTTTCTTACTGTGGTAAACTCCGTGATGCGGAATATACCATACTTTGCCGTCGTCTCTATCTAACATATTTTTCGGCACTATTTCCATATAACCCTTTTCTAAAAGTTTGTTCAAAAAGTCGGTATAGTCAGTTCTCAGTTTCGGATTATCTATGAGCTTTCTTTTTAAGCTTTTAAGTCTGTTGATACATTGAATTGAATTATTATGCAACTTGATATCCGAGTCTCTAAACGGAAGTGCTATCACATAATGACCGTGTTCTTGTCGTATCGATTCGTTTACGATTTCAATAAACCTCTTATCTTCTAAGGAATCTTCCCTTCGATCGTCGATTATACGCTCAGGAAAGTCATGGTTAATAGATTCTTTGACAAGATACTCTAACTTAGACTGGTCCTCAAGTAATTGAACAACTTCCGCAAGTTGTGTCCTATTAACAACTCCAAACGAATCGGTACCGCTATTTTCTCGTATCAAGTTCCACACAATCCATCCGAGCCGTGTTCTCGTCGCATGAGGTGCTCCTTTTGGTCCAGTTGCGATTTCGAATGGAGCATAGGCATCGGCGACATTATTTCCAATCAAAAGTCCAATAGGTGTATCGAGAACCGGATATTTAATATCAGACAAGTGACTCCATTTTTCGATTTCCTCAGTCTTAGGAATATGATCATCGGAGACTGGCATTTTGTCTTTAGTATAAATTTTCGGTAGTTCCACGACGTTTTCCATATCAAAATCCATTACTTCTATACCATTTACGGCCAAAGTGTTCATAGTGAAAGGTTCGCCCATCGTGTTAAGTCGAATTCGGTATCGTTTACCATTGCCACCGAGCTTACGTAAAAGATCATCGGTGCAAAAAGAAACACTACTTCCGGGATCAAAAAAAGCATATGTGTCAATTACTTGTGCTTTATTCTTTAACCTTACTTTGACGGGTATAATGGCCATTGCACATGACATATCTCCGGCCCCTAGTTCGGTCCCACTATCAACTACTTGTGTTGTACTGGTTATTGGTTTATCTGATGATTGACGATTTGTATCGGTTGATCCCGGTGTATCTTTCTCCTTTAACGTTTTACTCTCATCATGAAGTAGTGTCGGATGTCTTCTTTTACAAATCTCACAAAAGAGTCGATTTCTACATTCTGCACTTCGATGACCTCTTTTTAGGCATTCATAACAATGACCCTTAGATTTCAAGTGATCATGCCGTTTCGAAATCGGAATAGTAAGTATTTCTCGACAATCTTCTAGTTTGTGATTAGAACCAGAACAATATGTACAGTTCTGACTATTATGGGGTTTCGGTGTTTCCTGTTTTACCTCGGTTGCAAAAGTAGCTCTACTGGGTTGTGAATTTATCGGTTTTTGTGAATTCTGTGACTTGTTACTCTTAATGGTCTTCGAACTTTGCGAGTTAAAGGTTAACGCTGGTTTACCGTAAATAGGATCGTTAAGTTTCTTTGCTTCTAACTGCACAAAATCAACAAAGTCTGATATTTTCACTGGTACTTGTTTGTCTCTTATCTTTAGCACTACATTTCTCCATCGGTCATGAAGGTACAAAGGAAGTTTTTGCATTAAGAGTTTGATGTTTTCAGAGTATTCTAATATTCTGATCGCCTCTATACTATCAATAGCGTTTCTGCATTCTATTAGAAACAGTGAAAATTCATCGAGCGATTTCGCGTCACCAGGAGGAATATTTGGCCAACTTAGAGCCTTTTTTACGAACGCATTTGCGATAACTTCTTCATTACCATATCGCTCGTGGAGTTGTTTTATTGCTAAACTATATGCGTATTCTGATGTTAGCTGTCCGTAACCGGATACCACCTTTTGAGCTTCGCCATAAGTATACTGTTCTAGATAGGTCATTTTCTCGTCTTCAGTATCGGAATTCGCAACAATTCTTGTATTAAACTGTCTGATAAATTTTCTGAATTCCAGAGGATCACCTCCGAACTTTCTTATTTCTGAAACCGGCTTTCTTAAGTGTTTAATTACATCATGGTTGTCATTATAATAACTCGAGGTCACATTGTTACTAAGATCTATTCTACTATCGATGTGCTCTTGTCGGTTTTCTGAAACGTTAACTGTATTAACTGGATCCACAGTTGAGCTAATGTATAGCTTTCTTTCGTTTTGATCGTGCCGTGTTGGGGATGTTGTCGGTATGTATGGTTTGGCGTTAACATTTAGTTTGCTCTGTGTGTCTGCAGTATGTGTATTTTTCTGTATACTTGTAGTCGATCGTGACTTGCGCAAACTTAATCGATCTTCGGACTCTGAGTCTATATTTGTCTGTTTCTCGTATTTGTCCAGAATTTTCGTCTTAGCGTCAGAAATTGCGATATCAGTTTTTAACTGTAGCTCTTCCTCGTCGAGTTTTATCTTCATTTTGACTAATTCTATTTCTTTTCTCTTTTCTAGCGCTATCATCTTAGCTTTGAGTTCTGCCTGTTTTTGTTCCTCTTTCAGTTTTTTGGAAGATATGCTACTAATTTGACTTCCTGTTGATACACTTGCCTCAGAACTATGTGGACTAGATCTATGTGAATGTCTACTGTTTTCTGACCATTTATTGTTCTGACTCTGTTGCTCTTCACTTGTAGCACTGAAATACTTCTGTATAGAATCTTTAAAGTCTTTAAGTAGTTTATCTCTATCCGAGAAAGTATTTACGTATGCCTCTTTATCGTCGTTTGGCATTCTAGGCAGGATACTCTGATGATGCTCTAAAAACGCTTCATAACAATCCATCCAAATACTATGCTTAGCTCGGACTGTGTCAAACGGTAGTTCCCGATTAACCATGTATTTGATCGAATCGGAAAGTTTTATTAGCTTCTTGAACATTTTCTCAGCTTTATCAAGTTCATAATCTCTAGCTTTTGCGGTAAAAGTGCGTGGACGTACTCCACCATCGTCTTTTCGATTTTCGTCCATTTTTTCGGCAGTTGGATTTTCTAACGACAAAGGGTTGACTATCTCGGCACTTTCTTCTTTAATCTGTTTAGTGTCGTCTGTACCCGTTGCTTGATCCATCGTGGCCAATACGTTAATGATATAGGGTTTCAAATACAGTTAAGACGTAATTCATCTCAATCAATTTATTCAGGTAATACCATTTGAGAAGATTAACTACAAAGAAAAATGTGAGAACAATAATAAACCTGAGTGAACGAGTAAAACGTCTGAGATGAATATTACAATAACGCAATTATAAGTGAAATATCTACATAATATAAAAAACTATAATGAAAACATACTGGATATTCAAATGTAAATACGTTTGTGTAATTGCGACCAAAAGTGTGGGGTTTTTAGTTAACCGAAAGTGCGAGTTTGTTTATGGCTTGACCATCTTCCAACACAAATATAATGTGTGCATATAAGATATATTACAGATATTTTGTAGTCAACATATGTGTTTTATAGGTGTTGTCTTAATTAACATGTATCTCAAAGTTATTATTGTTTGCATACATGTAGAATACGTATGAAGCATGACTGGGAATATTTCATAATATTTCAAACTTATTTACCGTATTGGTTGACTCATTTAACCCTCAAAATTGCTGTATTTTACACTAATTTGGACCAAACATCTAAACACCTCCAGGGTATAATCGATAGTGGGGAAAGAAACGCTATTATTTTAACATAAAAGAATTGAAGGATTAGACAAATAAATGATTTCGTCCCTTACTCTCACAACAATACCCATGCTTGTCTGAGTTCTCATTATCTTTGGGCTCAAAAGTTTGAAGAATTAATTTTAACAGGAACGCCCTATAACAATATTATATGATTGTGTATCAAATCATTACGATTCACCACAAATTTTCTTAAAAAAGTTATACGTCATTCCTGTCTTCGTCTTCTTATCTATCCAACCACGCGGTAGATTGCTTAAATTCATTTATTCTTAACCTTTAACCTTTTCAAGGACTTAAGCACCTGATATTAGAATATACCAATTTCTTCATTTGACTAAACCACAATAATAAATACTTCATTTCTTCAAAGTTCATTAAAATCCCCCGTTTTATGTTTTATCTCTTTGGCCAAAGTTTGTGTATCCTTCCGTAATTATGTCAGCTTTTTAAATCAACGCTGATAATGTCTTTTTCAGAACATTGAACAGTAGCGATTTCATTTTTAGATATTTTGCCCTTTTCTCACCCTAAAATATCCGGGTATTGTTCTTTCAATGGTTTTGCATGCATTTATGTTTAACAACCGTTGCATGGTCCTTGTCTGGATCGCTCAGCATAGCTGATCATAAAGTTTGATATCGCACCGTTACCGGATCCTACCGTATATAGCGCAGAAACCAGCAAATTGCTTGGGTAATCTGCCGTTGTGAAGTGATGATACATTTCAAATTTGATTTTTACAAAGCAAACGTATACTTATGAATTGTTGTCAGTTAATTGATGAGGTTACGCAAATTTGGACAATGATCGATTGATCAACACATACATCAAATAGAAGAATTAAATACTATTAACTATTTTAGTTAAGTCAAAAGTCAAAACATTTAACGACAAAGGTTTAAAGAGATGTTAAATAGTGACAGGAAGTAAAGACATAATTGTTACTATTTAAAGCATCAAATATCTGAATAATAAAGTTAACACGTGACAGGTATGCTTCGATCTTCGCGCCTTTTTTAACAAATTATTCAACCAAACGGAAAATAGTATAAGTTCGAGTTATTAAATGGACAAGGAGTTTTACGATTGGACACGCTAGTTCGAGTTTCCAAGAAATCGGTGTTCGAGAAATCGAAGCATTTTAACATTGATTATATGCTGGGAAAGTTACGTACTTTTAAAGTTGTGAGAGAAAACCCGGGTGTTCGAGCGATCCGAGTTCCAGTTACTGGAATTAACTGGAATCCGATGGTCCCATGCGGAGATTCAAAACTTGTTGCAATGCGTCACTTTACATTATTTATCTTTAACTGAAAGAAAATCCAGCTTCTCAAACGACATGGCTGACGTTAATTCGTTGAAGAAATATAACGGAATTTTTTTTTCATTCTTTGTAATAATTTTATTTAAATGCACTAAAGGATGGTCAACCGTTATGCCTGATGAATGTTTTGTCTGTCTTGAATATGTGTTTAATGGTCTCTGTAGAATATTTACTGTATATGCAAAATCGCATAAGTTAATATAGTAGATTGCTCTATGATGTGATATTTGATTAATCTTATGTGATACAACAGTGTGAATGTGGATTGCTCCATCATGACATCTATAAAATGTGATTAAAATGCGATGGTATTGTGCTGTCGTAGATGACACGAAAACCCCTCTATAATAAAACATTACACGTTGGCATTTCTTTTTCGTTGACTCGTTCTGAATAAAGCTGAAAAGCAAACATTTAATCAATTGTGTTTTCACTGTCCTTATTATTCTTCAGAAAGTATACAAGTACATACATAATATACTCACGTTGTTTGTTTGTTTGAATGTTGTTTTAACGCCACTTTTAGTAATTTTTCAACTATATCATGATGGCCAGTTTTTATTGAGGGAGAAAGCCGTAGTACCCGGAGAAAACCCCCGACCTGTGGTAGGAAAACTGGCAATCCTTGTTAATTAAGATAGGAGTCGAGTACACCCTGCCTGCATTGTATACTCACATTGTCACATTGACTTCATCTAATGAAAGCAAAGATAAGTTAACAATATACTTTGCATGTGTGCTTGGAAGAGATCATAAATAAACTTAACTTCGTTTATTTTAATTAATTTATCATATGATTAGGGTACCAGAAGGATTGACATTTCAGAAGATATACCACAAACCTATTTGCTTATTCTTATTGTCTAGGGTTTGTTGCTAAACAGTTTTTGTCTTCATTTGAGCTTTTAATGGAAGACAACATCATGTACTTGTAGATAAATGAGGACAGATGTAAATCTGTCATAGAGGTTTTGTTTGTCTTCCATTTACGGACTTAACTGACAATGTATTGTCTACAAAAACACGACGGTCGTGTTACGACAGGCATAAACTGCTCACTCTGCCAGACCACCTTAGTTCTCTATCGTTTTCTGTAAAATTCGTTTTCTGACTTCTTTATGTGTTGTTTTGGTCTGTGGTTTTTGATGTTGATCCTATTCCTTCGTATTAGTGTTTTAGACTAAAATTTGATTGTCCCTTTGGTATTTCGGTCTTTATCATTGTACAGCAGCTGTACGTTTGCAGGTCAAATAACCATTCATTTGTTTGTTCATCTGCGGTATGTTAAATTTTGACCTGCAAGGGTAGTCAAGTCATATTAGCACTAGGTATCATATGATAACACTAGATAATTTGTAATGATATATAATAACTATTATTCACACTTATTGCATTTACGTAAATATTCTTTTGTGACATCTAATACATTTAGATGAAAAAAACATTATTATTTAAGATTTTATACCAGGCTTAGACCAAAATCTCAAAGATAAATATTATCTGCTCAAACAATAATTATAAAAACAGTAAATTTATGTGTTTTATGCAAACTGGTACAAAACAAGTCATTGTGAGAATAAGACACACAAAATATGAACAAATGTGAAAATTGTCGACCATTTTGTTGTATGACTAAAAGCAGGGCCAGCGCCATAAAACCTTTTGAGTAAATTTTTTTACTCAGCTTAAAAATTTCCTCAATTTTAATATTCTCAGCAAAATTCACCCCTTTAAAATTCTTTCTCAAATTTGAGAAATTACACAATTATTTGAGAAAAGCAAAAATCAGACTTATATACCGTGGAGTATCCACTGGCACTGCTCGTGTGTGTTTTTGAGGTTCGTGTCACTGGCAGTCATTTAAGTTTAGTCGGGAAAAGTTTAGGAACTTCCGAGTGTGCTAGTGGATGAACGTGTATCTTGTACTATCATGGCTGCCGTTCATGTACGCAGAAGAAAAATGGACGGCTTAACAGCAATATACTCTATCCAAGAGTCTTTAGGGATGTAATAAATCTACTAGAAAATATGGAGTACGCGACCTTGTTCGAGTGATGTCGTTCTCGCATCCTACCGTTGAGCATCTACTGAATCGAATTCATGGTTTATTAGGTCCCCCGACTAAAAGAAATTTGGCACTTTTTCCAGCGTTGCAGCTGCTAGTGTTTTTGAGGTTCGTGACCACTGGCATTCATTTAAATTTAGTTGGGGAAAGTTTCTGAATTTCCGAATCTTCTAGTGTACGAGCGTGTAAGGAAGGTTTGCCGGGCCATAATCGCTGTATTTCGCCACGTAATTTCTTTTCCGGTTGGTGAGAAGGCATTACAGGTTATGGAGGGTTTAGGAGAGTTGCATGTAAGTTTTATAGGCTTTTCTTTATCTTTTCTTTTTATTTTCATGTGTGACATATCATCGACTTCAAGGAATCCCAGTGTGATTACATTGCGTCAACATGGGTAACACAACGAACCAAAATTACAAACCCTGACCGAATGTTCTCACTGAGTAGCGGTCATGTTTACAAAATAAATAAATGTATGATCAAAATGTGTTTCATTATAAATAAACTTCAGCTTCAAACTTATATACATATTTCACATTGTAAGTACATATATATAATTACACTGTAAGTCTGTATAGATGTCTTACTTATTTCCAACGACTTTGGAAAAAATAGATTAAATGAAATAAATGGTATTGATTTGATTGATGAAATATATGATGAGTTTACAAGAATTTCCAAATTAATTGGGATGCATAGATGGAACATTTATTGAAATAATTGCACCACTGGAAAATGGAGCAGATTTTGTAAACATAATAGGAGTGCACTCTTTATATATTCAAGCAAGTTTGCATTAGGGTTCAGATTTAATTTTAAAAATGTTTGTTTTTGTTTGTTTGAATGGTGTTTTAACGCCACTTTCAGCAATTTTTCAGCTATTTCATGACGTCCAGTTTTTATTGGGGGAGGAAGCCGGAGTACCCGGAGAGAACCCCCGACCTAATTTTAAAAAAGATATATATACATAGTAATAAGTTGTCTCATTAAAACTATGTAAACAAATGGTTTATTTTGCAAGAAGTTAACTCTAATTAAGGCTAATTACACTGAACTTAAATTGTATTACCGTTAGCAAATTTAATGACACTTATACATGTATTTAAAAATGACCAATTAAAAAATTTAAAAAAAAATTTTAATCAGATTGAAGGCATGTAAATACAAAATTGTTATTACTAACTAATAGGTAACATTCAAAAATGCACTAAACTGTCTGTGATTAACCGCATACAGCTACAATAATTTTTGTTTTTCAGATGGTTTGTGATCCAAATTTTAGAATTACATCACTTTGACAAATGGCTTGAATCAGTTCATGACAGCAGGATTTGGAGAACAAGTGGTTTATGTCAGCAATTTGAAAATGGTAGTTGTGCAGTTTGATCGATCTTGTTTGATTACAGGATTAAACACTTATTCCAGATTTAGATTTAATAAAAATATTCATTAATGTCCTATGGCTAATTTGGTCAATATCTGCGCAAAATGTTTTCTTGTGAACATTTTACTAATAAATAAATCAGTTCGAAGTCGGAAGGATGAGTATCAAGTTTTTTTCAAGAAGAAAAACGTTATTCCGTCAGAAAAGTCTGAACTTTCTGTATTGTATTGAATGTCATTAAATAATAAAGAATGTTGTTTTACTGTCTGCATTTTGATAGCTACAATATTCAAAACCTACAGTGACAAGAGTAATTAAGTTACCGTCTTTGTACATAAAATATAGCCTGTTTCCTACCCCTTCCTATGTAGTCCCCCTTTTACTTACGTTCCAATTTTAAAATATACAAACACATGTAATCCGGGATTGCTAGCCCGCCACATTGTTTTCTATGGTTTTGCCCATCCGCCAAAATTAAAACCACCACATTTTTTGCAATTCATTTTGACATAAAAAAAACCGCCAAATTTTACACCCGCTAAAAAACCGCTATACGGTATATTACCTCGTGCGTTATTCTATATGACATAGGAATTAATCATAATGACATTATACTGAATAACAATATTGAGGAAACTGCTATTGATGGTTGCAGGGGAAATATTAAAATAAACTAAAAATTTGACGGTATTGCAAAGAGAAATGACATAGCAATACAGTTTTTTTAAATAATATGTATTTGTCTATTATTAATGTCAAATAAATATATGTATTATAACATGAATAGAATTTTGCACTTTCAGGTCACGGTAAATCGCAACAGTACTTAAATTACATAAACCAGACTTAAACTGGTCAAAAGGACAATAAATTATACATCGGTAATTTGTCGATCATCATACACTTATCATATTGCTGACAAAACGGCTGTTTTGTTATTTCAATCTGTTAGAATTTTTAAAATATGAACCAAAACATGTCTTGGCTTTATCTTTGTTTTTTTTTTCATAGCCAGTATGTCTGTTGATATTATGACACCTGCACCACATATACTGGTGTGAAGAGAGTAGTATTTACAAATATTTTTGATTTGTAATTAATTCTATATATGAGTTCACGTTTAGCAGATTTTACTGGTAATATAGTATCATAACAAGCATAAAAATGAGGGAAGTTTAGGGATTCATTTCATAACATACATATAGGGTGTACGACCACAAATATTGTAACAATACAGTGAAAGAAAATAACGTTTTATTTGATCAATATCATATAAATTATAAATAACGTAGAGGTATAGAACGACATATCATATATTCAATGTAAAATACTTTTTTTAAATCCTTAAATATGTTGTGAATACATGTTTTATTAAATGTTTACTATGTTTAATTATTGCAATGGGCATCCGAACTTTCACCACAACCCCGTTAAGATATGTGTTTATGCACCAATTTCAACAATTTAACATTGGCAACCTTTTTCTTTCAGCAAATTTTTGTTATATTTTGATGCATTGCATTTAAACTGATCTCCTCTGGTATTTTATTCAACAAGCAACTAACAAATATTTAGTCCTTCAGGAACCAGCTCAACTGAAAAAAAAATAAATAAAAAAATCCCTTTAAAATGTACTACAGCTGTGAGTTCTTGATGCTCAAGAGAATCTATATTTTAGAAATCTTAGTGACCACAAAACATTTATTTTAAAAGTTTGATAATGCTAAATCACTGCCCACTAGCAAACATGTTGTTCCCGCAGATAAGGTATCGGATAATATCTGCCTGCAAACATTGATTGATTGACGAATTAAGCAGTGGTTGAACTAGTTAAACAACTGGGAGTAACGCAGCAAGACTGTATAAGGACAACATTTTTCAAAAATACAAATCTGTCATATTTTCCTTGTTATGTCCGTCAATAAGAATAGAACAAATGTTTGGGAAATTGGGAGACTTTTTAAATTTACCACATACTTGTTTAGGTAAATGGATGTGTTTGCTCACCCACAGTTAATATTCTATTCCAATGAATTCTTCTCCTGCGCATTGTATTCCAATTAGTTTTTATATTTGAATGAAGTCCACACTTTACAATCACTTTTATATAAGAATGATCACAAGCAATCCAAGTACTTTAATCTCATGTTAATGGTGTTCATTAAATAAACAATCCTCTATCTAGTGTTTTTTCTAAATCTTATTAATCTAAAGGGGTTATAGATTAGGCACACTAGGGACACTAAAATGTACGCTTCATTTTTGGACTATAATATTGATATCTTTCCCTGAAACGAGTACAGGTGTAAGTTTGTCGTATAGTTTGCGTAAAATACATGTTACCGAACTTGACTTACTTGCCAGTGCCATGGTGGGTGTGTTGCAGAAAGAGCTTACTTGTTAAGAGTTCCGGAGTTCACTCTAATTTTCATCAACATTCATGTTGCTAGCTTGCGTTTATGTGTTGTTTTTGTGTATTTGTTATTATATGTCCATGGTTTTGTATTTAGTGTTTTTGGCCACTAGATCTATTGCCTTTTTGGTATTTTTTTCTCGTTTCTTGGTTGTGTTAAGTGTCCCTTTTTGTTACAAAAATGTTGAATGCCATGACAAACATACTTTGTGTCTTACGCTTATGGCAAATACAACTAACGAAAAGAGAAGGCAATTTATAAAAAACCCAAAATATAAAACAGGCGCTTGTTATTTTGAAACGCCTCTTACATATATAATACACCATTTAGACCAATACACAGTACATTAACTGATAATTATGCCTAAGATATTAAAAATATTTGATACGCATAATTCACAATAAGGTTGTAACGGTAAAAAGCTGTAAAAGGCTAACTACTCAAAAAGAAACTAAACAAAAACATCAAACAACAACAAAATAAAAAACACACAAATGCAAACCACACCAAAAAACTACTGTGATATTTTGAATAACTGAAAATCAAAACAATAAAAGTACATAAAACATATTTTGAGGAATAAAATTTCAATTTATGGGGCAACACGTGCAATGAAAACAGGCTAAAAACAGCCAAGTTTAAAAGCCATTCTAAGAAGTGCCATTAAATTTCAAAAAAGACAGAAGTGATAGTTTCTCTAATCCAAAATACACATATAACCCATTGCTTGAGAAAACTTCTGAAAAGAGCGTTTCATCAGGCACTCTACGAAGGTACTTTCTATTATATGAGATTTCCCATCACACGTTAGACTTTGAAACAAATAATGAAAACAATACAACAACAATCAATAAATCAAATATCAATCATGTTTCTGTCTTCGTTCAAGTTATGGACTGCATTTAAACAATTTAGGGGAAACCTTAATCCGAAATTAAAACCTACAGTTTGTTATCGCATTTGGTAACTGAGATATAAGAAGTTTCCTTTGGGAATGTAGTTGTGCTAAGTGACCTTGTGTAATTATTGAAGGAATAATAGAACAGATACTTAGTCGTAATATTGTAAACCAACTGATCAACAAACATACCGGATGTTTATTAATTAGCTTATATAAGATTTCAACATGTAAAGGACACAGTAATTGTTACTTAGACTTTCCAAAGGGACTTTTGTAAAAGCGATTGATTTTAGCTTAATTTAACAAAATATTATTTTTAATTTACTGTTTTACATATTAATTTTGATCATTCCGTGCAAGCATCTTCATTAATTCATTCGTTGAAGAAATGTGTTTCTAAATAGTTACGTCATTAATTAAATAATGGTGACATTTAGTATAAAAGTAGTTGTTATCTTAAAAACATCACTTGGGCATTTCAGAACAGGTACAATGTTTCATGATATACTATTTTGTACTTGGCTACACATTTCTTTACTTATTGTTTGTGTTATGTCGGAGAACGAAAGCAATAACTTTTTCGTCTACAAAAATGTTAGTTCTTTGATTAGTAATTCAACCAACAACCACAAAGCCTACAGTAGGTTGCATTGTGCTATGCTGTGTCACTCTGAAGAAAACTGTACAATGGCCGTTTTCGACATCTTTGATGGTGAATGTATTTTATATTTAATTAGTGAATTTTCTTTAACATCAGACCTTAACTGTGATGTTGTGTACAAGACCCAAGAATGTAAGTATACATTATTTGAAATGTTTTTTTTCAGATTTATAACAATAACATAAGCAAATATTTAAACTAAAATAAAAACATATTTCTTGCAAGAAAAATAACTGCACTAATGAAACAGAACTTGAGATGACCGAATGCAGTAAAAGAGAAAACAGAACTGTATACAAAACTAACATAGTTAACTATAAGAAAAGTTTTGCTGTTTCTTGTTTTTTTTGTTAGAAACAGGCACTTAGCCTACTGCTTAAAATAAATAGTCATCTTATAATAATGAAAATGTGTCTGTCAAAATAGAGTTTTAGAGCTAAATTCTTAATACGTTTTTGCTAGACTCTAACTTTATTAGACAAAAATTTCCAGATTTCCTGCCTTATGTCGGAGTTTTCGTTGCGTACCCTAGCTTCGTTTTAGTTACGTTTAAACGTGAGAAAAACGCCTGTTAAATACCAAGATATTTAATGCAAACGGCAGTTAAAGCAACTAATGACGAGAACTTCAGCAAGCCGAAATGTGATCACAATAAGGCAACTAGTTTCCCGAGTTGCCATCAACGCGATCTTCTTACCTTTGTTACGACTGATGCCAAGATCAGAAATTACCTCTTTTTAAATTATCAGCCAACAAAAGACAAATAACAGTATTAACAATTTATTAAAAATAAAACAAGAATTAATTTTACAAGTTTAAAATATTACAAAAATACTGAGAATAAATTGTACTTATCTAATCTAAAAATAGTCACTTCTGTTATTCGGTTTCCAACGGTCTCCAAAAATAGAAGGGAATTTCCACAGGTTGAAATCACAAGTATACGTAGTTAGTTAATTGTCCGATTAAATCCCAACACTAAATAATGTCCAAATAGTAAGAAGATAATGTATGGCGTAACTTCAGTCTATGAATGGATGATCAGAAGTAAATCATCACTTTTCAAGTCCTTGTATTTATATGCATCGCAGAAACTTCCGGAACATTCTCGAAAACAAACAAATTACATAAGCATAGAATATTCTAGATAATAAACAAATTACATAAACATGATTACAACATTGTATATTTGAGAGGACTAGAATCTTCCAGAAAAAGTAAACAATTTAAAATAGATTTGAAGTTATTAATAGAATATTATTTTCCACAATGTTAATTACAGATAAGCTATATACATTTAAATGATCTAATGAAATTACTTTCTCCTAACACCTCCCCCCTTAAGAAAAAGTTTGAATACAATGAAAACTTTTAGCTATCACTATTAGTCTTACATATATATACATAACAAAATTAGCATTCAGACTTATTTACAAAATATAAACATCTACAAACATCAATCAAAATATGGACAAATCATCAGCAATTACATTGTCTTTACCCTTAATATGGTGAATAACCAAGTCATACTCTTGCAGCAAAAGACTCCATCGAGTCAATCTTTGATTTTTGTTTTTCATTTTGTGCAAAAATGTGAGAGGATTATGATCACTAAAAACTTCTATAGGATGTACAGCACAATTTAGGTAGACATCAAAATGTTGTAGTGCAGACAAAATTGCAAAACACTCTTTTTCAATAGTTGAATAATTTTTCTGATGTTTGTCAAATTTCTTAGAAAAATAAGAAATAGGTTTCTCAACCTTGTCAGAAGTTTCTTGAAAAAGTACCGCCCCAACTCCAACATCGCTTGCATCAACAGCAAGTTTAAATGGTTTCTGGTAATCTGGAGTGATTAAGACAGGATTGTTGATCAAAAGTGCCTTAATATTTTCAAACGATATCTGACAAACATCACTCCATATAAATTTTGACTCCTTTTGAAGTAATTTAGTCAAAGGCTCAACAACAGAAGCAAAATTTGAAGAAAATTTGCGGTAGAAACCAATCATTCCTAAATATCTCATTAGTTGCTTTTTGTTAGTTGGAGGAGAGAATTGTAAAATTGCTTCCACTTTAGCCGTTAGAGGTTTAATTTGACCTTGACCAACTGAATGTCCTAAATACTCAACAGTTGCTTTACAAAATTCACTTTTCCCTAAATTAACAGTCAGGTTTGCAGCTGATAATTTCTTAAATGTACCTTTTAAATGTTTCATATGGTCAGACCAGCTATCACTACAAATAATTAAATCATCAATATACGCATAACAATAATCTAAATCCTTAATGACATTGTTAATCATTCTTTGAAATGTAGCGGGTGTATTTTTCATCCCAAATGGCATGACTTTATATTGGTATAAGCCATCTGGAGTGGCGAATGCAGAAACTGTTCGAGCTCTCATTGTCATAGGAACTTGATAATAACCTTTTAACAAGTCTAATTTTGTAACATATTTTGCATTACCAATTCGGTCAATGCAATCGTCTATCCTAGGGATAGGATATGAATCAGTTTTGGTTACAGAATTTACTTTCGAAAATCTGTAACTAGCCGAAAGCTCTTATCTGGTTTTGGCACAAGAAGACAAGGAGAACTCCATTCACTACTACTTGGCTCAATAATATCATTATCTAACATATATTTTATTTCTTTTCTCATAAATTCAAGCTTTAAAGGATTGAGCCGATAAGGATGCTGTTTAATAGGTGCAGCACCGGTGACAAGCAACATTAGTTTGGCTAGGTACATCTGGAAATAAATTTTGGAAAGAAAAAATCAAAGTTTTAATTTCGTCTTTTTTATCAGAGTCCAGATGCACAAGTTTTGAATTAAGATTAACCAGAATATCCGAATTGTTTAACCTAACCTGATGTTCAAAGTCTTTAATCTCGTATGTGGATTCATGAGTTGCACTGTCATGGGTGTCAACATTTGAAATTTGGACTAAAGTGGAAACAGGTTTGATGTTGTCAGAGCGTTCAAAATACTCTTTCAACATGTTAATATGACATAATCTTTTGTTTTTACGCCTACCTGGCGTTTTTACAATATAATTCAAATCATTGACCTTACTGTCTATTTCATAAAGTCCACAATACCTAGCTTGTAAGGGATGCCCAGGAACTGGTAAAAATACAAGAACCTTATCACCTGGCTTAAAAACTCTGTTCCTGACATCTTTATCATACCACTTTTTCATTTTGCATTGAGAAGTTTTCAAATTATCTCTTCCTATCTGTACAGCATTAAATATTCTTTCTTTAAAGTTAGATACATAATCTAAGAGATTTATATCAGTGTGTTCAGTAAGCCATTTTTCTTTAACAAGTTTCAAGGGGCCTCTAACAGTATGACCAAAGACCAACTCAAAGGGACTGAAACCAAGAGACTCCTGTACTGCCTCCCTAACAGCAAAGAGTAAGAAATGAATGCCTTCGTCCCAGTCTCTCTCTGTCTGCTGACAAAATGTCCTCATCATATTTTTTAATGTTTGGTGGAACCGTTCTAATGCTCCTTGGGACTCTGGATGGTAAGCACTCGATTTGTACTGTTTTATTCCCAGCTCATGGACCACTTGTTGGAACACACCTGACATAAAATTGGACCCTTGGTCGGACTGTATAGACTTTGGAAGCCCAACTAAGGTAAAAAAACTTTACTAAGGCTTTCACAATGGTTGGTGTCTTGATATTTCTCAACGGAATGGCTTCTGGAAAACGTGTAGAGGCGCACATAATAGTAAGTAGATAGCGGTTACCCGATTTAGTCTTTGGTAGAGGTCCAACACAATCTATAATTACTCTACTAAAAGGTTCTTCAAAAGCTGGGATTGGCATTAATGGGGCTGGTGGTATTTTCTGGTTTGGTTTTCCAACCATCTGGCAATAATGGCAGGACTTACAATATTTAGCCACGTCCCTGTTAATTCCAGGCCAATAGAAGTGTTGCAGTGTCTTGGAGCAGGTCTTTTTCACTCCAAGATGACCTGCCATAGGTGTATCGTGGGCAAGGTTTAAAATATCTTACCTGTACACCTTTGGTACCACTATCTGATGAACTGGTTGCCATTCCTCATCTGGTGTTGCGTCGGGTGGCCTCCATTTTCTCATCAGGATTCCATTATTAAGGTAGTAGCAGTATGGAACCCTGACGACTTCCTCTGGGGGTAACGCTTTTTCTCGTAGGTTCAACACCTCAGGATCATTACACTGTTCTGTGATGAGCTTTTGTCTACTAAGCGAATGCTTGTCAACATCTGGCAACATATCCGCCATAATCAGCTGCTTTATTCCTTTTCTGTAGTAACAATATTCTCGTCCCTGACAAAAAAGTATCAGAAAGGTCCACTGGCGATGGCTGTTTTACAATTTTATTGTTTTGTGCCTTTTTCCCCATGGCTCGGGTAACTGCACATGCTGGATACAGGTCAGTATCGTCTCCACAGAGAGCATCAAAATTTGTATTACAGGTAACAAGCGGCTCAGCAACCACCTTGTCCTTTGCTAAATCATTCCCTACACTATGAACCAAACTAAGGACTGACATTACCATACACAGTTCAAATTTGATTGATAGAAACTGATAGTTACTGTAAATGTACTGTTAACGATCTGTAAATCACTGTATACTATGCATACAGTTCTCGTCAGTCATTTACAATTTTTATCTTTTACTGGTCGCTTCTGTCCTGAACTGAAACAGTTCATGACAGTTAAGTACAGTACTTTTGTAGGACTGAAAAGAACTGTTAGTCACTGCATCAGATCGTGTCAGTACTTTTAAATTTTTACCTGGGTTTAGAATGACTGACATTCACTGTACCAGTCCTTGACAGTGATTATCAATATTTACCTGTATTTAGAATGACTGATAATCACTGTAGCAGTCCTTGTCAGCCATTATCAGTTCTTACCTGGATTTAAAATGACTGGTGTTCACTGTAGCAGTAATTGTCAGTCATTATCTGTTCTTACTTTGATTTAGTACGACTGATGTTCACTAAAGCAGTCCTTGACAGTCATCATCAGTTCTTACCTTGATTTAGTATGAGTGATGTTCGCTGTAGCAGTCCTTGACAGATATCATACTTTCTCTTCTATACCATTATATATGTATTGTCATTTGTAAACAAACACCAACAGTGAAGACTTGATTAAATGAGAGTTTTAATGGATAAAAAATAGGAAATGTGTAAAATTAACCCCACAAGTCCATTTGTTTCCTAGTGCCGAAAATATTTTCGTTTAAAATCATTGTTCTTCCTAATATTAACTCTTCTTTCTTCTCATTTCACAGTTGAATTTACATACTGCGACACAAATTTATTGAACATGTTTTGACCAATGTTTGTTATAAACAGGGTGTGATAAACTACCGGCATAAGCAGCTACATAACGTTGCACATGTACATATTTTTAATAAATTCAACAAAGCTGTCCAGTGCATCCACCAGGTGGACAAGGGAAGCCTTCTCGTTAGGGGTGGTCAGGTCATAATACGGAAACCCTGACCACGGACCGCAGTGAGTAACATGTTTGGAGAGTGCCACGCTCCTTGCATGATCTAGACTTTTTGTATATGTCAAAAAGAGTATGCTCGTTGTAGCCGCTACAAAATCCCAAATTTTCCGGCCGCTGTACCTAAACCCCCTACTTTTCCAGTGACTGAAAATATTTGTTCTTTCGGTCCATTTTTCCGGAATTGTTTGTTAACATGTTCTCGTCCTTAATAAAGCTGAAGTTATACTCGCTGGATGTTAAGCAAATATCCAATCAATCAATCAAGCATCATATCCTCTGGACCAACTTTATTGTTTGACGTGCGCCATTTTAGATACAGATTTTACTTTGTAAATTTCCTAGATTTGTGTAAGACTTTTGTTTTAAAATAAAGGAGGTTTTAGTTGGGAGTTGTCTCTTTAAATAATTTCAAAAGTTATAATTTCTGGAAGCCTATTTTGTATACTCCTTATTAACAAATATATTTAAGACAAACTAAACAAATGTTGTAGTTTAATCCTTATAAAATGTTTAAGGTGTGGGGTGGGTCATTATAGTATCGTGGTTTTATGTCAAAAATTTAATGACCAATTATATTTCCGACATGTTGATGCAAGTGAACACAGATAATTAAGCTCCAGCTGTGACAGGATGTTATTTACATCTACATGTATATTGCATTTCATCTCCAGCAGTGTTATGTAACACCTGTGTTTATCTGTTTTTGTCTTTTCTGTACTTAACTTTACAAATTCAGTCACAAACGAGAACTTACTAAATTGAATGGTTTGTTTGTTTTGTCGGTTTTTTAAATTTTTTTATTATTATTACACTAAAATGGATTGAAATTGTAGAGTCACTTCATAGTTTTTGCTTAACAAAATCTTTGTTTTTTATTGTCTATATGCATCAGTATGGTAAAAAAGTGTGCATCGCCTAGGGAATATACCGAATAAACCGGCTTTTCTCTTGTGGGAGTGTGTGTAAAAGGGGGGTTGCAATACAAAGGTTTAAACAACGTAACACTGTAGTCACTGCAAACGCTTCTTTAATAAAATAATCTTTCTTTTCTTTTTGTTTATATGCATCAGAAGGAAAAAAATGTGTGCATCGCAACGGGAATATGCCGATTGTAAACAATAACACGTTTTGTCAGTTAGGGAACAGGTAATTGTGCGCAATCATCCTGAACAAGGATTCAGTTTAATAATTTTATGATAACAATAATATAGATTTGCAGTTATGAAAGTTTCTGGTAACATTAGAACGTTCGATCATCTCCGTTTTTGTAAATATCCGACAATTGTATTTGCAGACAACGACAGGAGAATCTCCGACCCTGGTTAAGTAGAGTACAAACTTAAATTAGAATCGAGTGCACCATTTCTTTTCATAATGCAAAGACAAGTACAAAGCAATGCCTCAGCATTTATAAGAGAAAATTTAGTTAGAAAAACATTGCGGCAATTCATCCACTCTTGAAAAGAAACAATAATATATATGGATTCAAATGAGACGAAACTTGAAAACATGTAAAGATTTCAGTAATTCTTCGAATAAAAAAACGCAAGTCATCTTTCCAAACAACAAAAATTTAACGCGTTGTTAATACACGTAACACATTATTTACCCTAAAGTTTACCATGAGTTAAGATATTTTATTATTGGAAAAAAAACGTTTTCTTGTTTGAAGCTATACGCCAATGTTAGCATTTTTTCGTCCAATTTTTAATGGCAGAAGAACCTATAGAACTAGTGATAGCTTTCGGCTATTTAAGTCGTAATATAGCTTTTAACATTAAAGAGATATTTTGCATGTATTTGTATAATTTCTTCACTGTCCTCTTGCTATTTTATTGAAACAGACCTTCGGTGTGTTTTGTATTTCTATGATATATTTTTATAAATTTTAATATAAATTAAAAAGAAATTACATACGCAGGAGACCTTTGTAGCTTTATGCACTAGAAAGTGATTTTTATTACGTATAAAATTGGTTTCCGATTTTAAATATCTGACAGGTGTTTGAAAATGTGTCGTGTAGATGTAGCTACCTGGGGTGCAAAGGTAAACTAGAGAATGATGTTGATTGTTAATTTGTTTATTGCAATAACCACACAACGATGATAAGGTGTCACTTTGAAGTGATTTTATGTAAGTTTTATAACAAATTTATATCTTGATAATTACTTTTAATTCAGAGTAACGTTGTAGGATCATATTAGATTGAAGAAAAGGTGCTGGAGATACATGTATTTCATGCGATTAATAGTAAAACTTCATTTGTTGGAGAAGACAATTTAAAAAACGTCCGATGTTAACAAAGAAAAATATCTTTCGTATATATTTCATCATTTTGATATAATGACAGGGCATTCTAGTTAATATTCTGGATAAAAATTATAATTTCAAATCAATTAGGATGCAAACGGTCATATTTAAAATACTAAAAAAATATACCAAGTTGTGGTAAATTACCAATAAACATAGATTAACAAATAAAAATGTCTCCCTTTTTAGAAATATCCCATCGGCTAAAACTCGTACATTACATAGGTATCAACTTATTTTGTAGCTGTTAATGTTTTTTTGTATCTGTATCTTCTGCTATAAATATTTATCCATAATTTCTATATAACAAAAGGCGGATGTATATCTGTTTAGTGTCCAGGGGCGTGCGTGGCTGAATGGTTAAGGTAGTGCGTCTACTATTGATCACGTGGTCTGTCCATACTGAGGTTGCGGGTTTCATTCTGCGGACTGGGTGCGCTCGACTCCAATCTTAATTAAAAATGATTGCCAGTTTTCCTACCGAAGTTCGGGAGTTTTTTTCCGGGTGCTCTGGCTTCTTCCACAAATATAAATATTTGACACCATGATATAGCTGAAATATTACTGAAAGTGGGGTTATATCATTCAAACAAACAAAAACAAACTATTCAGTGTTCTATTTTATTATCTATTTCAATTCAGCCTATATATATATACTGCCCATATATGAACATGTTCCTAATGACTAGGTCAGTAAAAAAGCTCATGAAAGAGATTTACTTTGCTGATAACCGCACTAACATTGAACAAACTTCAACCCCCCCCCCCCAAATAAAAACATGACGCAATGATATAGCTGAAAAATTGCCGAAAGTGGCGTTAAACACCATTCAAACAAACATATCGACTTGAAAAAAAACCTTTAATGCAATATTATAGTGTTAATGTTTATATGAAAAGCTGACATACTTTGATGAATTTTGCATCACCTTTTAAAAAACATATTTTGCAATGCTAAAATAAAAAAAAGCTCAAATATCAGTTATTCTAAATCAAGGTAAGAACTGATGATGACTGTCAAGGACTGCTTCAGTGAACATCAATCGTACTAAATCAAGGTAAGAACTGATAATGGCTGACAATGACTGCTACAGTGAACATCAGTCATTCTAAATCAAGGTAAGAACTGTTAATGGCTGACAAAGACTGCTACAGTGATTATCAGTCATTCTAAATACAGGTAAATATTGATAATCACTGTCAAGGACTGGTACAGTGATTGTCAGTCATTCTAAATCCAGGTAAAAATTTAAAAGTACTGACACGATCTGATGCAGTGACTAACAGTTCTTTTCAGTCCTACAAAAGTACTGTACTTAACTGTCATGATCTGTTTCAGTTCAGGACAGACGCGATCAGTAAAAGATAAAAATTGTAAATGACTGACGTGAACTGTATGAATTGTATACAGTGATTTACAGATCGTGAACAGTACATTTACAGTAACTATCAGTTTCTATCAATCTAATTTGAACTGTGTATGGTAATGTCAGTCCTTATTTTGTTTCATAGTGCTAACAACATTGAAACACCCTCAACAGGTAAACTAGTACGAACACCCACAATAACTGGTCCAGTAATGAAATTTGACCTCAGATAAACATGATGGAGGGGAACATCAATACCACACCCCGCAACAAAGCTGAGGCACCGACAGAAGTCTTTTCAGACGAAGGCAACACACCTTCTAATAACAAAGTTCGAGAAGCGCCGGTGTCTCTTAAAATACGAATGGGTACTGGAACAGAATTCTCATTTAGAGAAACGAAACACTCTGACATAAAGGGCTCATAATCCTCCATATAATCACAAGAACTGGACTTTAAAACCTGACTTTCAACAGGACTTTTCAACTCAGTAGCCAAAACGGGTGCTGTACAACCACTAGGCTGTGGCTTCGACTCACGATCTCTCTGCCTCTGGAGCTTAAAACATTCAGAAATTAAATGACCTGACATCTTACAATATGAACAAGATACTGTCTTTTTATTAAAAGAATCTGACTTCTGAATAGACAACGCTGGACTAGGAGATGCCTGAGCATGAGGAGCTTTCTTAACAGTACTATCCGTACTTTGAATTTTAGAACTTTGATTCTGAAAATTACCTGTTGTATTAGAACCCTTGAAACTTTTCTTATGAGATAGACTATAATTATCTGAAGCAATAGCTGCATCCTGCAAAGTCTCAACGTTTTTATCATCCAAGTATAATTTAATATCATACTGAACACACTGCTTGAACTCTTCTAACAATATAAGTTGTCTTAAATTATCAAAATTGTTATCAACTTTCTTTGAAGTAAGCCATTTATCAAATAAATCTTCTTTTTCCCTAGCAAATTCAACATATGTTTGTGAATCATATTTCTTATATGACCTAAATTTCTGCCCGTAAGAACACTTTGCAGCATAATAGACCAAATGGGTTTAGGCCAAGTTAAATTTTCAGCAATTTTCTCAAATTGAGAAAAATATTTATCTGCAGCTTTTTCAGTAAATTTTGGAACCAAGCGAATATTTTTGGCTACATCAAAGTGTTCTGATTTTGACAAATATCCAGTGTTGCTTGAAAATTGTGTAATTTGGCCTTGCCTAATTCTTTCGAGTTCTAATTCCTTTTGCATTTCAATTTCTTGTCGCCTTATTTCCATTTCTCGTTGTTTTTGTTTTTCTTGCATTTCTAATTCTCTTTGTCGTTGTTCTAATTCTCTTTCTCGTTGTTTTTCTTGCATTTCTAATTCTCTTTCTCGTTGTTCTAATTCTCTTATTTTAAGTTGGTGGTCCATTTCCATTTGTTTTAACTTTAAAATATTCACTTGAATAATTTGCACCAAAATAATTCAAAGTTTAAATGAAAAATTAGTGGGCAATATAAGTCTTACTTTCATTCCAGAGAATGATGGTCACAAATAATCAAAGTATAATAATTGGAATCATGCAACTTAACTATTTTAAAAGAAAGACCTTAGTGTCCGTTTCTTTGGATATGAATATGAACTGCTAATTACTAATGATATTTCTACACCAGCGGCGTCATGCGTAAAGTGACCATAGCTGTATGTAGAAAGTTTTGGTAAAACCGACGAAAAAAAACACATGAAAAATAGTTATCGAACGCGAAATATCGGAAATTTGAAAGGCTTACTTGAGAACGCGTTGATGAAGAAAGCGTGTACTCTCTTATCAATTAATTTAGATTCCACGAGAAGTACACACTGATTAAATTTTATATGTTGCTTAATTTATTAACAAAGTTGAGTTGATCGTTTACGGGAATCAATCTTTCAAATTCAATATAACATTTATTCTGAGCCATAGATAGTCTTTCCTATTCCTACATTTGTGTTTTTAATCTACATGACCATGTGTAACTCTAAGGGTGTCTAATTAGAGGCAGGTACTGCATATTCGTCTGGAGCACAGCATTATGTAATTGTCCGTTGACTTTTGGCTCTAGTTGTCCGGTCGGTTTATCTGCTATGTTTTTAGTAAATCTCATTTGAAATGTTTTTTTTTTATCGCAATTGTTTCGTAATTTTAATTGTTTTTGTTGTTAAGATAGTGCTAATTGAATAAAACATTTCAATTATTCATAGACCTATCGACAATACCACAACAGTGATTTAAACAGGCGCTAAGTCTTACTCGCTACAGAAATGTATAAGATGTAACATGTGGCCTTCAAGGAGTCGTTGTATTGCAACTATTTTACCCATGTCAATTTATATAAAGTCTCTAGCACTCCACGTCGACATGATTTCTATATATATATCTAATCAAGACAGTGACATTTTTCAAAGTTATTAATTACAGAACATTTGTACAATAATCGACATGGTTTTAAAGTGTTAGAATAGTGTTGATCGATATATATCCAATCAAGACAGTGACATTTTTAAAGTGATTAATTAAAGAACATTTGTACAATATTCAACATGGTTTTAAAAGTAGTAGAATATTGTTGATCGATATATATCAAATCAAGACAGTGACATTTTTAAAGTTATTACAAAACATTTGTACAGTAATCAACATGGTTTTAAAAGTGGTTGAATTTTGTTTGATGGAAAATGACTTTTGCAAGTTTTCCGAATGTATACGACGAGACATAACGGTTTGTTTCTACCACAAATTGGCACGTTTTTTTCAACTTAGATACTTATTTGCGTTCATCCTGTAGATTGTGTTTGATTGGACACTTAGACTATCTAACTACGAAACGCTGTTTGTATAGATTATTGTGATGTTTTGGTATCTGACTACAATCTTTGATTTTGTTTTTGAGACAAAAGGATTCCAGTACCGATTTGTGATTTTCAATAATCTCCTTTTTTGAAGCGCAGTGAATGTGTAAGGTTGATTGCCAAGTGAACTGTTCATGCCTAACTCATTAATTCAACACTCTTTATAATGTTTTGGCAGATAAAAATAGTGTTTTAAGCGCATTATTTGCTGGCACAACAAAATAAATGTCATACATGTCTGACAAAGTTTTAAGAACATCAAGATTTCTGAATGTTGATGATTTTTTAGTACTCTTATTATAATTTGAATAAACGACCTCAATGTCTTTACCCATTTGGACAAGATATTAACCTCCTGGTTCTCTCTATTTCTCATTTTCTTGGCATAGTCTTATTGAATCCATCAAAAATTTAAAGTTATCATTCCAATTGATAGATTTTAGTTCACGATATTTTCGTCCTAATTTGCTTTATTGCAGACAAACATACCGTATGCGAGACTATTTAATGATAAAGTAAATGTTTCCTAACCAACCGCAAAAAAGATTCATATGCCTCATAATTCCAGAACATTTCTCCAATACTTTGACATTATATTTAAGGAATAATTCATTGAGGCACAAATATATACCGACTTTAACACAAGTTGGCTCTTTATGTCCATTGTGGGTATAAAGGGCAAGCCCGTGGTAAAATCAGTATTTACTTTTGCCCAAATGAATTATTTTCGATTCTAATAGGATATATACATGTATCTGAACTTTTATAACAACGTTGCCTTTGAGTTGCAGGACTTGTCGGCCGTTTAGGACACAAATTTGATTGTGTCTTCGTTAAAATTTTTTAAAATCGTACAATGACGTCGCCATAAAGAGTGTTGGTCGATTATGACTTTGGTGGGGAAAATAATTATAATCGTTATACACTTAGTGTGGACTCGAATCGTGTTAAGCACGTCATATTAGAATGCAAAATAACCACCCTGTGGTGCTTTTGTGAATTGTGGGGTTTGTGTTTGATTTATCTTCTATCTATATAAATAATTTTGTTTTTACAGTTCGATGTCAAAATGAATGGAGAGACCATTGCTACTACTTTTTGAATGATCAGAAGAATTATACAGATGCGCAGGTTTGAATTCCGTGAATTTCGTGAACAAAACGAAATGACTGGTGTAGTATAAGATGCAGGCAAAACATATTGTTTGTTGTGAATGTGGATTTTGTTTTTGTTTCTGTCTTTTTTAGTAAATGTTGTGTCCGGACTCTTAACTGTAAGGTTAATTTAACAGCAACTTAAAAAATCTAAAAATATTTAGACGATAATAATAATGCTGGCAATCTCCCTCTCCTTAATAAGAGTATCCATCAGTACTTATCCTATGGGGTTCTTTGTCCTATAAATGATAATATTTACGTTATTCAAAGCATTATGTCATAGCATGAAACTAATAAAACAAAATATTTTTTTTATAAAAAAACCTGACAGTTTTGTTTGTTCTAATTATCTCACCCACTTTTATAACATTAATTGGAACTGCTTAAAATATTTACGAGACTTTTCCAGTGATGGCTTGCATTGACGAAATTACGATCAATTTCATATTTGCTATACGTGATGATGTTGTTGATCAATAAATTATTCAAACAGCAATTTTTTGCCCAAAGATTGATGACATTTCTCAAGTTTAAAATGTTATGACCGTCATAACAATGCGCTTTAAAATGCGATCATAACTGAATATAAATCGGTGGGTATTTAGACAAAAGCAGGCACAACTTTATGGGTTGAAGCACATGAGCGCACCTACTTCGAGTTGTTATTTTAACATATATATTTTTCGTACATTTTAACTCGTGTTGCCGTTCCGTTTTCGGAAACTTGACTGAAAAATGCATCTTACTGGCTTTAATTGTGCTCGTTTGGCTATATTAAATTTTTTCCAGTATTTCTTTTCTTTTAGTAAAAACGTCACCATCCAAATATTGATTTCTACTTTAATTTCAATAAACTGATTTTCTTTCAAGCTTGTTAAAAACAAGACGATGGCAGAATTTAGGTGCTTTAATTTTACATCTAGATATATTTATGATGTCCTTTCAATTAACAACCTTCAGTTTGCTGCTGAATGGCTCCTGTTAATAAATCCTTTAGAAATAGGAATTAAAGAAACCACAGCAACAGCTTCATCTACATCATTTTTAGATTTACCCCTCGAATATGACACCAACGGACCTCTTAGCACAATAATTTACTATAAATGAGACAATTATAATTTTAAAATTATAAATTTTCCTCACATGTGCAGCAATGTTCCAGCTTCTGTGAAAGCGGGAGGTTCGGCATGCCATAAACCTGGCTTTACCCGCCATTTTCTTCGAAATTCCTGTACCAAGTAAAGACCATTGCTGTTGTTAGTATATGTTTTTGGTTATTGGTTCTTGAGTTGGTCGGTTTCTCGGATTTTGATTTGTTGATTGTCTTTTTGACAGTTTAATACGCAGCTTAAAAGCAGGTTAAAAAATCTTATAAAACGCAGCTTTTTCTAGAAAAAAAGTTTACATAAAAACCTCGTAATTAGTCAAGACTGAACTTACGCCGTCCTCAATGACTCCAAATCTAATACTAAATATACTGAAGATCAAATCTGTCACATGTTAGATTTCTGATTGACAATAAATTTTTCATGTGTGGACATGTTTAACAACAGACTGTTGGTATTCCCATTGATACTAATTGTGCTCCTCTCCTTGCCGACCTATTTTTCTACTCTAATGAGGCTGAGTTCATGGAAGGCCTACTAAAGAATAAAGAAAATACTGGCCCACACACATTAATTTCACATTCCGCTATATTGGTGATGTTTTGTATCTCAACAATGCAAAAAATTTGGTGACTATTTACATTCAACTTACCCTAGAGAGGTTGAAATTACAGACACCACCAATACACTAAGTCAGCCTCTTACGTAGACCTATTCTAGAAAAAAGACTCAGGAAAACTACAAACTAGACTCAACGACAAGCGTGATAACTTCTACTTTCTAATTGTCAACTTCCCGTTCATGTACAGCAAGGTTCCAGCAGCTCTAGCGTATGGTGTGCTCATTTACCACTTCTACGTTATTCTAGATCCTGCGATCGTTATTCCGATTTTCCAGACCGATCAATTCTGTTGACTGCTAAACTACTCAAACAAGGGTATGTTGTACCCAGGTTGATGTTTTCTCTCCAGAAGTTATATGGTCGGCACCACGACTTAATTGATCGTTATAGGAAATCAGTGTCATAAATACGATCTGAAACTTTCGAGTCATAGGTAGTGTTTCCTATTCCTGGATTTGACTTTTCCCTTGATAAGACAATGAGTAACTCGAAGGGTGTTTAAATAAAGGCATGCACTGCTTACTGGTCCGGAGCAATTGTTTTTATTGGGTTCGGGTAACTCTCTGTGTTTTGTGTTTGTTGGCTTTTGTGTTGTGTTTGTCTATATCCGCATTTGTAACTGTCCCTTGACTTTTGGTTCTTGTTGTTCCGTCGGTTTTTTGGCTATTTTTTTAATCTGTATTCGGCATTTTGTTATCTTCATTTATAACTAATGAGTCAAAATTCAGGACATTCGTTTTTTTAAACAAAACATAAAAATAGTACAGGTAAAACAACTTTTACTAATAAATATGATTAGTTTTATATAAAAATTGACACTGCACTCCCATGGGGGGGGGGGGGGGGGGCAAACAACAAAAGTGAATTAATGCACCCTGCACAAAACTTCTGAAACCGTACGGCCGGGCGACTGATTGTGTTTTGCTTATATATTTAGGAAAGAATGCTGTACACATATGAAAAAATACTGCACACATATAAATTGTCTCTGCCAGACTAACATTATGTAAGCGTTATGTCCCTTATGTGTTTGTATTTCTAAAAGGTTTGTATGGAATTAATATCAGTTTGTATTCCTTTATTTACATATATTTCAACGTTAATTAGTTGTTGTCTTTCAAAAGCCATGTTATCCAAATTGTTTTCGGTCTATGCATTATTATTGTGTTTGAAAGATGTTCAATATAACGCAATTTATTAGCTATTTCACGGCGTCCAAATTATATAATGAGAAAAATCCAGAGCACCCGGGAAAAACTCCTGACTTTCGTTATGAAAACTGACAATATTTATCGGATGAGAAACAACAAGACTCTAACCCGCAATCTTACTGTTTACAGGAACGTGCTTTATAGCCGATGACCAACTACTTTTCAACTCAGCAATCGAGAACACTTTAAAAGTCTGTAAACATGTACATAACAATATTACATCGCAATCAAAGGCTACAAATTGTCTACCAAAATAAAGACAACTATTTATAGACAAAGACATGTCAGATACAGCACATTAATAGGTTTATTTAGCAAAGTTTTATACTTTTTCACACTTTATATGAATAAAACCGGTTTATTGCTATATAATGTGAAATAAAGTAATATTTCTTTTGCAGAAAAATTGTATGGTGATGGGAGCAAGTTTGGTCAAAATAGACGATGACACGGAGAATTCATGGATTAATTTTATTTTACAAAGTTCGGGACTTATTTTGTTTTTTCTAAATAATTCAAACAATTAATATTTAAAATTAGGTTTTGAAGTCATAAAACACTTTTCTGAAAAATACCTAATCTGTTTCAAAAATACGATTAATTTTAACGATTTTTACCTTAAATCGGTAGGTAAAGGTTGTTAGTCATCAATTATATGGACTACATGTCTTACTACATTCGTATGTTATGTCTAAAGGTCTTGGGTTTTCCTGTTTATTCTCCTGGTCAAGCTACGCACAAAAGACCAGCTTAACATATCAATGAGGAATTGAAACATCTTTTTTTATTTGACTTTCTCGTGCATTATTAATAAATCAAAGTATATAACATCACATACTCTTCACGCGACAGTTCTTTAATATGTCAAAATTGCTCTAATGTTCCCTAGGCACAATGGTGACTTCGAATAATATCATGTAAATAAAAACAGAATTGCAAACAAACAACTAATACTCATTTTAGGTCTGCACGGACAGAACACATGGATAGGAGCCAACAAATTTGGCCAAGTGAAAGGAAAATGGGTCTGGGTGTCTGACAACTCTTTGTTGAACTACACATACTGGGCTATGTACGAACCATCATATGCCTTCATGGAAGAATGTGTTCAAATATGGACAGATGTTTTTGCGTCGGCGTCAAAGAAATATCATTGGAATGATAAACAATGCCAAAACGAATACCACTTCATCTGTGAAATATGACTAAGAACAATATGATACTTTCTAGATAGACATGTATTCATTAACTGCCAACACGTGTCATAGAATAATATAGAATAAGGGTAACCGTCGAATTTTACCTGGGAAAATACTTACAAAAACGTTAAGACTTGTGATTGTTATTTGCGGTGAAATCTTTTTTAATTCGTCTTTAAAGCAAAAAGTAATTTGTAGGGAATTTCTGTCTGATACCTCTGAAAGATAAATCTATATAAGTACATGGGTTTGTAACATTTTTATTCTACATGAACTACTGAAAATGCATCATGCTTTTAGTATCCCTCTGTGCGGATTTTTCCCACTTTTCAGTGTCAAATGTTTACTCTTCATTATTATTTCAAATAAATTGATCGTGAGGTCAATTGTTGTTCAAATGATTTCATTCTTAACTGATAAGTAGTTTAAATTTTCCTACAGAAGGTCGTGGTTTTTTCGGGTATTCTGGCTTCCTCTAACAAAGAAACTACTGGACGTAATGATATAGAAGAACTATACAGCAACGATAATTCTGCAATTGTGTTACCAATTTAACACCTGGCAAATATTTTGACATATCACCCAATATTCGGGCAACACTTCCCATTTTGCCATCCTACCGTGTGGAACATATAAAAACATTTTCCTTCAATTGCATCGAAAGCAGCCATTGTACAGTCATCAACAGACTCACTAAACGTAGCACAATTAAGCCAACTCTTCGCTTGCAGGCTTTTTGGCTGAACCAGAGATCAAAGGTTGAACGTTGCGGTATACGGAACAGCTATTGTTTATAACCCAAGGTGCTACACATATATTTTATATAATAATGTATAGCCAAGTATTAAGTAATATTCTCAGTAGCATTGTAATCTATTTAAATTTCCCCCAAAATGTTTGTTACAAAGCACACAAATGCAAACAACTATACTTCATTACTATTGCTCATGATTGAGTTCCTGTCCCATGGCTCATGATTGTGTTCCTGTCCCATGGCTCATGATTGTGTTTCTGTCCCATGGGTCATGATTGTGTTCTTATCCCATAGCTCATGATTGTGTCCCTCACCTATGTTGAACGATTGTATCCGTAACCTATGGTTAATGATTCTGTCCCTTCCCTTTGGTTCATTATTGTGTCCTATACCTATGGTTCATGATTATATAGTTGAAAAGAGGCTCCTAATTGTGTCCATGTCCTACAGCTCATGATTGTGTCCCTATCTTATGGTTCCTAATTGTGTCCATGTCCTACAGCTCATGATTGTGTCCCTATCTTATGGTTCCTAATTGTCTCTATGTCCTACAGCTCATGATTGTGTCCCTATCTTATGGTTCCTAATTGTGTTCATGTCCTACAGCTCATGATTGTGTCCCTATCTTATGGTTCCTAATTGCGTTCATGTCCTACAGCTCATGATTGTGTCCCTATCTTATGGTTCCTAATTGTGTCCATGTCCTACAGCTTATGATTGTGTCCCTATCTTATGGTTCCTAATTGTGTCCATGTCCTACAGCTCATGATTGTGTCCCTATCTTATGGTTCCTAATTGTGTCCATGTCCTACAGCTCATGATTGTGTCCCTATCTTATGGTTCCTAATTGTGTCCATGTCCTACAGCTCATGATTGTGTCCCTATCTTATGTTCCTAATTGTGTCCATGTCCTACAGCTCATGATTGTGTCCCTATCTTATGGTTCCTAATTGTGTCCATGTCCTACAGCTGATTGTGTCCCTATCTTATGGTTCCTAATTGTGTCCATGTCCTACAGCTCATGATTGTGTCCCTATCTTATGGTTCGTAATTGTGTCCATGTCCTACAGCTCATGATTGTGTCCCTATCTTATGGTTCGTAAATGTGTCCCTGACCTATAGTTCATGATTGTTCCCCTGCCCTATGGTTTATGATTATGTCACTGTCTTTTTGTTCATATTTTGTGTCTATTGATCATGATAATGTCCTGTCCTGTGGTTCATGATTTTTTCCCTAACTTACGGATCATGATGTTATACCATGTTCATGGTTCATGATTGTTTCGCTGTACTCATGATCAATCGCTGAAAGTGACGTTAAGCATCATTCGAACAAAAATAACAAAACTCCCACAATACCGAAGGTAAAATCCTTCCACATAACAAGGTAAAAAATGCATCCACTGGATACCTTGTTACAAATAAAAAAAACATATTATTTCCCACTAAACAAGAATATTTTTCCTTTATTGTTTTTAAATCGTAAAACATCAATAAAGACAGAGACATTTATATATTACATATGAAATCATGCTCTTTTAAATGATAAATTTTTCACGTCTATGGAACAGTATTTCAACGACATTAAGGGTCCTCACTTGTGATTTTGATTGTTATTGATGTACTACTAAATGATACGAAAACAATTTTATGCCAATATCCAATACCCCATACATGTATAGTGGCATTTGAAATGTTCTGTCCATTCGTCCTCCTATTTCTACTTGATTTATTGTTTTATAACATGTATATATTTGCAATGCTGCTCAACTGACGTAGATCTGAAATGCAAAAAATCTTCCTATTCTATATTTAGACCTATTTTATGGCTGTGATACACTGGTCTGTCATTCAAATGTTATTGGATAATAATTTCATTGTTTTCATTAGTGTATTGATAAAGAATATAGTCATATAGTTCAAATAATAAATATTCTGAAAATGTACGTTGCCAAATGTTGAAAGAAACTAGTACAGACATCGAAAAACGACGATATGGCTGACATGTAAATTAAATGACAATTTAGGCATATGGTTTTCCTATTTAAAGTAAATTTATTATTTTGTTGAAACTAAATAACTCAGGATGATAAAAAGCGATGTATAATTCACACTCATTGTAAAATCCATAACTATACAAACCAAGGGATAACATCTACAAACAAGTTTGTTTACATCTTTTCATTATTTTTCACACATGAAGAAAAATTTGAGTTGACAGTCATTATCATTCCAAAAGAACTTTTTTCCAGGATACTGCTCCCTGTACAATATATCAACACACTCTTCAAGGCTATAGCCATTAGAATACGATGGTTCACCGCTAGCCCAGTCATTGTAGATCATCAAAGAGTTGTCAGATACCCAGACCCATCTTCCAATGTCTTGGCCAATTTTGTTGGCTCCTATCCAGATGATCTCTACGTGCACGCCTATTTGTAGCAGACCTGCAATGAGTATTAGTCTTTTACTGTAATACTTGTTTTTGCTGCTTCAGTTATGTTGTCATTTTATGTTCTAAATTTTATTGTTTGAAATTACCGTCATGCTTCATCAAAAATCAAAGCATTTAAAAAATATGCATAAATGAAATATTTGTCTGTTTGACTAGACTCCAATCACAACCAGCTGTGTCTGGCAAAACTCTACAACCTTACTTAGAACACTGCTAGCAGTAAGGCTTGAACAGACAATCAGTCTTAAAGGCACGTATTAAATAGTACATGATTATACAAAATAGCTTAAATAAAAAAATTTAACTTATTTCCGGGGTAGTATCTTTTTATTTATTTTTATGTTACATGTAACATATTGCCTGATGATTTTTAAAACGAAGAAGTTTGCGTACTCTGTAAAGTAGAAACAATCCATGCATTTTCCTCAGGATCGTCTATTTTGACAAAATTTCCTCCCATCAACTGACATTTTTTCTGGAAAGAAAATATATTTTAGTGTTCGAAGCAACGATTAATGCAAATATGACCTTCATCATAACAAAATAGACTTTGAAATTGTAATATGATTATAATATGTTTCTTAAAATAAATCTGTTCTTATTATGTCATTATTCTATCACTGTAATAACTCTGTTCTTAATCTAACATAAAATCAAGAAAAGTTACTGGAACATGTCTTAATTAACCATTAAATGTGTGGTTAAATTTACAAATACATATATTGTCTAAATTAACCATTAAATGTATTCATATACCGTACATATATACTTTAAACGCGCGTCTGGCATAGAAAACTTTATTACCTTGGCATGTTTGATGATATTTTATTTAATATGACAATTAGGATGTTTTTCCAAAAACATTTTTTGAAAGCAGACTTACGGTTAGGGGCGGACAATACAATTGTCGACCGGTCGACAATCTATTTTCTCAAGTCTGATAGGAAATCTTAAATGAAACGATTAGGATTTTTCTAGTTGGAAACTAAGATGTCTCCTGCTAGCTATTTATAAATCTAAAATTTATAATTAATAAAGGAAAGTCCGTTTATGTTCATTGGAAATTAATGTTCCAATATTGACCAATTATGTAGGTTATAAATACAAAAAATACCATTAGACTTGTGAATACTTTACTTAAATAAACGAAATATACGCACTCAAGGTAACTATTAATGTGTATGTTAATACTGAGGCTTTGGTTTCTAATATCACTTGAGGCAGAAATTTGCTCATTGCCTTAGAACAAATTTCTAGTTTCTGCTTAGGCTTAGTAGTTGTCGCAACTCATTTAATATTTCAACAATCAAACAAAATTGTTTATTATGGGTAAAAGATCACACAAACAGTTAATAAGCACATGTTTAATCTTAGTTAATTAAATGAGTCATATATTATATTATTAAAGAATTGGCTAACCAGTAAATCAAAATGTTATGCCGATTTCTCCAATTTCACGAATCGATCGATCTATACTATATTCTAATATGACGTACTTCAAACGCTTTGGAAACACACCTCTATTTAAATATTCAACAAAATACGGCTGTTCCAGCCATTTCAAAGACCCCCGTATGTTGATGTTTTTGCTTTAAAATTTATTTTATTTTGAACCTTGGTAAGAAAATCCAATAGATAACATGTTTTCACGATAACAAGTCCATTTTCTATTCTATGCCTTTATTGTTTACATGTTACAAGTCTTCCTTGACTTTAGCTACGTTCTGTTTTCAAGGGACGTTGCGTTGTTTACAATGACGTTCAATGCAAACTGCGAGACTTTTCCCGCCCATACCACAAACGAATTTACCGTTACGTATCAAAATGAAAACGCAACCGAATTTCAAAATGTTGATTAATTGTGGAAAATAACTGTCGATTTAAATTTGCACCATTGTGGATCTAAAACAGGAGCATAAGATCAACCAAATGCGGTAAGCGGTTTTCATTTCTCACGCAAACACATCAACACATGAACAGTCCCAGACACGCCACACGGCGATTGGATGTAATGAAGCATTTAATTTTGTCGTTCTTTGTTTTGATTGTTAAATTTTATTGTAAATGTTAATAAATATGTTTGTTGTTTTTAATTTATATTTCTTCGTTTTTTTTCTACTAAGTTTTACGCGAGAAATATAATAATTTCGAAACAAGGGAGGTTCTCGGAAATTGGAACAGTCAAAATAAACCTTTACCTAGGTAGTCTCGAAATGTAAAATTTCTGTATTTTCATATCAGAATCGAAATAATTCATGGCTGCCCCAATTTTATGGATTATTTAAATATGGGTAAGCATTATATTCATGATATTTTACCATTCGCTAACGCTCATGGCAAAATATTCATGAATATAATGCCTACCCATATTTAAATAATCCATAAAATTGGGGCAGCCATGAATTATTTCTTAAGTAAAACTTTTAAATTTTAATTGAAACCTTAAATTATCAATAAACTGCAACAAATAAATTAGTAATTTAGTAAATCGTCGATTTTATATTAAAATATTTGATGCATAATTTTTAGTCTTTAAGACACCTTGTCAAACGTACACAAAAAAAGACACAAGTTAAGTAAATTGTAAGAAAACCAACCAAGATATTCAGATCGAGACAAAGGTACACGAAATAAGGAAAAAACAAGAAGATTAAAAAACCCTAAAATGATTAACCCAAACTCGACTCAAAGAATGTTCGTTCACTAAGATGCTGCAGACAAATAAGTAGTGCCGGCTCCTATTAGGGCACACCATGGAGTCACTTATATTCGTGTCCGTTAAACATATAAAATTCAAAAATAAGAAAGCTTATCTTTTGCTTATGCAAATGTTTTATTGTATTTTTCATATTGATTCTTTAAAACGATCAATAAAGTCGTAAGAAGGGAATACACCTTATGATATGTCATGAACCTTTGTTGAATAAACCTTTGCTTTATATCAGATATCTTTCGTCTTTAGTGAACTCTAGTTTTAAAATCTGTATCACTTAAAACATTTATAAAGTAACTATGAGAAACTTGTATCGCGTCTTTCCCTTTTTCCTACAAAAAGCTGTGACAATATCTTTCAATTGTATCTGCTTGTGGGGTGGTACTGTACAGTGTAGAAAATTCGTTTTAAAACTCTTTGGAAACGAGACATAAAACGTATGATCTCGCGAAGGTCTTTTGCGTTTTTTAGAATCAACATTTGATTTATACCACCCCTTGAATAATAGATGTATCTCGGCTATATGAATTAAATAAACGGAAAGGTATTCACACTATCATTGAACAGTTTATTAGAGTATTTGATGCATCTGGAATTCTCAGTTTGCTGAGTGGCCTCCGTTAATATATCCTTCAGAAGTCGAAATTAAAGAAACACAGAAACAGCTTCAACTACATCATCATCTTATACCTCGAACATGACACCAATTATCATCTTAGAACAAGAATTTACGACAAACGAGGCGCATTTAATTTCAAAATTATAAATTTTCCTCTCCTTTGCAGCAATATTCCAGCTTCTCCTGCATCCGGTGTCTATATTCCTTAATTGATCAGGTACGCAAGAGCTTGTATCGAGGATACTGATTTTTGTAAAATTCACCTATTTCTTTTGTATAAACTTTTAAGTCAAGTTTACACAAAAAAAACCGACTCGCCCTACCTAGTCTTTAATAAGTTTTACTATTGATACAACTTCCTTGTCGAAAAATAAATGTTTGAAAATATGGTTGGAGATAGTTTTTGAATTCAACGTACAGTAAACGTGCAACGATGATTGTTTGATACACATATTAGTTAATAGCGGTATATGATAACGTCTATTTTAAGCAACTAACTTTATGTGTGGAGACTAATTACCACTAACTATACTGTTTAGGGTTTTTTATTTGACTAAATTTTGATTTAATTAAAAACTAAAAAAGTATGTTAAACAAGTAAACAATTATGCGGCAGAACACCTAAGATTCTAACCAATAGATTTTAAAGGACTCGCAGTCTATAGGATATGGCGCAAAGTTGTCAGTTTAATTGTTTTCGAAAAAAATTCTTGACTTTAATCTAATATTTAATTAATGAATTGCAGCTCAAAGGCAGGAAAACTGTCTCATTCAAAAATTAAGAAACCAAGAATTACTTTAACAACTAAAAACTAAGCGTCTTATTCATGACTTTCAGTACCGGTAGTATTTTTATTCATTGTTTTTCAAACCTGTGCATCTGTGAAGTTCTTGAACTCATCCCAAATGTAGGAAATTAGGTAGCAGTGGCCTCTCCATTTATATTGACATCTAACTGTAAGAAAGAGTTTTTCTTTTCAGATATACAGATATAATATCAATCAAAACCAAACTTTCAATTGACTTTAATCACTTCACAGGGACGTTACGGCAAGTTACCAAACTGAAGTTGAAACATTTTGCAGATTCTATTAGTTTGTTTTAAATAAAATATGAAACAGTTCTAAAAAGAACCTGATTAATAACATGAACATATTTTGCTTAGATTATAAACTAGTCGGCTGAACCAGCTAATTATTAAAAAGTTATCTTTATCCCCATAGAAACAGCAGGTTGTGGACCACAGCAGGGATTTTTTATCCTTAAGGCCGTTACTAACAACTGACACATGATTAGTATCAATTTAATCTGAGTACGTTCTCCTTTATTATAGGATTGAACACCGTTTTCAATAGTTTTATTGGTATATCTACAAGACCAACTCACTCACAAACCAAGAACAGTCCGTAGGAAACTTTATGATATGTTTGACAATTAAAACGGTGTTCAATCCGTATAATTCTTTAAAATGGCATTAAGAAATTAATTTTCCTATTAAGGTATTCCTAATTCCATGTTTCTTGTCATTTTGGTTGCAGGGATTGTTGACCTATTCTATGAATATTTTGTTGATTTTTACTTACCAAATGTTATTCATAAACCATCTTTTATTTTTAAGAAATAAAATTAAGTTTTTACTGAAATATTTAACTTTATTTTCTTGGTCGAAGACAAGAATATTTTTAAATTAACAAATCATTAACGTCAATTTCTCATACAAATAATTTGCAATCACCGTCTACATTGAATACCACCACCCTTGTTTATATTGGTTACGCAAATAATAGTTCAGTCAACATCATTTATCAAAAACAAATTGAGTCAATTTCATTTATCAAAAATAAATTTTGTTAAAAACCTAAACCGGAAGTAATCTCGACCACTTAAATAAACGTATTTCCAAATACAAGTCATATTAGAATTATAGGATAATTATATTTTACTACATTTTACAACTTTTAGGGGGTTTTGTATACAATTAGATGCAGTCCTAACATAACATTAAGTTAAATAAAACCAGTCCAAATCTCACTATTGTTTTTTTCTGCGCAATGATATCGAGAAACGTGTATACAGCAAACAAATCTTCAATATAAAATTTATTCATTACTACTAGATCCATTGTTTTGGTTATACTTCTGTCATGTAATGATTTTAACATAACAAAAACTATCTGATTTTCAGCTTTCGTACACGTGTCATTTCGACAGCCTGTAGACAATTAATAATAATACTTGTAATTATATGTAATTACAAGTGAGGCTGACCATAATTTGTCTAAATAAATTGTCAAACAAGCATTAACATTAAAAAGTAAAAGTTCAAAGCGGTTTAAAGTGTCAGCCTAAAGTTTTGCAGTTAAATAGTGGAGATATAATTTTCCAAAAAATGTCATGTGGGCAAACTTGTCACGTTACAAAATTGATAAAACAAAAAAAAAACTTTCAATGCATTTTTAATTGAATATCTGCTATGTTGATTTCGACCCCTGTTTTATTTATAATTCATACAATCTTGACAAGGCAATAGATGATTATATTCCTTGTTGTGTTGCAATATTTATGGTAATATAAGATATATGTATCTTATGAAGAGAAGAACTATACGTCAAAATTGTTTATCCTGTCTTCAAATTATATCAAATAACCAATATGTTTTGCTTAAAATGAACATGTATAACTACGATTCAATGTTTTGTTTGTTTGTTTAATGGTGTTTAACTCCACTTTCAGCGATATTTCAGTCATATCATGGCGTCCAGTTTTTATATGGGGAGGAAGCCGGAAGACCTGGGGAAACGATTCAATGTAAGTATTTTACTTTTTAAAAGTAGTACCACCAAAATTCAGCTGCTTGTGATTTTTAATTGTTTGCTAAATATCTGGTTATGCATGTGGAAAAGAAGAAGAAGCCGGATTAACCTGAACAACGTCCTAACTTTGGAGGGAAAACTATTTATCCTTGTCACTTATGATTAAAGTCGAGTACACCCTAACCGTGGTGAGACTCGAAATCACAACATCAGCGTTTAAGGGCACGTGATTAAAAGTACACTAACTATCTCACCCACTTAGCCAACGACGTCCCAGGACTTTGATGACGAAAAATCCATTTGGTTAAAAATTGGTTAAATCGTTGTTGCTCTTATGTGAATATTTTATATATTTTGTATATAACTTGCAAGAAAAGACCTAAGTGAAATATATGGGTTTTCGTTTTTTTAATTTAAAATAGTTGAATAGAGAATAAAGATAAAAAGAAGATATATTTTAATAGACATAATTTATTTATTTTTGATAGGTGAAAAACAGCTAACAAATATTACTACCCTCTCCCATGATGAGAAATTATGATTCTCATATATCATGTATTATATCTGGCTAGTTATTGGTCTAAACCTTACAAGGTTATAGTACGATAGTTTAATAAAGTCTTGTATTAAAACTGTTTTATTCTTTCGCCCTGAAGTCTGAAATTGATAAAAGAAGGAGATATTTATTTCAGTTTTTTTATATATTTTGCAGGATCATTTATATTCAAAGAAGTTGCTAAATCGACAGATAATTACATCGAATTTCATGTTACCATTAACAACCACAACAGTATGTAAGTTGTGACTAAAAGTATATTATAAAATTCCCTCGACCTTCAATCCACGTTTGAAATGTATTGAAATTTGGTCCAATCTTGACACAACATAAAACATCAGCTTATCAACATATTTTGTCATAGCGTTAAATAAATATGTTGAATCGACGTTAAACTCGGATTGTCGACTACCACATAAATTTCATTAATTTGATTCAAGGGAGAAATAAGGTTAAAGTTTCAACGTTTCATATAACACCTGTAAGGAAAAACGTTTGACCAGTCATTAAAATAGAAACAGTAAGGAACAACAAAATACAACAATAAATAAGTAAAACCGTACATCCTCCTGGCGAGCAAGCAGTCCTATCGCTATTTATACAAACTTATCGCAATATACTCTGAAAAGTCAGGAAGAGAAAATCCCGGCTATGGTAGAGGAATTGAGATTCAAAGTTTATTTATGGAACACTATATAATTAAACTGCAAGGATCGGTAATTAGTAAATAAAGATTGAAATGGAAGACTACACCATGTAAATTATGACAATAATTCAATAATTAATAGTGCATGATCATTGAACTTTGCATGTGCATTACATGCATAGACCAAGTGCTGTTTTGTATTCTAGAGTACTTGGACACCCCACCCATGTCCATTTTAGTCAGGTTTTTGTTTTTTGTCTGCATGTCTTGTTGTTGATCTCTATTTTGTAATCCATAGTGTATGTCTATTATGACTTATCGTCTCCCCAATACTAGAGCTCGTCTGTAACCAAACTAATACAAATTGGTAATACATATCTCAATATTTTCGAGAAACAAAATAATTCAGGTTGACAAAATGTTGTCAGAAGAATAAACTGTTACGTGACAAAATATTCAAAAGGCAACATGTTTTATGGTTTTTTTGTCTCGTGATGAAATTCAGGAAATTACAAGTTTAAAGTAAAAAGAACAAAAATAATGTTTTGCAAAAAAATGAGAAATATAAAACGTTTGTGTGCAAAAAATGTTCAAAAGTAAAACAGTAGGATTGTCAAAACTTTTGCTAGAAGCAGTGTAACCTCAAGTTAAGTATTAACTTAAAGCAGTCATTATTTCTGCTCTGTACTAAGTTACTAAGAATGTTATATTATTATAACATCCAACTGTATTAAGTTTTTGTGTCTTGACATTTTTACAAACAGAACTGGCACAAATATATTTAAAAAATGTTGCATAACTTACATTTATACACAACGTCCCAGTTTTGCTTTGTTGTTAATTCGAAGTCACTGTTTTTATATAAAAAACATTCATCATCAATTGTATCGAAAGCAGCCATTGTACAGTCTTTATCAGACTCACAAAACATAGCACAATTTAACCGAGTCTTCGCTTTGAAGCTCTTAGTTGAGCCAGAGATCAAAGGCTGAACGTTGTGATGTACGGAAAAGCTACTGTATTTATCCTCCAGTGCTACACATGTATTTAATATAAAAATGTATAGCCAAGTATTAAGTAATATTCTCAGTAGCATTGTAATCTCCCAAATTCCCAACAATTGTTTTTTTAAGAAAACACAAATTTGCATAACATAATACGTCTTTACTATAAGATAAATGATCAACCAATAACTGCAATGGTAAAAATCGACCTGGTTACAATCAATAAAAGCGTAAAGTGTAAAGTTTTCATGTAATTAACGATTAAATTAAGGTGTAAACGGTAATTTTTACAAATTTTCTGAGGAAACAGTATCAAACCTTTAATAATTAACTGTTATAATATTTACTTAGCTAACAATATGCTAAACTGCTGATATGATATATTTTTACTTAACCAGTCCAATACGGAATTAACTAATTCAATATCTGATCGACCTGTATTGGCCTCTTTCCAACCGGTATTGTCCTGATTGATTTGGTATTGTTGATAAACATATCGTTTCGTGATGTTTTCTGTATAGGCCTAGTTATTGGTCCTTGACCAGCTTTATTGGTTTTGGTTGCGACACAGGCCAATAAGGCAAAACTTGGACCAATAACTAGGACATTGCAGAAATTCTTAACTAATAATATATTAATATTTGCATTCCGGATAAATATAATGCTAAATAAATAATGAGATTGGTTGAATTATCAACAAGATCAGCATAATAAAGCAGATCTTGCCAATATGTTGTTCTGTCAGACAGGAACAGAAAGGTCAAACGTTTGCAAGTCAGTTGTAAAAATATGTGGCACAATAATATTCGGAAACAACTTTTTTAAAGATTAATAAAGTTGTGTAGTAACACAAGTGTAACTAGTTTCGACTCGCTTTCGTTGGAGGGTTGTTTTATTACAATACGGAAATACCGCAGATAGTAGTAGAGGCTCATAGTATGTGGTAAAAAAATAAATTATCCGCCACTATGTACATACACACAAAGATCTAAATGCCACGGGGATCTCTTATAAAAAGCGCACCGCTGAACACTCCATTTAATGGTTTTAAATCGTTTATTGTTCATTGCAAATTTTCAAAAACATAATGGAACACTTTTTGTAAAAAAATCTAAATTTTGTTAAATTTTGTGAATTTTGCTCGCAATGCATTCGAAATTGATTCAGTATACTGCAACGTTTTGTTATAAGCAATATAAAAATAGAATTGTGATGGTGATTTTTGAGTGTTTTAAAAGTGACACTCAAATATTGATTTTTTAAAACAGATATTAATTAGTTATATTTTCCAATGAAAAAAAAACTATTGCGCTCACGGAGCGGCAAGCCGGATTTAGATCTAATCGTCTCAGAATTTGTGCTTGACACAACTACACGAAAACCTTCAAGCACTACGTAAATACTCTTGTTCTGGAATGGTCATTATCTTTTTAACTTCCAAAATCGCCTCCATAACTCCATAACAGGAAGCATCGTTTGCGCTATGGATTTTAATGTGTATTATAATGCCACGCCTTTTGATTGACTTTCATGAAACCGATATTTGGTATTTAAAAAAATATCAATCGTTTCATATTGCCTTTATTTATTATTATTGTTTTTATCTTTTAAATAAATTGATATTTATCTAGTGGCGTTTAACCTTTTTAAATATATTAAGTTTTAGGCAGATTGGTTGGGATATCGGAAAAGATAGTAATTAATTTGGAAATTCAACCATGTTAATTGCAACAATAATGAAGCTCTAGAACAACAATCAATCAAATATCAATCATGTTTTCTATCATCGTTCTAGTTTATATAGACAATTTTACAGTTTGTCATCCGCTTTTGTAACTGAGAGATAGGTAGATTCTTCTTGAAATGTAGTTGTGCTAAGTGACCTTTTGGAATGATTGAAGGAATAGATCATTTGTAATAGTATTGTAAACCAACTGACTAACCAACATACCGGATGTTCATTAATTAGCTTATATTAGATTGCCACGGGTTATGGAGATACTTATCTTTCCAAGTGTTATCAGTTTTATCAATTAGTCGTTGATAGATGTTTTATCTTCATTTTAATTGAAAATAAATTGATCTTAAGGCAACTTTTTATTCTTACGACTTCAATTTTAACTGATAAGTACTTCCAGTTTCCCAACCGAAAGACGGGGTCTTTTCGGGTATTCTGGCTCCCTCTCCTAATAAAATCTAGGCGCCATAATATAAAAGAACGATACGGAAACGATAATTCCACAATTGTGGTCCCGGTTTAACAGTTTCTTTTACTGTTTACTGTTGAAAAAGAAGCTGGCAAATACTTTTACATATCACTTAATATCCAACCAACACATCACATCATGTCCTCTGGTCCTGTGGGATAAATACAAAGTCTCATAATTTCTGCATGCATCTGGGAAGATTCTACCAATTTAAAGGGTTGAATCTGCGCATGTTTGTTCTTCCTTTCGCCAGTATGTTTGAATATAACAAACCAAAACTAGTCCAGTCAGTAACACACTGGCACTTATAAAATAAGAAAACTTGTTAGCAATTATAAAAAAGTAAAAATAAAATATTGACATCTGCAGTCTTTACAAGTTGTGTCAGAACAAACCTCGTGACAGTTCGTAAAAATATTTAAGTACGGATTTTGTTATATTTGTGTGATCAACAATGTATGTCAGAACCATTATATAGAAATGTATAAAGTTCAATTAAATTCTTAAGTACGAAACCATTCATTTCTTGTAACTTACATTTGAACTGTTGATTTCCTTTTTACTTTAGAGAAAGTTACTTTGCTAATATTGATCAGAACAAATGAATAAATACCTAATGCGTTAAGTTTGTCTTTTTACAAAGAGTTTGTTTTTTTTTCCAATATAAATTGTACATTTTTTATTGGTTACTTAAAATAGTTGTTTGTTGGTTTCTTCTTTGTGGTGTTTTTCTATGGTTGCGTTCCTGATGGTCCATGATTTATGGTTCATGGTTTGTCCCGTCCCTATGGTTCATGATTGCGTCCCTTATATATTGTCCATAATTGTGTCCCTGACCTATCGTTCATGATTTTTTCCCTATCTTATGGGTCATGATTATGTCCCTGTCATTTCGTTGATGATTGTGTCCCTTTTTGTTGATCATGATTGAGTTACTGAAATATGGTTCATGATTGTGTCTTTGAAAGATAGTTCGTGATTGTGTCATTGTTTTATGTCCATGAATGTGTTACTGTACTATGGTTCATGCTGTGTCTCTGCTCATTGGTTCATGATTGTGTCCCTCACTTATGGTTCATGATTGTATCCATAACTTATGATTTATGACTCTGTCTCTGACCTTTAGTTCATGATTGTGTCTCTGATCTTTGATTCAAGATAATGTCCCTGACCTACGGTTCATGATTGTGTCCTGAAAATATGGTCCATAATTATATGCTGGACCTATGCTTAATGATTGTGTCCCAGTCTTGATTTCATGAATGTGTCATTGTGATATGGTTGATGATTGTGTTCATGTCGAATGGATAATGATTGTGTCTCTTCCTTACGGTTCATAATTTTGTCCACGTACTATGTTTTATGATAGTTTTCCTGTTCTAAGGTTCTTAATATTGTCACAGTACATAGGATCATGATTGTGTCCATGCCCTGTGGATCATGCTTTTGTCCTTCAATTATTGCTCATAATTGTGTCCCTATCCTATGGCCCATCATTGTGTCCTTGTCCTGTGGTTCATGATTGTGTACGTGACTTATGATTCATGATTTTCCCCATGATTTATAATAATAAATTGCATCACTGTCAAATGGCTCATGAATGTATCTCTGTTTTTGGTTCAATAGTGTGTCCTTATCCTTGGTTTATGATTGTGTCCTTAAAATATAGCTCATAAAGTGTCCCCGAAATAGTGTGTATAAGTGTTCCTACAAATATGGTTCATAATTGAGTCCCTCTCTTGACTCATGATTGTGTCCCTGTCCTATTGATCATGCATGTGTCTCTGTTCACGATCGTATCATTGATCAATGGTTCATGATAGTGTTTCTGCCTTGTGGTTCATGACTGCTTCTCTGTCATAGGGTTGATTATTGCATTCTTGACACATGATTCATGATAGTGTCTCTGTCTTAACATTCATGTTTTTGTTCCTGCATCCTGGTAAATAAGTGCGCCCCTGCCCTATGGACCATGCTTGTGTCCCTGTACTATCGTTCACGATTGTATGATTGATCTTTGTTTTATGATTATGTTTCTACCTTATGGTTCATGATTGTGCCTGTCATACGGTTCGTTATTGTGTCATTGACACATTGTTCATGATAGTGCTTCTGTATAATATTCAAGATTGTGTTTCTGGCCTATGGTTCTTGATTGTTTTCCTGACCTATGAGTCATGACTGTGATCATGTCTAGTTCAGGATTGTGTCCCTAACATATGATTCATTGTTGTGTCTCTGACCAATGGTTTACGATTGTGTCCCTGAATTATGAATTATAATATGTCCCCGATGTATGGGTTATGTATTGTCGCTGCCCTTAGGTTCCTGATTGTGCCCCTGACCTATAGTCATGATTGTGTCACTATAATGTCGTTTTTGTACCATTCTTTTTGAATACTTGGTCAGTCGTGTTCAACATTTTTATTTCAATGTTCTATTTTTTTAAAATTTATTTTTGATAACTTGATTTCTTCTTGAATATGGACAACAAGAAAATAACAATCAATCGTGTTGATGTATTATGTAAATCTTGTGTTATGTAGTGATTTAACAACACAATTAGAACACCTGTGACAATGTTTGTGTATCAAAAACTAGCATAGACTACTCACTGTCATGGTGTCGATTTGTTTATTTTAAAATTGTATTGCTGTGGCTGGTAATTTGTTTTAATATACGAAGCTCTACTTAAAATTAAATTGATATATATTAATATATTTATTTGATCACTTACGTCACTCACATCAAAAGTTCAACTTTAAAATAATACAAAAGTCTTCAAAAGTCTACCTGGCATTTCTTTCACCTCGAAAAGTAAGGTCATTTTCGGGACAAGCCCTCGGGTGACCTTACTTTCGCGGGGAAAGAAATCACTGGGTCACACACCAACTAGTTTGATAATTGTATAACATCGTATGGTTATCGTTTGTGTTATCGTTCGCGGTATGGCTTTTCTGTTATGCATGGGCAATTTAATTTTACATGAACATCGTTATTTACGTTTAATTAATTGCAACATTAAATAACATCTTTCTGCTCTAAAGCTTTATAACTGCGCATTAATAGTTTTTAAATAAGTTAATGAATCATTGACGTAAACAAGTTCCTATACGTTGATACAATATTGCATTAAACAGAATCTTAATTTTATTTTTAAATAATATAGACTGTAATTTATTCGTTTAGTTAAATATAACAATAAATAAATAAAGCGGGTTTTGCATTCGTATGTAACAAGCGGGAATAGTATATTATGTTTGTTAAAAAATAAAATTTTCTTTCATAAGTATCTATGTTAGTTTGTAATTAAACGACAACTTGATGTATTTATTCGAACTTTAAATATGACCGTTTGCATCCGAATTGATTTAAAATTATAACAATTATCCACACTTTTAACTCGTATGTCTAATAACATTTTATCAGAACAATGACATATACATAACGGCAATATATTTGTGTTTCATTGTCTTCACTAACAGATAGTTTACGATATATCTAAAAAAAATTAAATGTTTCTCACCTTTTCGTCAACTAAATATGTATGAAATCGTTACTTCGAAATTAAAGTAATTATCAAACGATAATCAAGATGTTATAAAAATTACACTAATAAACTCACTTCAAAGGCACACGTTATCATCTATTACCTATGGTGATTGCAATTAACATATTAACAATTAACGTCCGTTACTAGTGCACCTTTGCACCCCAGGTAGCCACACGTAGATGAAACGTAAACATAAAATAAAAAACACATTTTATACATAGTAATAATTATTACAATAAAATTACGTTTCGTTTTGTATTTTCAACTAACGTCATAGTGTATTAGGATTCACGCGCGTCTCTTGCTTTAAAAAAATATATTTTATATAGAAATTAATAAAAAAAAACGTATAGCTGGAATACAAAATGAATCTATGGTCTTGTATTATTTAAGTGCTGTGAAGAAATATTCAAATACTGTGCTACTAAACAAGGTGTGTGCTCGACTTCATCCCTCTTTCCTTGCCGAAAAGTGGGGGCTTCCACCAGGTTCTCGCGATTAATTCTCCATTAAAAATTTGACGCCCCACCCCTTGCTGAAAAGTGCTGAAAGTGCCCTATAACTTCAAACCAGAAATAATATTATTTTTCTGATAAACAAAAACCTTAACACATGGTAAACTTAAGTGCAAATATATTTAGTTGTAAGTGTATTAACAACGCATTAAACTGTTAAAAGACATTGTGGCGATTGGAATTGTTGCGAAATACGTCTTGGGTTTTATTGATTCAGAGCTAATTACAATCTTTAAAAAAATTATTTTTTGTCTCACTTAAATAACATTACTGTTATTTTTTAAGGTTCATTGATCAGCGGCGATGTTATATAATTTTATCCTCTATGTTATAAATGCCTACGAATTGTTTCGTGCGTGACATTGTACTGTGAAAACTAATGGTGCACTCGATTTGAATTCATGTTTGTTAGGTACTTGTCCAGGGTCGGTGATTCTCTTTGTCGCCGTATGTAAAGATTTAAAGCGTTAGATTTTTAATCTAGTTTTGGTATACTTTTGACAATAATGAAAAAATAACCTAAACAACGATACATACAGTTTTCCGATATTTACAAACGGGACAAAAGAAAGTCTTGTTAAAGACACTTCTTATAAATTCATAACTGAAAATGGATGAAAGTTGATCAATCTGAATCATTGTCTTTGATGATGGCGCAAAATTACTTGTCATTTAATACACAAATGTGTCATTCTTTAACAATGGAACTTGCCGCGGCGACGCATACTTATTTACCATCTAATACATAGATTATCATTAGATGTAGTTAAGAAAACAAAAGTGATTTTATCTAAGAACAAAATAATGACATCAACTTTGTAGTTGCCTAGTGCTGAAAAATCCGCGTCTGTGAATATAGTTGAAGATATTTTGAAATTTTAGAAAGAGGTGTCAGTAATATTATTGAATAAATATAAAGTTTAAAGAATTTACTATTATATAGCTGAATATATGAATATATGATTGATTAATGTATTGCTTGACGTCCACCAAGCAAAAGGTTATCTTATTTTCGGGAATTATGAATTTACATATTAACAAAATGCACATTTAATGAGTCTTGGGAAACTAGTAAATGATTTCAATACTAAGGTAAAATACTGAAAAATAAACCATTTATACCACGAATCATCATTAAACCATGCTTTGGCGGTATAGGAAACGATGCACCATACGATATACCATGCGATAAACGAAACGTTGCACGAACGATATACCATACGATAGACGAAACGATCTATCAAAACGATACACGCTCCCTCACAGTTCCATCGTATATCGTATCGTACATCGTTTCGTTTAGTTTTGTTTCAACTAGTTCATTGATTTCAGAGAAGACAAGTTTTAAATCTTTTTTGACACAGAGTCCTTTTCTAAACTAAGTGTGGCTATTATTAGCTTAAATTCCAATCAGCATAAAAAATACCAACTTTGAAAAAGTACATCAAATCAATATTATGACCAAATTTGGCTTCAATTGACCATGTGCTTTCAAAGAAGAAAATTGAAATGTAAAACGTTTACAGACAATGACAGATGCAAATTGATGACAATAGTTCTTTCTCTCCTGGTCAGGTAAGCTATAAAAACATACCTTTGAAAAGTACCATTCAATGACATTGTGACTGGTTGTTTTAGTTGCCCATTGATTCAAAGTAAAAGATTGAGGTGTACGTATTTACAGCCAACGATGACAAATGCAAAGTGATGAAAATATTTCACATGACCCTTAGTCGGGTGAGCTAAAAATCCTCACGCTGATGTTATAATAAAGATGTAATAAGAACACTGTTTTGTTTCGTTTTGGAATATTAATTTGTTGGGTTGAATTGGGCTTAATTTGTAGACGTATATATAAAAATTTGATATTAACCCTGTATTTCTGATGTTTCCGAAATCCGCTGGATAGATATACTATATGGTTGTCACCATACTTAGACGTTGTATATAATTTACTTACTGTGACTGTATGTATGACAAGTAACTTCGTCATCCTATATAATATATACAAAAATCCAGAATTAGATTACTGTCAAATTAATACGTATTTGTTACGAAAATTCCATCGTCACACGCTAGTACACATGTACTATGTCTATGTCTACGTTTCACCCCGGTTAATGAAGCTATATTTTTATATAGCGGATTTGGCCGAGGGGTCTAGACCGCTGGACATAGTGCAGGCGATTTGGTGCCAGTGTCACAACGGTGTGAGTTCGAATCCCGCTGAGGGTAAACTAAAATTTGACAGTGTTAAAAATCTAATTCTAACAGTGTTGGGCTTAATTTTTAAACGTATATATATAAATTTGATATTAACCCTGTATTTCTGATGTTTCTAAATCCGCTGGATAGATATATTATATGGTTGTCACAATACTTAGACGTTGTATATAATTTACTTACTGTGACTGTATGACAAGTAACTTTGTCATCCTATATAATATATACAAAAATGCAGATTAGATTACTGTCAAATTAATACGTATTGCTTACGAAAATTCCGTCGTCACACTCTTATACACATGTACTATGTCTATGTCTACGATTCACCCCGGTTAATGAAGCTATATTTTTATGTAGCGGATTTGGTCGAGGGGTCTAGATCGCTGGACATAGTGCAGGCGATTTGGTGCCACAGTGTCACAACGGTGTGAGTTCGAATCCCGCTGAAGGTAAACTTAAATTTGACAGTGTTAAAAATCTTATTCTAACAGTGTTGGGCTTAATTTTTAAACGTATATATAAAAATTTGATATTAACCCTGTATTTCTGATGTTTCTAAATCCGCTGGATAGATATATTATATGGTTGTCACAATACTTACACGTTGTATATAATTTACTTACGGTGACTGTACGAGAAGTAACTTTGTCATCCTATATAATATATACAAAAATGCAGAATTAGATTACTGTCAAATTAATACGTATTGGTTACGAAAATTTCATCGTCACTTGCTAGTACACATATACTATGTCTATGTCTACTATTCACCCCGGTTAATGAAGCTATATTTTTATATAGCGGATTTGGCCGAGAGGTATTGACCGCTGGACATACTGCAGGCGATTTGGTGGCACAGTGTTAGAAAGGTTTGAGTTCGAATCCCGCTGAGGGTAAACTAAAATTTGACCGTGTTGAAAATCTAATTCTAACAGTGTTGGGCTTAATTTGTAGACGTATATATATATATATATATATATATAATTAAATTAGCATACTTTTATTTACAAATATATAACATCTGCAACGTGCTAGGTTTGAATAGGAATTACTGGACAAATCAACAGAGACAAATAGCAATCGTTTTTTTAAGGAAAGCTACATCAATCACATATAAAAACTTAGCGATGCTTTGTGATTATTTTAAATCCACTTCTATAAATGTTAGCCCCATTACCTAAAATTAGGTCCACCTTTGTAATTTGCTACATACAAAGAATGAATCAAAATTGCATGTAATATTGAAAAATATAAACAACTTAGAAAAATGTGTTGTCGTTTGTATAAAATCAATGCATTTTTGAGCAAGTATCGTATTTTAAGGTACTACACCATGATAACATGAATCTTCACACTAGTACACTCAGCTTATTCCGATGAGGCGCAAACACACATTCTAGTAGCTCAAGTTCACACTGAAATGTTTCTGCATTCAACTTAAAAAATACATTTAAATTATCTATGTACATTTTTTTCCAGTTCTTTACGACGCTGCTCTTAAAATGCAGTTTCAATATTGAATTCAAAAAATACCACACGCTTTTCCTGACTTACCGCCCCTACCATGACCGAGTTTTCTACAACACAAGGACAATACCTATCTCCTTCGATTCTCTCTCACAAATCCGACTTAACACGCAACTATCTAGTTTCCTCCTAGCTCTACATTTCTTCCCTAAAACCTTTTTTGAAACTTCTGAACAACACTGCTAGCAGGAGGCCTGGGAATGTCCCCAAATCCCTAATTCAGCTGTGTAAATAACCCTCACCCAACAATTGAAAAATCTGCTTCACAATATGTCCCATTTTGTTATGTTTACATTTGTACTTATTATGATTTATGACGTAGGTAAATCTATTAATATGTTATTAACAACATGATTGATTTGCCCTGGGGACAACCGACACATGTTATTCGAAAGAAATATTTCCTTACACTGAATTCCACTTGCACGCAGTCGAAACAACGATTTGATACGCTAAAAACGTTAAGTATGGTGAATCAGTGAGAAAACCTCTGTCGGTAGTGATCCAAGCAGTAGGGCGACACTCGATGTCTTTTAAGGTTAACATTATTGAACAGCTATTGTCACTATAAAAAAATGTCCGGTATAAGATAGGCATATGAACCAGCACGCTACGTCATTTAGCCCAAACAATCAATGCAAGGTATACAAATCACATAAGTAAATAATTGAAAGTATTTATTACAGAATAAATGAAGTATGGGACAGGACAAATCGTAAAACAAAAGAGGAGACAACAATAAACCAAAACGAGGACTGCAACAAAACAACAGAGGGCCATAAACCAAAGAAAAAAAGATCCAAAACACATTAAGACATGTCTGAAACCGAAAGTTAATATTGTATTAAGAATGAACGCGCAGTTTTCTTATGTTTTGTTCTATATTGATTTTTCTTCGATATTAAGTTACTTATTGTTGGCGGTAAGACACATTCCACGGTGGTTTAGTGTTACTGAAAAAAAACAATTGAAATAGTTGCTAACGAATATCGTATAAAATTTCGCCACATATTAACATTTTATTCAGCGTTTTTTTTTCGTTTGCGCATTTCGTCAACTAAAATAAAAAGAACAATTGTAATGTCGAAAATACTGAAAGTTATTTTACTCGTCCAAGCAACTTTTGTCGTTTCATCAGAATTGAAGATAAAAAGAGGAAAAAGGAACGTTCCATTCCAAAATATTTATAAAACAGACTATCTTTTATGGACTTTTAAAGCCAGAAGTGCTTCTCTTTGTGTTGCTTCGTGCGCAAGTCACATAGACTGCAGATCAGTAGCCTACAATCGAAATGATTCTAGATGTCAGGTGTATAGGAGAGACTTTAAAAACCAAGTTGTTGTCGGAATATCAGAGAATGGATGGACTCATTATGATGCTTTTCCAGGTAAGTGTGAACAATTCAGAACCAAGCTTTTTAACCGTCGGTGTTGTTAAATATTATTATTCCCAAAATGCAGGACCGAACGTACGGTTTTGTATTTCAAAATCATTAAAAGACAACACAATTATATAATTGTCCTGTGGGAAAAAACAGATTGGAGTGGACTACATTAACAGTAGGAAATGATTTAAAAAGTGCAAAATTATGAAACCATTAAAAATAAAATTGCAGTTAACCAAGGTGTTATAAAACATTTACAGTCATGAATGTAACTTGTTTAGTTTGAAGGTTTTATATAACACTCCAGCAGTTTCATTCAAATTTAGTTTGTAAAACTATATAAACGAGAATATAACAAAACTAAGTCAAAATTTACAAGTTGTCCATACATGCATCATAGAATATTCACAATTAAACGTCAAAAATTTTAAGAAGACATGGTCCGTTTGTTCAGATAAAAAACGGCCATCAAAATAATGTCGCTAATTATAGAATTATTTTTCTGTAATCTGTACTTGGTAAAGTTATGGAAAGGTATGTTAATATATAAGCAGGTAAAAAACTCCCTTCTACAAAATAAAATTATCACACCATTCTGTTACACAAAATGATTGCCTGTTAATCAATTTTTTGACATCACTAATTTGGGAGGAATCTCGATGCAGGGTGATCGTCTGTGATATTTTCAAAGCGTTTAACGAGTTTGGCACGCACTATGAACCAAAATAAGTACTGACATTACGGTAAAGAGCTCAAATTTAATTAATTGAAACTCATACTCTGTAAATTTACTGTTCATAAATCACTGTACACAATTCATACAGTTCACGTCAGTTATTTACAATTTTTATCATCTTTTACTGATAGCGAAGATGTTATGGTCTGTGTTCAGTCTTTCCGTATTGTGACTTGACCTTGCCGAGTCCACCACCTGGTGGAAGAGCTGGCAGCTCTGTGGAATTTATTGGAACTTTGTACAGGTTTAACGTTTTGCGGCTGATAAACCTTCCATGCTCACTTCCGGTAATTTATTGCACCCTTTTTGTTTTTGTTTTTGTATTCCAAACCTCCCGCTTGCCTCCATTGCTGTAAAATGCGAGTTGGTTCTTTGATTAAACTAGATGAGTATCATATACCACTAGTAACTAATAGGTGTATCAAACAATCATCAGTAAATGTTAAATTAACAGTAACTATCAGTTTCTATTAAAAAAATTTGTGGATATTAAAAAAATCAAAAGACCCGATAGACATCTTGAGGTCTGAATCTCTTACCCATTGTAACAGCATTAAAACATTTGATTTTTCTACACTCTTTAAGGCCATCCCTCATATGCAGCTTAAAACCAGGCTTAAAGATATGATAAAACGCTGTTTTCTTCAAATTTTATTTCAGAACTCAGGCACATTTCTGTGCAACATAAGCAAGTTATTATATCTAATACACAATAATACAGGTAATACAATACATTACATCATAAACGATTTCAAAACATGGGGGATAGTTAGTCCACAGGATTAGAATAATGGACATATTTGTTTGATAAAAGATGATAAAGTAACTTTTTGTAACAAAGTTTCAGTAAGCCAATCATTTTTGTTTCACAGGGACTGTTGACATAATATCGGGGAATATGCTTCAACCTTATTTCAAGAATATCAGGTGATTGACAAACATACAGGTAATGAAATTCATTGCCAATCTCTCCGGAAGTACATTTACTACATATTCGATTGCCTCTTGGGATATTTCGTCCTGTCTCTATAAGGAATGTAATATTTGATAATGTAAGCTTTGTAATATATGATCGTTGAGTTCAGACGTAGCAAATATGGTTCCATCACAAACTCGTTTTTAAATGTTAGATAGAATTGCCCTCTTGACGTATTTCTAAATTCAGTATACCACATTTAAATGAATTGATCTTTTAATATCTGTTTGGCATGAGTTTGTTAACCAGACAGAACTTACATATAAAGAATCAGACAAAATGAAAGTAAGACCAATTTCATTGAAAGTACTTTTTACAAATTCGATCCACGTTGAATCTAATAAACCATTCTTTTTCAAATTATATTGTAAAAGTGCAAATTTTGAGGATAATTTGTCATATCCAATCAAGCTATTCCAATAACATAATATTCGACATTTAATATCAACAATCAATGGGAAACGTCCAAGTTCACCATAAATTAAGCTTTTTGGTTTTGTCGTTCTTACTTTAAGAATTTTCATCAAAAATTGTAAATATACCTTTTCTGTATTATCATTTTTTTCATGACCAATAACCTCACAACCATAAAGCAAAATAGGTCGAACTAAGGAATTAAATATCTTAAGTTGTAAATCGATAGGAATATTGATATTTCTTATCTTGTAATAAAGAAAATACAGTGCTTTCTGAGCTTGTTGAGCAAGTTTTCTCTTTGCATTTTCAAAAGTTTTATTGAAATTGAAAAGAATACCCAAATAGTTAATAGAATCACGATTATCTAGTTCATTATCATTAAACATAAACTTCACATTTTAAGTAAACATTCTTTTAAAGAATATCACTACTTTTGTCTTGTCGACATTTACATGAAGCTTCCATTCATTACAATAATCACTTAACATATTTAGCATATTTTGCATGCCTTCGACACTTTCTGAGATAAGAACAGTATCGTCTGCGTAGAGAAGTAGAAAAACTCTTAAGTAATATTCTAACATATCACTACCTAAATTATCAATTAAACTTAGTGATTCTACACAATTGATTTGTAAAAAGCTTTCTAAATCAATAATGAACAATGAAAATAGAAAGGAGATAAATTTTCTCCCTGACGAACCCCTATATTACAAGAAAAGAAATCGAATTAAATGCCATTTGTTGATACACATGATTTAACATTCTGATAAAGGTTGTAAATAACCTAATAACATTTTCCTTTTATATTGTTTTTTAAGTAATTTCTGCCACAGGCCGTCTCTCCAAATAGTATAAAACGCTCTACTAAAATCTACAAATGTACAAAAAATCTTTTTGTTCTTTGAAAGATATAAACTAATGAGTGATTGTAAAATGAAAATATTGTCAACTGTTGAGTGTGAATTTTTAAAACAAGCTTGTGAATGGGAAATAAGATTAACTTTATCTGAAAATCTAGCTTATCGATCATTCAAAATACCCGTGAATACCTTCTCAAGACAGCTCATTAAAGTGATACCTCTATAGTTTTTTGGTTCTTTTTGACTCCCTTTATTTTTATATTACGGAGTTATGATCCCAACAGACTTTCTGGGACAATTCCTTTATCAAAAAGAAAGTTAAACAATTTTACATATATAGGAATCATAACATGTAATGAGTATTTTATGTATTCGTTAGTTACACAATCAAGACCACTTGCCTTATCATTTTGAAGATTCATTACAACGTTTTCTATCTCTGCAATAGTTATAGGAAAATTTAAAATTTCATCATTCTCGAAATTAATTTCCTTATTTACATCTTTATCGGGAACAGCTTCATCGTCATCAGACGTATTCATTTCTTTAAAATAATCATACAATTCTTCCAATGCTACATCAACCATATTGGTCTTCTTTTCGGAGACACGATTCAAAAGCTTTCAAATTTTTTTTGGATTAGACTTTGAAGACGTTCGGAGTTTAGAAGTTATCGTATCTTGAAATTTGTTAAAACCATTATTCATAGCACGCTTGTAGTCCTTACTAGCATTAGCTAGAATTTATTTATTTATTTATTTATTTATTTATTTATTTACCGATTTATTTCAGTTTTCGATGCATAATATTGTTTTCGTGCTGCATTGAACTTTTCTTTACAAATATCATCAAACCATGGACGTTTACTGGTTTTTGCTTACAGACGAATTTTTTCGAACGATGCCCAAGGTTGCTTTAGCAGAATCGTTAAAAAGTGTGTAAATACCATCGACTATCACGTTAATTAATATTCTCAACATCGATTTCACTACTCGCATTCTGAAGGTTTCTAAGCTCATTGACCATAAAATTTCAGTCGGTAAACTTTTCATCCTTAACAATTCGACTGATGAAATCATCAGACTTTCCGTGATCCCAACGCCTCGCTCTATTTCTGTTATTCTTACGTTTATCTGTGTCACGATCCTCTGTTACTAAATTCATAATACTATCTAGAGTTAGAAAAATCGGCTTATGAATGTCCGAGAACATGGAAGTAAATTCCCCTATCTCAAATGCAGATATATAAGACAACATGTTAGATAAACACAAACAATAATCTACTATAGTTAAGTCTTTACAGGTGCGCTCACCCCTTTACCTATCATTTCCATCTCTACCATTTATAATATATACATTATTTTTTCTACAAAAATCTAACAGTTTGTGACCATATGTATTTGGTCTACCTGTACAAGTGCTATTTCTTTCTAAAGGAAGACCAGCTCGTAATACATTTTCGTAGTCATACATAAAGGTTATAAGATCTGGATCATCATACAAATCAAAGATATCTAATAATGATTCATCAGGTTGTACAAAATCTGGTAAATTACTTGTTTTAGCATTAAAGTCACCTAAGAAGCATATTTTGTCACCCGATTTATAAAAATCAAACATTTAAGATTCTATCTCAGTTAAAGCCTCATCTGATGCATACTCAGTATTTTCTGGAGGAATATAAATATAGCCTAATAACAGATCAAATTTTATTCTATCACTTTTCATTCTCATCCATAGAACAAAATCTGAATCAGATTCTAAGAATTCAATGATTTCATTTAAAGAATTTTTATAAACAATAATGAGACCCCCTGATTTTTTCAAACATTTCTTTCTATGTTTTGCCTTAAAATTATATTCTTCAGGTAAATCTAACCTGTCATAAATATCAGTTTTTGTTTCTTGAAATAAAAATATATCATAATTCTTTATAAATAACAGAAAATCTGGATTCAAGTCCACAAACATTCAGACAACATATTTTCAGTTTAGTTAAATGACAAGATTCTTTGTTCAAAGTATATTTTTTTCTCTATCCCGCCTGTCCTACTTGAATCTGACATGTCCCCTGGCTGCCTGCTCACCTGGCACAAACGTTGACCATGCACATACAGCTTGTCAACCACAAAAGTTGCTCGTTTACCTTGGTCTCTAAATTCTTTCAACATCGGTACAAAGCTCCTTACGCCGATTACTAATTTCCTGTGGGTACTGAGAGTAGACTTTTTGTGGTTAACCCTTCAGGTTTTCTTGTGATGCCTTGATAACGGATTCTTTATTCTTAAATTGAACGAATCTAGCCACTATTCCTGGTGTTTTTCTATGGTTATTATTTATTTTGAGACGATGGACATTTTGGAATTCAATCTTGTCGGTCAACTTCAGTTCATTTACCATGAAGTGACGTAAAACTGCCTCCGTGTCTTCTTTAACATTTGGATCTGGACTAAATGCTTCAGGTATATTTTCAAATATGAGATTGTACTTCATGGATCTTGTTTGTTGTTCTAAAAGAGTTTCATGTAGCTCGTTCGTTTGTGTTTCTTACTCTCTGCGGGAGAACTCTAACTCTGATATTCTATTATGAAACTGTGCCATATCAGCATCTTTAACAGTTAATTTTCGATCCTGGTTCTGGACCGTTTGCTTTAACTGATAAATATCTTTATCAACTGCATCGAATTTTCCCTCAATAATTGATAATCTTTTACACACTCTATCAAGTAGATCCAGTTTTTTTAACCTTATCTGTATATCTTGCAATATAACTGGTAAATTTGGTTGTAAATTGTACCCTTGTACTCCATCATCACTTGAAAATTGATTTGTTGACATTGTTGGCACGGGATAACCTTGACCTTGTCCCGTTACAATTGGATGTGTATTCGGCTGTACCAAATTGTGTATCAGCGTTGAAGTGTACATATTTTGCATCATTGGTTGTAAGGTGTGAAATGTTTGTTTAGAACCAGGTGAAAATATGACAGGTGCTGGTCCATATAAGGCCTGGTTGGCATTGTGTACTGCGTTATAAGTTAAATTGTTTTGGGGGCTGTGTTCGACTGCATACTTGACTCACTTAAATTTAATCGCTTTCGCTTCGATTCACCCATAACACTGTCTCTTCGGTAGATCAAAGTCTGTATTTGCAAACTTCTTCATGAAGTCGACACTAAACATTGTTTATAATCATTGTCTGTAAACAGAGAAGACTTCTTCAGACTGTGCAAATCCAATGTTTTTCTCCTGGTCAACACACACCTGCCCAACACTATCAACCATGTTTTCAAATAGAACTGAAAGAGCCGATATAAATACTTGGTAATTAGTCATGACAGAACTTACTTTGTCATGAATGACTCCAAATCTAATACTTAATATACTGAAGACCAAATCTGTCATCTGTTAGATTTTCTGATTGACAACATATTCGTCATGTTTGGAGATGATTTTCAACAGACTGTTGGTATTCCAATGGGTCCTAATTGTACTCCTCTCCTTACCAACCTGTTTTTGAACTCGTATGAAGCTGAGTTCCGGGAAGGTCTATTGAAGAAAGAAGTAAAAACACTGACCGAGACCATTAATTTAACATTCCTCTATATTGATGATATTTTGTCCCTCAACAATGATTAATTTGGTGCATATTTACATTCAATTAACCCTAGCGACCGTACATTTTAAAGACACCATCAATACACTAAGGTCAGCCTCTTACTTACACCTACTTCTAGAAATAGACCAAGAAAAACTACAAACTAAACTCTACGACAAACGTGATGACTTCATCTTTACTATTGTCAACTTTTAGTTCATTGACAGCAACATTCCAGCAGCTCAAGCGTATGCTGCGTACATTTCACAACTTACACGTTATTCTACATTCTGCGATATGTATTCGATTTTCCAGACCAATAACTGCTGTTGACTGCTAAACTACTCTAAAAAGGAAGTGTTCCTATTCCTGGATTTGACTTTTCCCAAGACATTTCAATGAGTAACTCTTATAAGAGGCAGGTATTGCTTACTCGTCCACCCATGGTTTTTTATTGGTTTCGGGTTACTCTCTTTCTGTTTTATTTGAGTTTTTTGGTTTTTGTGTTGTGTTTGTCTCAATCCAGATTGGTAACTGTCCTTTTTTGGCTTTTGCTGTTCGATAGGTTTTCTTTCAGTAAAATTCGAACAGTGTATGGTAATGTCAGACGTTATTTTTATTCATAATGACAATGTTCATTATTTAACTACAAAACTACGAGACTGTATTGGTTTTTGAATTACCTCAAATACGTTGCAATATTATAATTAACGGGGAATTATCTTTGTGTAATGAATACTGGGGTTCCACATGTCACGAATCAATTATATGCCCCCAACTCTTCCTTGCATTAATAGACGAAACAGTTAATGATAGTCAAGGCAACATAAGCTTGTTTGCCAATGACACTAGTCTTTACTGAATCTAGCGGTAGATTTTCTAAATAGCGAATTAAATAAAATATACATGTAGCTACAACAGTGGCTTGTTATCTTTAATCACTGCACATCGCTTCCAAATCTCCTTACGAAAAACGGATATAATCAGTCGATAAATATAAACGCTAGGGTTTGATATTTTTCCCTAGACGATACTTAGAAGAATCAAGTAAAACAATATAAAATTATAACAGACTTCACCTTAATAGGAAAACTTTAAATGAAACTATCGCTAACAAATTGATGAAATTGGCGATAAGTGTCATTTTTACAAATAAATCTATTTATATATCACACATATCTATTATACTGTTTACAATTGCAGCTCAATGCCAATATGGTTGGACAGAATGGGGAGGCCACTGTTACTACTTTTCGATTGATCAAAGGAGTTGGCAAAATGCGCAGGTTCGAGAAAAATTATAAATGAAAAAGCACTTATAATATTGTAAGCGACACAGGATACTATTTTTCCAACGCACGTAATTTTATTCTTTTCTGTAATAGAAAAACTGCACGATAACTGACTAAACAACAACAGCCAAAGTATAGAGACCATAACATAAGTGCTGATTGGTAACCTTACATAAATTTAAATTATGGATGTTATGTAAATTTTTGTTTCCTTAATTTCTTTGTATGGTGTGTGTTTTTCCGACGCAGTCGGTATTATATTCACTTTTTACCCTTTGACCTCATGACACTTCACCTCTCGTTATTCTGTTTCTTGATTGGTTAAAAACCAATTGGACGGGGGTTCGAAACAGGGTGGTAAATTGGCCAGGGGCTCGGAACAGGGTGGTAATTCACCTTTCAAATTGTGTACTATTATTATTAGATTTTACCGTCTGTTTGTTTATAAAATTATTTCATAGTGCAATTTAAGTATAAAGAACGATAGAGATGGCCTGCAGTTTGTAAAATTTTATATCAAACAACTTGTACAAAAATGTTAAAATATTTTTTATTTGAAGTACAGCGCAAATTAAATGCATATTAACACGCTGGATTTAAAAACCAATTGGACGGGGGTTCGGAACAGGGTGGTAAATTGGCCAGGGGCTCGGAACAGGGTGGTAATTCACCTTTCAAATTGTGTACTATTATTATTAGATTTTACCGTCTGTTTGTTTATAAAATTATTTCATAGTGCAATTTAAGTATAAAGAACGATAGAGATGGCCTGCAGTTTGTAAAATTTTATATCAAACAACTTGTACAAAAATGTTAAATATTTTTTATTTGAAGTACAGCGCAAATTAAATGCATATTGACACGCTGGATTTTAGCGGGCTTATATGGAGGATAAAAAAGACGAAGAGACGAAATTTTAATTAATTTCTAAATACAAATTAACAATCATTTTATATTCATGTCGATATTAAATTAAATGTATTATTGTTCTTGGGCGTCCGTCGTAGTACACACATAGATAGAGAGTTGTGGCTCTAATTGTAAAGTATACTTTGCTTATTCAGTAAATTTTAAACTATAAACATTTTATTACAAAATTTCTAATATTCAATTTGTTTACATTATAGTATAACTGCTTTGGTGCTCGCAGAAAAACTTCATTTCTATATCTTAGGCATTGGGTTTCAATACATAATAGCAATAAACTTTCTGGAATACATGTACATGTACAGCAAAGTACATGTAGTTGTATGTACATTATCAATTTTAGGTTAACTGTATGCTTGGTAAATCTGTTAATATCGAAAACACGTAAATAAAAGGGGGCACACATGTATAAATGAATAATTTCAAACTCGTTTAATCTGGGACTAGTGTTAGTTTATAGGTTCATGATTTCATTCACGTAGTAATAATTGTCCGTCAGTACTTCCCCCAACAAATTTCCATCAAACATTTCTGGTCTATTGTATGACAATAAAGGCGATGCGTAGTTCAATGCATAACTCAATTTATATCTTTACTGCGTCGGTTATCTTTTTTAAAGATAGTACTTGTTTACACTATGATCGATACGTGCAATAGTACCTAATTGTCCAGTATTGTTGATAATTTTGAGGAAGACCGCAAAATAGGTCGAAAAGACGGTTTTCAGCTTACGGAGTCTTTTGTTTCACCTAATATGTTCCATTGGAGATTATAAATATTCTTGATTTATTATATAGAAGACATGGCATATTAGACGTACAAGCAGAATTGTAAGCTAGTTTTTAAAGATGATATGTATTTCCCAAACGTTTTGTCTGTCAATATATTTTCCTAAACTCATACTTTAATACATTGTATTACTTTTAAAGTTGGGGCCTCGGCGGCCGAGTGGTTAAGGTAGTTCCACCTTACTATTGATCACGTGGTCTGTAAACATTAAGATTCCATTCTCAATGCAGTCATGGTTTACTCGACTCCAATCTTAATTGACAAGGATTGCCAGTTTTCTTACCGCAGGTCGGGGGTTTTCTCTGGGTACTCTGGCTTCCTACTCCAACAGAAACTGGACGCCATAATATAACTGAAAATTTGCTGAAAGTGGCGTTCAAACGACATTCAAATATACAAAACTAATAAACTTTGTACCTTTACTCGAACGTTTTACCGTCGTCATAAAAATACCTTACAACACCACTATCACCTTTAACCTGTAGACTGTAACTATCAGAAAAAACATTTATAAACAAAGAATTGTGTGATAATTTGTTTACAGAGCATAATTTTATAATATCTTAAATGATTTGACATGTTTAAGTTGTTTTTTTCGGCTTTATTAATAATTACTAATTCAGATACATATTTTTATTGTATCCTATATCACTGTCTATTTATCTGTATAACAAAATATTTCTTTTCAGCTAAAATGTTCGTCGATGGGAGCAAATTTCGTCAAGACAAATGACGCAACTGAGAATGCATGGATTGTTTCTATTTTAAAAAGTATGCGAACTTCTTTCTTTGTTAATAGCTAAAATTTATATTTACATTAAAGCGCTTAATTTTTTAGGAAAGCGTTAAATCAGTTCAAACATAATTGTACTAATTTTTTATCTTTAATGTTTATCCGAGTGGTTAAAGTAGTTAGAGATCTATTATGATCGAGTGCTCTTTAACAGTGAAATTTGGGCCTTACTCTGAGTTAACAAAAATTGTCAGGTTTACACTGTACTCCGGCTTCTTCCCCCATCAAACTGGTGGTAACGATACAGCTAAATAAGTAAAAATCTTAACATAATTAATAAAATGGAATTTAGCAACTCTATAGTCAAATATATACAATACAATAGTGTTATGTTATTTATCCAAATGCATTTGGCTTTTTTTAAAAAGCATTAAGTGGCTTCAAGCAATTAAATGTTACATAAAAACAACAAAAAAATATAAGTGCAAAAAATAAGACATGATTCTTAAAAACAACTAATACTTATTTCAGGTCTACACGGACAGAACGCCTGGATAGGAGCTAACAGAATCGGCCAAGTATTTGGTACATGGGTCTGGGTTTATGACAACTCTGTGTTAACCTACAATAACTGGGCTGATGGTGAGCCATCATATGGCTCGGAAGAATGTGTTATTATATGGACAGACTACTGGGCGTCTACGGCAAACAAATATCGTTGGAATGATAATGAATGTTATAACCTATACTACTTCATATGTGAAAAATGATTTATATTATGGTTTAAACACTGTATGTACCTATAAATAATTTTGTCAAGCAAAGTAACCTAAATTATTTCCTTTCACATCCTTTTACATATGTGCTTACCTCTCGTCTTTTCTATTTTGCTAATTGCCTGAAAATTATTTTATACGATTTTACCTACTTTTAAAACAACACTTAATATTTAAGTCGTAAGAATGAAATACTGACAATAGAACCTTTAAGATAACATTTGGTTTAGACAAAGTGGATTTACTTTAATGCGAATCAGACATGCCTATACTGTGTCTACAGTTTCCTTTATTTTTCTAGTATCTCACCTGTTTGTCGAAATATGTACAGTAAAATTACTTCTCTGAAACATAATACATCGAGGCTTAACTAAATCCTCATAATAACCAATATTTCAATTTTTATTAATTGAAATTATTATTTCATTAATAATATTATTAAATATGAAATTAATATAAATTTATATAAAATCATAAATATTCATATATATATTTATATATGAAATTATTATTTCAAATTAAACTTTCAATAATACTATTGGTAACCAATAGTTACCAATAATATAATCTGTATTATTAAAGCAGCGAAATAAACACAGAAGGATTACAAACTAAAGAAAACGGCTGAGCCGGAAAGGAAATAACTACAAACAAAGAATCATATAGGTACTGCTCAGAAAAATACGACACCTGTTCTTCAACTCTTCTTCAATCGATGTATGTTTCAGGTCCTGAACAGCAATGACGACATAAATTGTGAAACTCATTTTTATAAAAGATGTATATGAATTTTAATCATCTATGAAACTATGAATCAAACTAAACTTATTATCTGAATTTTTTAAAAACGCAGCTCAAGTGCAGTATTTTTTCTTCTATCTATCAGAATATTGACTTTTCCAGTCCTTTCTCATTAAACAATGTCAGAAGCTTGAGTACTCAAACCAGAATGGGCCAGCGTAAAGTGTTCGGGAAAGCGAGAATTCGAGAATACGGACGTGTGATTTCCGGAAATGGTTCACCAGCGAACCGAAATCCATATATATCTGCGTATGCATTTCAGTTTATGTCCGGTCATCAAACAAGGTCACATTGTATCAGTAAAATTGTGCTTCGTCGTTGGTTTGGATATATAAATATTCTTTTTTAGTATGTATTTATGTTTTTCTTGAAATAAAAAAAAAACTGTTATTTTTTTTGTTTAGATTGTGATTAGGTGTTGGTTATATCTGAATAGTATCATTGTATTACGTACGTGTACCAAAAACCTCGAAAATAAAATGGATTGTATTGCAATTTCTTAACGACATTCTTAAATTCAGGATTTTAGTATTTGTTGAAGAAAATAACAAAAATGTAGTCGTTTTATTAGTTTTTACATGTACGTGAAATAAAGACATAATGCTTGTTTAAGACCTTTGACATTACGTTGCATCTTAAACTCGTTGTTATGTCGTCGTCTGTTTGTTCCTTACAAATTTGCACACTGTCGTCGATGTTGAATACTGTAAAAAAAAAGTCATTTTAGATCAGAGAGTCTTTCATAGAATCTGTTTTTAAAATGTCTCTGGTCTATTTTTTGTACGCAGTTTGTAAAGTAACGCAGGTTCTTCTCCCTCGTTGATAAGGTCGTCATCTGTTTGTTCCTCACAAATTAGTACATTATCGTCGATGTTGATATACTCGTGTAGATCTGCCCTCGTGTTGATTTGAGTAGCAAGTCTGGTTAGTAGTTTGTCGTCGGGATTTTTGTCACTGGAGTCTGAGTTGTTGCTCTCATTGTTGTTTGGTATACTAAAGTTTGCGTGTCTTAAACAGTTGGAAGTCGTCTTGTAAGTAACCATACCTATAGGGTTTCAAATACAGTTAAGACGTAATTCATCTCAATCAATTTATTCAGGTAATACCATTTGAGAAGATTAACTACAAAGAAAAATGTGAGAACAATAATAAACCTGAGTGAACGAGTAAAACGTCTGAGATGAATATTACAATAACGCAATTATAAGTGAAATATCTACATAATATAAAAAACTATAATGAAAACATACTGGATATTCAAATGTAAATACGTTTGTGTAATTGCGACCAAAAGTGTGGGGTTTTTAGTTAACCGAAAGTGCGAGTTTGTTTATGGCTTGACCATCTTCCAACACAAATATAATGTGTGCATATAAGATATATTACAGATATTTTGTAGTCACCATATGTGTTTTATAGGTGTTGTCTTATATAACATGTATCTCAAAGTTATTATTGTTTGCATACATGTAGAATACGTATGAAGCATGACTGGGAATATTTCATAATATTTCAAACTTATTTACCGTATTGGTTGACTCATTTAACCCTCAAAATTGCTGTATTTTACACTAATTTGGACCAAACATCTAAACACCTCCAGGGTATAATCGATAGTGGGGAAAGAAACGCTATTATTTTAACATAAAAGAATTGAAGGATTAGACAAATAAATGATTTCGTCCCTTACTCTCACAACATTCCGGCCACTTAATTGTGGTTAAAGTGAACACAATTATCAAACATTTCAAATATAGTCAAAATTCAGTCTTTGGAATATACAAAGAATTATGAGTCAGCTTCTAATACTAAAACGAGTTTCACTATTGGCCTGGTTAATTCTGTTGAACATGTTTTTACTCTAACAGAACGAACTGTTTCAGACTTGTCCTTGTGTAATTCAACCACTCGACCAAGATTCCAAAAATTCCTCGGCGTATTATCCTGAATAAGGACTATGTCTCCTATTTTAACATTTCGCTTTTCCGAAATCCATTTCTGCCTTTGTTGCAACATAGGGAGGTATTCACTAGTCCAACGCTTCCAAAATTGATCTGATAAAAATTGAATTTGTTTCCAGCGTCTTTTCACATAGTTATCAGATTTCGAAAAAAATCCTGGTGGAAAATGCTCTCCAGGTTTCAGCAAAAGTAACTGATTCGGGGTTAGTACCTTAACATCGTTAACATCATCAGATATGTTCGATATTGGTCGACTGTTCAACGTAGCTTCTACTTCACAAAATAATGTACTTAGACCTTCATCGTCAAGTCGAATGATTTGTTCCTGCATTAAAGAGTACAGAATCTTACGTACCGATCTGATTAATCTTTCCCAGATTCCTCCAAAGTGTGATGCTGCGGGAGGATTGAAAGTCCACTCGATTCCTTGCTGGCACATGAAATTATTTAACTGTTCTATGTTCCATTTGTCGATTTCTGTTCGTAGCTCTCGTTCGGCTCCTATTAAGTTGGTACCATTATCAGATCTAATGTATTCTGGACTTCCTCTACGGGCAATAAATCGCCGTATTCCGTTAATACAGGAGTTAGTATCCATAGCGTGTGCTACTTCCAAATGCACAGCACGTGATGTCATACATGTAAAGATCATTCCGTATCGTTTCACTGAAGATCGCCTCTGCTTAATGTAAAATGGACCAAAAAAGTCCATTCCGATCATAGTAAATGGCGGTTTATCGGGTAAAAGTCTTTCTTTCGGTAAATTTGACATCTTCTGTTCCATAAATTGTCCTTGATACTTTCTGCAGGTAACGCATTTCGATACGATACTTTTTATAATTAAGCTTGCACCTATAATCCAAAATCGCTTTCGAAGTTTAGCTATCATTGAGTTTCTGCCCAAATGTCCAACGGATCTATGTATGCTCTCAAGAATCAACCTGGAAATTGGCGAGTCCTTCGGTAAGATGATCGGATGTTTAGCATCGAATGACAATTCAGCATTTTCTAAACGTCCGCCTACTCGTAACAAACCATCTTCATCTAAATACGGATCCAATTTGTAAAGTTTTGATTTTTTCTTTTGGATTTTCGCTTTCTCTGACTGTTGAAGAGCACTAATTTCCTCAGAAAAATAATTTTGCTGTACAATTCGAACTATCACAATTTCTGCTTGAAGCAATATCTTTGCAGTCAAATAAGTCGTAGTTGTCCGTTTTATCACTTCCCGTGTAATAGGCTTGTCTTCTAATCGTTTAATTTCAACGCGTTTCTTCAAAAAATTAAACACTTGAAGAAATCTCCCTACAATACGCTTCGTTTTCGGCCAATTTGAGAAATATGTCAATAGTTTATCCATTATTTCGTCGATTGATTTCATATGAGTAGCAGCGTTTACTATAGCTGAAGGGTTTACTTCTGAATCATTTATAGGAATATTTCTGTCGAATTCATAAACTGGCCATTCGGTTTCAGGCTGCCACAAATAATGTGGACCATGAAGCCATTCTGGTTTCGTTGTGAACGTAGACATTTTCATGCCTCCTGACGCAAGATCCGCAGGATTCTGTTTCGTATTCACATAATTCCACTGTTCAGGTTTTGATCCATCACGAATCACTTCTAAACGATTTGCAATAAACGTGTGAAATCGGGTGCTCGTGTTGTTTATGTAGCGTATGTCGGACATGCTGTCGGTCCAAAACAAAACTCTAATTACATTGTAATTCAACTCTTTCAAGATAACTTTACTGAGTTTTACGGCTCTTGTCGCTGCTGTCAATTCCATTCTAGGTACAGTAATTTTCTTCAGCGGGGCGACTCGCGACTTTCCAAGTACAAAAGCGCAATGAATTTTACCAGTTATGTCGACAAGTCTGAGGTAAAATACCATACCGTACCCTATGTCACTGGCATCAGAGAAACAGTGTAATTCACAAATTTCTACAGCTCCGAAATCGAAAGGTTTATAACAGCGAGTAAGTCGGATCGTTTTCAGCTCTTCCAGTTGTCTTAACCAGTCGTTCCACTTACGCAGCTCAGGTTCATCTAGTTCCTGATCCCAACTAAACCCCCGTTTACAAAGTCCTTGCAAGATTGATTTTGCTAACATTACAAACGGGGACACAATACCGATCGGATCGTAAACCGAACTGGTTATTGAAAGGATACTTCTTCTCGATGCTTGTCTGTCTTTATACACTGTGTTAAATCCAAAGTTATCTGTTTCGATAAACCATTGAATTCCTAAGGCGCGTTCCGTTGGTAAGTCATCGTCAATACTCCATTTCTGGACTTCCTTAGCACGTTCTCGTTCCGGAATCAAAGCTATCACATTCAGTGAATTACTTATCAACTTTGTGATATGAAATCCTCCGTCGTTGCACAAAGACGTTACGTCGTTTATCAGTTTAATCGCATCATCTTCTGAAGGAACAGACGATAAGCAGTCATCAACATACATACTGTTCTTGATCGTGATAGCCGCTAAAGAATCATATTTATCTCCGTAGTCAAATGCAGATTGCCTTAATGCGAAATTGCAACAGCTAGGCGATGATGTCGCACCGAATAAGTGTATTGTCATTCGGTATTGTTTCGGTTGGTTATCTAGATTCCCTTCTGGCCACCAGAAGAATCTTAAGCAATCTCTGTCGTTTGGCGGTACTTGCACTTGGTGAAACATAGCTTCTATGTCTCCTAAAATCGCAATCTTTTCTTCCCGAAATCTCAGCAAAACGCCCAACAAGTTATTGGTTAAGTCTGGGCCTTGCAAGAGTTGGCTATTTAGGGACGTTCCCAAATAAGTGGCTGAACAGTCAAAGACTACGCGTATTTTATCTGGTTTCTTACTGTGGTAAACTCCGTGATGCGGAATATACCATACTTTGCCGTCGTCTCTATCTAACATATTTTTCGGCACTATTTCCATATAACCCTTTTCTAAAAGTTTGTTCAAAAAGTCGGTATAGTCAGTTCTCAGTTTCGGATTATCTATGAGCTTTCTTTTTAAGCTTTTAAGTCTGTTGATACATTGAATTGAATTATTATGCAACTTGATATCCGAGTCTCTAAACGGAAGTGCTATCACATAATGACCGTGTTCTTGTCGTATCGATTCGTTTACGATTTCAATAAACCTCTTATCTTCTAAGGAATCTTCCCTTCGATCGTCGATTATACGCTCAGGAAAGTCATGGTTAATAGATTCTTTGACAAGATACTCTAACTTAGACTGGTCCTCAAGTAATTGAACAACTTCCGCAAGTTGTGTCCTATTAACAACTCCAAACGAATCGGTACCGCTATTTTCTCGTATCAAGTTCCACACAATCCATCCGAGCCGTGTTCTCGTCGCATGAGGTGCTCCTTTTGGTCCAGTTGCGATTTCGAATGGAGCATAGGCATCGGCGACATTATTTCCAATCAAAAGTCCAATAGGTGTATCGAGAACCGGATATTTAATATCAGACAAGTGACTCCATTTTTCGATTTCCTCAGTCTTAGGAATATGATCATCGGAGACTGGCATTTTGTCTTTAGTATAAATTTTCGGTAGTTCCACGACGTTTTCCATATCAAAATCCATTACTTCTATACCATTTACGGCCAAAGTGTTCATAGTGAAAGGTTCGCCCATCGTGTTAAGTCGAATTCGGTATCGTTTACCATTGCTACCGAGCTTACGTAAAAGATCATCGGTGCAAAAAGAAACACTACTTCCGGGATCAAAAAAAGCATATGTGTCAATTACTTGTGCTTTATTCTTTAACCTTACTTTGACGGGTATAATGGCCATTGCACATGACATATCTCCGGCCCCTAGTTCGGTCCCACTATCAACTACTTGTGTTGTACTGGTTATTGGTTTATCTGATGATTGACGATTTGTATCGGTTGATCCCGGTGTATCTTTCTCCTTTAACGTTTTACTCTCATCATGAAGTAGTGTCGGATGTCTTCTTTTACAAATCTCACAAAAGAGTCGATTTCTACATTCTGCACTTCGATGACCTCTTTTTAGGCATCCATAACAATGACCCTTAGATTTCAAGTGATCATGCCGTTTCGAAATCGGAATAGTAAGTATTTCTCGACAATCTTCTAGTTTGTGATTAGAACCAGAACAATATGTACAGTTCTGACTATTATGGGGTTTCGGTGTTTCCTGTTTTACCTCGGTTGCAAAAGTAGCTCTACTGGGTTGTGAATTTATCGGTTTTTGTGAATTCTGTGACTTGTTACTCTTAATGGTCTTCGAACTTTGCGAGTTAAAGGTTAACGCTGGTTTACCGTAAATAGGATCGTTAAGTTTCTTTGCTTCTAACTGCACAAAATCAACAAAGTCTGATATTTTCACTGGTACTTGTTTGTCTCTTATCTTTAGCACTACATTTCTCCATCGGTCATGAAGGTACAAAGGAAGTTTTTGCATTAAGAGTTTGATGTTTTCAGAGTATTCTTATATTCTGATCGCCTCTATACTATCAATAGCGTTTCTGCATTCTATTAGAAACAGTGAAAATTCATCGAGCGATTTCGCGTCACCAGGAGGAATATTTGGCCAACTTAGAGCCTTTTTTACGAACGCATTTGCGATAACTTCTTCATTACCATATCGCTCGTGGAGTTGTTTTATTGCTAAACTATATGCGTATTCTGATGTTAGCTGTCCGTAACCGGATACCACCTTTTGAGCTTCGCCATAAGTATACTGTTCTAGATAGGTCATTTTCTCGTCTTCAGTATCGGAATTCGCAACAATTCTTGTATTAAACTGTCTGATACATTTTCTGAATTCCAGAGGATCACCTCCGAACTTTTTTATTTCTGAAACCGGCTTTCTTAAGTGTTTAATTACATCATGGTTGTCATTATAATAACTCGAGGTCACATTGTTACTAAGATCTATTCTACTATCGATGTGCTCTTGTCGGTTTTCTGAAACGTTAACTGTATTAACTGGATCCACAGTTGAGCTAATGTATAGCTTTCTTTCGTTTTGATCGTGTCGTGTTGGGGATGTTGTCGGTATGTATGGTCTGGCGTTAACATTTAGTTTGCTCTGTGTGTCTGCAGTATGTGTATTTTTCTGTATACTTGTAGTCGATCGAGACTTGCGCAAACTTAATCGATCTTCGGACTCTGAGTCTATATTTGTCTGTTTCTCGTATTTGTCCAGAATTTTCGTCTTAGCGTCAGAAATTGCGATATCAGTTTTTAACTGTAGCTCTTCCTCGTCGAGTTTTATCTTCATTTTGACTAATTCTATTTCTTTTCTCTTTTCTAGCGCTATCATCTTAGCTTTGAGTTCTGCCTGTTTTTGTTCCTCTTTCAGTTTTTTGGAAGATATGCTACTAATTTGACTTCCTGTTGATACACTTGCCTCAGAACTATGTGGACTAGATCTATGTGAATGTCTACTGTTTTCTGACCATTTATTGTTCTGACTCTGTTGCTCTTCACTTGTAGCACTGAAATACTTCTGTATAGAATCTTTAAAGTCTTTAAGTAGTTTATCTCTATCCGAGAAAGTATTTACGTATGCCTCTTTATCGTCGTTTGGCATTCTAGGCAGGATACTCTGATGATGCTCTAAAAACGCTTCATAACAATCCATCCAAATACTATGCTTAGCTCGGACTGTGTCAAACGGTAGTTCCCGATTAACCATGTATTTGATCGAATCGGAAAGTTTTATTAGCTTCTTGAACATTTTCTCAGCTTTATCAAGTTCATAATCTCTAGCTTTTGCGGTAAAAGTGCGTGGACGTACTCCACCATCGTCTTTTCGATTTTCGTCCATTTTTTCGGCAGTTGGATTTTCTAACGACAAAGGGTTGACTATCTCGGCACTTTCTTCTTTAATCTGTTTAGTGTCGTCTGTACCCGTTGCTTGATCCATCGTGGCCAATACGTTAATGATATAGGGTTTCAAATACAGTTAAGACGTAATTCATCTCAATCAATTTATTCAGGTAATACCATTTGAGAAGATTAACTACAAAGAAAAATGTGAGAACAATAATAAACCTGAGTGAACGAGTAAAACGTCTGAGATGAATATTACAATAACGCAATTATAAGTGAAATATCTACATAATATAAAAAACTATAATGAAAACATACTGGATATTCAAATGTAAATACGTTTGTGTAATTGCGACCAAAAGTGTGGGGTTTTTAGTTAACCGAAAGTGCGAGTTTGTTTATGGCTTGACCATCTTCCAACACAAATATAATGTGTGCATATAAGATATATTACAGATATTTTGTAGTCAACATATGTGTTTTATAGGTGTTGTCTTAATTAACATGTATCTCAAAGTTATTATTGTTTGCATACATGTAGAATACGTATGAAGCATGACTGGGAATATTTCATAATATTTCAAACTTATTTACCGTATTGGTTGACTCATTTAACCCTCAAAATTGCTGTATTTTACACTAATTTGGACCAAACATCTAAACACCTCCAGGGTATAATCGATAGTGGGGAAAGAAACGCTATTATTTTAACATAAAAGAATTGAAGGATTAGACAAATAAATGATTTCGTCCCTTACTCTCACAACAATACCCATGCTTGTCTGAGTTCTCATTATCTTTGGGCTCAAAAGTTTGAAGAATTAATTTTAACAGGAACGCCCTATAACAATATTATATGATTGTGTATCAAATCATTACGATTCACCACAAATTTTCTTAAAAAAGTTATACGTCATTCCTGTCTTCGTCTTCTTATCTATCCAACCACGCGGTAGATTGCTTAAATTCATTTATTCTTAACCTTTAACCTTTTCAATGACTTAAGCACCTGATATTAGAATATACCAATTTCTTCATTTGACTAAACCACAATAATAAATACTTCATTTCTTCAAAGTTCATTAAAATCCCCCGTTTTATGTTTTATCTCTTTGGCCAAAGTTTGTGTATCCTTCCGTAATTATGTCAGCTTTTTAAATCAACGCTGATAATGTCTTTTTCAGAACATTGAACAGTAGCGATTTCATTTTTAGATATTTTGCCCTTTTCTCACCCTAAAATATCCGGGTATTGTTCTTTCAATGGTTTTGCATGCATTTATGTTTAACAACCGTTGCATGGTCCTTGTCTGGATCGCTCAGCATAGCTGATCATAAAGTTTGATATCGCACCGTTACCGGATCCTACCGTATATAGCGCAGAAACCAGCAAATTGCTTGGGTAATCTGCCGTTGTGAAGTGATGATACATTTCAAATTTGATTTTTACAAAGCAAACGTATACTTATGAATTGTTGTCAGTTAATTGATGAGGTTACGCAAATTTGGACAATGATCGATTGATCAACACATACATCAAATAGAAGAATTAAATACTATTAACTATTTTAGTTAAGTCAAAAGTCAAAACATTTAACGACAAAGGTTTAAAGAGATGTTAAATAGTGACAGGAAGTAAAGACATAATTGTTACTATTTAAAGCATCAAATATCTGAATAATAAAGTTAACACGTGACAGGTATGCTTCGATCTTCGCGCCTTTTTTAACAAATTATTCAACCAAACGGAAAATAGTATAAGTTCGAGTTATTAAATGGACAAGGAGTTTTACGATTGGACACGCTAGTTCGAGTTTCCAAGAAATCGGTGTTCGAGAAATCGAAGCATTTTAACATTGATTATATGCTGGGAAAGTTACGTACTTTTAAAGTTGTGAGAGAAAACCCGGGTGTTCGAGCGATCCGAGTTCCAGTTACTGGAATTAACTGGAATCCGATGGTCCCATGCGGAGATTCAAAACTTGTTGCAATGCGTCACTTTACATTATTTATCTTTAACTGAAAGAAAATCCAGCTTCTCAAACGACATGGCTGACGTTAATTCGTTGAAGAAATATAACGGAATTTTTTTTTCATTCTTTGTAATAATTTAATTTAAATGCACTAAAGGATGGTCAACCGTTATGCCTGATGAATGTTTTGTCTGTCTTGAATATGTGTTTAATGGTCTCTGTAGAATATTTACTGTATATGCAAAATCGCATAAGTTAATATAGTAGATTGCTCTATGATGTGATATTTGATTAATCTTATGTGATACAACAGTGTGAATGTGGATTGCTCCATCATGACATCTATAAAATGTGATTAAAATGCGATGGTATTGTGCTGTCGTAGATGACACGAAAACCCCTCTATAATAAAACATTACACGTTGGCATTTCTTTTTCGTTGACTCGTTCTGAATAAAGCTGAAAAGCAAACATTTAATCAATTGTGTTTTCACAGTCCTTATTATTCTTCAGAAAGTATACAAGTACATACATAATATACTCACGTTGTTTGTTTGTTTGAATGTTGTTTTAACGCCACTTTCAGTAATTTTTCAACTATATCATGATGGCCAGTTTTTATTGAGGGAGAAAGCCGTAGTACCCGGAGAAAACCCCCGACCTGTGGTAGGAAAACTGGCAATCCTTGTTAATTAAGATAGGAGTCGAGTACACCCTGCCTGCATTGTATACTCACATTGTCACATTGACTTCATCTAATGAAAGCAAAGATAAGTTAACAATATACTTTGCATGTGTGCTTGGAAGAGATCATAAATAAACTTAACTTCGTTTATTTTAATTAATTTATCATATGATTAGGGTACCAGAAGGATTGACATTTCAGAAGATATACCACAAACCTATTTGCTTATTCTTATTGTCTAGGGTTTGTTGCTAAACAGTTTTTGTCTTCATTTGAGCTTTTAATGGAAGACAACATCATGTACTTGTAGATAAATGAGGACAGATGTAAATCTGTCATAGAGGTTTTGTTTGTCTTCCATTTACGGACTTAACTGACAATGTATTGTCTACAAAAACACGACGGTCGTGTTACGACAGGCATAAACTGCTCACTCTGCCAGACCACCTTAGTTCTCTATCGTTTTCTGTAAAATTCGTTTTCTGACTTCTTTATGTGTTGTTTTGGTCTGTGGTTTTTGATGTTGATCCTATTCCTTCGTATTAGTGTTTTAGACTAAAATTTGATTGTCCCTTTGGTATTTCGGTCTTTATCATTGTACAGCAGCTGTACGTTTGCAGGTCAAATAACCATTCATTTGTTTGTTCATCTGCGGTATGTTAAATTTTGACCTGCAAGGGTAGTCAAGTCATATTAGCACTAGGTATCATATGATAACACTAGATAATTTGTAATGATATATAATAACTATTATTCACACTTATTGCATTTACGTAAATATTCTTTTGTGACATCTAATACATTTAGATGAAAAAAACATTATTATTTAAGATTTTATACCAGGCTTAGACCAAAATCTCAAAGATAAATATTATCTGCTCAAACAATAATTATAAAAACAGTAAATTTATGTGTTTTATGCAAACTGGTACAAAACAAGTCATTGTGAGAATAAGACACACAAAATATGAACAAATGTGAAAATTGTCGACCATTTTGTTGTATGACTAAAAGCAGGGCCAGCGCCATAAAACCTTTTGAGTAAATTTTTTTACTCAGCTTAAAAATTTCCTCAATTTTAATATTCTCAGCAAAATTCACCCCTTTAAAATTCTTTCTCAAATTTGAGAAATTACACAATTATTTGAGAAAAGCAAAAATCAGACTTATATACCGTGGAGTATCCACTGGCACTGCTCGTGTGTGTTTTTGAGGTTCGTGTCACTGGCAGTCATTTAAGTTTAGTCGGGAAAAGTTTAGGAACTTCCGAGTGTGCTAGTGGATGAACGTGTATCTTGTACTATCATGGCTGCCGTTCATGTACGCAGAAGAAAAATGGACGGCTTAACAGCAATATACTCTATCCAAGAGTCTTTAGGGATGTAATAAATCTACTAGAAAATATGGAGTACGCGACCTTGTTCGAGTGATGTCGTTCTCGCATCCTACCGTTGAGCATCTACTGAATCGAATTCATGGTTTATTAGGTCCCCCGACTAAAAGAAATTTGGCACTTTTTCCAGCGTTGCAGCTGCTAGTGTTTTTGAGGTTCGTGACCACTGGCATTCATTTAAATTTAGTTGGGGAAAGTTTCTGAATTTCCGAATCTTCTAGTGTACGAGCGTGTAAGGAAGGTTTGCCGGGCCATAATCGCTGTATTTCGCCACGTAATTTCTTTTCCGGTTGGTGAGAAGGCATTACAGGTTATGGAGGGTTTAGGAGAGTTGCATGTAAGTTTTATAGGCTTTTCTTTATCTTTTCTTTTTATTTTCATGTGTGACATATCATCGACTTCAAGGAATCCCAGTGTGATTACATTGCGTCAACATGGGTAACACAACGAACCAAAATTACAAACCCTGACCGAATGTTCTCACTGAGTAGCGGTCATGTTTACAAAATAAATAAATGTATGATCAAAATGTGTTTCATTATAAATAAACTTCAGCTTCAAACTTATATACATATTTCACATTGTAAGTACATATATATAATTACACTGTAAGTCTGTATAGATGTCTTACTTATTTCCAACGACTTTGGAAAAAATAGATTAAATTAAATAAATGGTATTGATTTGATTGATGAAATATATGATGAGTTTACAAGAATTTCCAAATGTATTGGGATGCATAGATGGAACATTTATCAAAATAATTGCATCACTAGAAAATGGAGCAGATTTTGTAAACATAATAGGAGTGCACTCTTTATATATTCAAGCAAGTTTGCATTAGGGTTCAGATTTAATTTTAAAAATGTTTGTTTTTGTTTGTTTGAATGGTGTTTTAACGCCACTTTCAGCAATTTTTCAGCTATTTCATGGCGTCCAGTTTTTATTGGGGGAGGAAGCCGGAGTACCCGGAGAGAACCCCCGACCTAATTTTAAAAAAGATATATATACATAGTAATAAGTTGTCTCATTAAAACTATGTAAACAAATGGTTTATTTTGCAAGAAGTTAACTCTAATTAAGGCTAATTACACTGAACTTAAATTGTATTACCGTTAGCAAATTTAATGACACTTATACATGTATTTAAAAATGACCAATTAAAAAATTTAAAAAAAAATTTTAATCAGATTGAAGGCATGTAAATACAAAATTGTTATTACTAACTAATAGGTAACATTCAAAAATGCACTAAACTGTCTGTGATTAACCGCATACAGCTACAATAATTTTTGTTTTTCAGATGGTTTGTGATCCAAATTTTAGAATTACATCACTTTGACAAATGGCTTGAATCAGTTCATGACAGCAGGATTTGGAGAACAAGTGGTTTATGTCAGCAATTTGAAAATGGTACTTGTGCAGTTTGATCGATCTTGTTTGATTACAGGATTAAACACTTATTCCAGATTTAGATTTAATAAAACTATTCATTAATGTCCTATGGCTAATTTGGTCAATATCTGCGCAAAATGTTTTCTTGTGAACATTTTACTAATAAATAAATCAGTTCGAAGTCGGAAGGATGAGTATCAAGTTTTTTTCAAGAAGAAAAACGTTATTCCGTCAGAAAAGTCTGAACTTTCTGTATTGTATTGAATGTCATTAAATAATAAAGAATGTTGTTTTACTGTCTGCATTTTGATAGCTACAATATTCAAAACCTACAGTGACAAGAGTAATTAAGTTACCGTCTTTGTACATAAAATATAGCCTGTTTCCTACCCCTTCCTATGTAGTCCCCCTTTTACTTACGTTCCAATTTTAAAATATACAAACACATGTAATCCGGGATTGCTAGCCCGCCACATTGTTTTCTATGGTTTTGCCCATCCGCCAAAATTAAAACCACCACATTTTTTGCAATTCATTTTGACATAAAAAAAACCGCCAAATTTTACACCCGCTAAAAAACCGCTATACGGTATATTACCTCGTGCGTTATTCTATATGACATAGGAATTAATCATAATGACATTATACTGAATAACAATATTGAGGAAACTGCTATTGATGGTTGCAGGGGAAATATTAAAATAAACTAAAAATTTGACGGTATTGCAAAGAGAAATGACATAGCAATACAGTTTTTTTAAATAATATGTATTTGTCTATTATTAATGTCAAATAAATATATGTATTATAACATGAATAGAATTTTGCACTTTCAGGTCACGGTAAATCGCAACAGTACTTAAATTACATAAACCAGACTTAAACTGGTCAAAAGGACAATAAATTATACATCGGTAATTTGTCGATCATCATACACTTATCATATTGCTGACAAAACGGCTGTTTTGTTATTTCAATCTGTTAGAATTTTTAAAATATGAACCAAAACATGTCTTGGCTTTATCTTTGTTTTTTTTTTTCATAGCCAGTATGTCTGTTGATATTATGACACCTGCACCACATATACTGGTGTGAAGAGAGTAGTATTTACAAATATTTTTGATTTGTAATTAATTCTATATATGAGTTCACGTTTAGCAGATTTTACTGGTAATATAGTATCATAACAAGCATAAAAATGAGGGAAGTTTAGGGATTCATTTCATAACATACATATAGGGTGTACGACCACAAATATTGTAACAATACAGTGAAAGAAAATAACGTTTTATTTGATCAATATCATATAAATTATAAATAACGTAGAGGTATAGAACGACATATCATATATTCAATGTAAAATACTTTTTTTAAATCCTTAAATATGTTGTGAATACATGTTTTATTAAATGTTTACTATGTTTAATTATTGCAATGGGCATCCGAACTTTCACCACAACCCCGTTAAGATATGTGTTTATGCACCAATTTCAACAATTTAACATTGGCAACCTTTTTCTTTCAGCAAATTTTTGTTATATTTTGATGCATTGCATTTAAACTGATCTCCTCTGGTATTTTATTCAACAAGCAACTAACAAATATTTAGTCCTTCAGGAACCAGCTCAACTGAAAAAAAAATAAATAAAAAAATCCCTTTAAAATGTACTACAGCTGTGAGTTCTTGATGCTCAAGAGAATCTATATTTTAGAAATCTTAGTGACCACAAAACATTTATTTTAAAAGTTTGATAATGCTTAATCACTGCCCACTAGCAAACATGTTGTTCCCGCAGATAAGGTATCGGATAATATCTGCCTGCAAACATTGATTGATTGACGAATTAAGCAGTGGTTGAACTAGTTAAACAACTGGGAGTAACGCAGCAAGACTGTATAAGGACAACATTTTTCAAAAATACAAATCTGTCATATTTTCCTTGTTATGTCCGTCAATAAGAATAGAACAAATGTTTGGGAAATTGGGAGACTTTTTAAATTTACCACATACTTGTTTAGGTAAATGGATGTGTTTGCTCACCCACAGTTAATATTCTATTCCAATGAATTCTTCTCCTGCGCATTGTATTCCAATTAGTTTTTATATTTGAATGAAGTCCACACTTTACAATCACTTTTATATAAGAATGATCACAAGCAATCCAAGTACTTTAATCTCATGTTAATGGTGTTCATTAAATAAACAATCCTCTATCTAGTGTTTTTTCTAAATCTTATTAATCTAAAGGGGTTATAGATTAGGCACACTAGGGACACTAAAATGTACGCTTCATTTTTGGACTATAATATTGATATCTTTCCCTGAAACGAGTACAGGTGTAAGTTTGTCGTATAGTTTGCGTAAAATACATGTTACCGAACTTGACTTACTTGCCAGTGCCATGGTGGGTGTGTTGCAGAAAGAGCTTACTTGTTAAGAGTTCCGGAGTTCACTCTAATTTTCATCAACATTCATGTTGCTAGCTTGCGTTTATGTGTTGTTTTTGTGTATTTGTTATTATATGTCCATGGTTTTGTATTTAGTGTTTTTGGCCACTAGATCTATTGCCTTTTTGGTATTTTTTTCTCGTTTCTTGGTTGTGTTAAGTGTCCCTTTTTGTTACAAAAATGTTGAATGCCATGACAAACATACTTTGTGTCTTACGCTTATGGCAAATACAACTAACGAAAAGAGAAGGCAATTTATAAAAAACCCAAAATATAAAACAGGCGCTTGTTATTTTGAAACGCCTCTTACATATATAATACACCATTTAGACCAATACACAGTACATTAACTGATAATTATGCCTAAGATATTAAAAATATTTGATACGCATAATTCACAATAAGGTTGTAACGGTAAAAAGCTGTAAAAGGCTAACTACTCAAAAAGAAACTAAACAAAAACATCAAACAACAACAAAATAAAAAACACACAAATGCAAACCACACCAAAAAACTACTGTGATATTTTGAATAACTGAAAATCAAAACAATAAAAGTACATAAAACATATTTTGAGGAATAAAATTTCAATTTATGGGGCAACACGTGCAATGAAAACAGGCTAAAAACAGCCAAGTTTAAAAGCCATTCTAAGAAGTGCCATTAAATTTCAAAAAAGACAGAAGTGATAGTTTCTCTAATCCAAAATACACATATAACCCATTGCTTGAGAAAACTTCTGAAAAGAGCGTTTCATCAGGCACTCTACGAAGGTACTTTCTATTATATGAGATTTCCCATCACACGTTAGACTTTGAAACAAATAATGAAAACAATACAACAACAATCAATAAATCAAATATCAATCATGTTTCTGTCTTCGTTCAAGTTATGGACTGCATTTAAACAATTTAGGGGAAACCTTAATCCGAAATTAAAACCTACAGTTTGTTATCGCATTTGGTAACTGAGATATAAGAAGTTTCCTTTGGGAATGTAGTTGTGCTAAGTGACCTTGTGTAATTATTGAAGGAATAATAGAACAGATACTTAGTCGTAATATTGTAAACCAACTGATCAACAAACATACCGGATGTTTATTAATTAGCTTATATAAGATTTCAACATGTAAAGGACACAGTAATTGTTACTTAGACTTTCCAAAGGGACTTTTGTAAAAGCGATTGATTTTAGCTTAATTTAACAAAATATTATTTTTAATTTACTGTTTTACATATTAATTTTGATCATTCCGTACAAGCATCTTCATTAATTCATTCGTTGAAGAAATGTGTTTCTAAATAGTTACGTCATTAATTAAATAATGGTGACATTTAGTATAAAAGTAGTTGTTATCTTAAAAACATCACTTGGACATTTCAGAACAGGTACAATGTTTCATGATATACTATTTTGTACTTGGCTACACATTTCTTTACTTATTGTTTGTGTTATGTCGGAGAACGAAAGCAATAACTTTTTCGTCTACAAAAATGTTAGTTCTTTGATTAGTAATTCAACCAACAACCACAAAGCCTACAGTAGGTTGCATTGTGCTATGCTGTGTCACTCTGAAGAAAACTGTACAATGGCCGTTTTCGACATCTTTGATGGTGAATGTATTTTATATTTAATTAGTGAATTTTCTTTAACATCAGACCTTAACTGTGATGTTGTGTACAAGACCCAAGAATGTAAGTATACATTATTTGAAATGTTTTTTTTCAGATTTATAACAATAACATAAGCAAATATTTAAACTAAAATAAAAACATATTTCTTGCAAGAAAAATAACTGCACTAATGAAACAGAACTTGAGATGACCGAATGCAGTAAAAGAGAAAACAGAACTGTATACAAAACTAACATAGTTAACTATAAGAAAAGTTTTGCTGTTTCTTGTTTTTTTTGTTAGAAACAGGCACTTAGCCTACTGCTTAAAATAAATAGTCATCTTATAATAATGAAAATGTGTCTGTCAAAATAGAGTTTTAGAGCTAAATTCTTAATACGTTTTTGCTAGACTCTAACTTTATTAGACAAAAATTTCCAGATTTCCTGCCTTATGTCGGAGTTTTCGTTGCGTACCCTAGCTTCGTTTTAGTTACGTTTAAACGTGAGAAAAACGCCTGTTAAATACCAAGATATTTAATGCAAACGGCAGTTAAAGCAACTAATGACGAGAACTTCAGCAAGCCGAAATGTGATCACAATAAGGCAACTAGTTTCCCGAGTTGCCATCAACGCGATCTTCTTACCTTTGTTACGACGGATGCCAAGATCAGAAATTACCTCTTTTTAAATTATCAGCCAACAAAAGACAAATAACAGTATTAACAATTTATTAAAAATAAAACAAGAATTAATTTTACAAGTTTAAAATATTACAAAAATACAGAGAATAAATTGTACTTATCTAATCTAAAAATAGTCACTTCTGTTATTCGGTTTCCAACGGTCTCCAAAAATAGAAGGGAATTTCCACAGGTTGAAATCACAAGTATACGTAGTTAGTTAATTGTCCGATTAAATCCCAACACTAAATAATGTCCAAATAGTAAGAAGATAATGTATGGCGTAACTTCAGTCTATGAATGGATGATCAGAAGTAAATCATCACTTTTCAAGTCCTTGTATTTATATGCATCGCAGAAACTTCCGGAACATTCTCGAAAACAAACAAATTACATAAGCATAGAATATTCTAGATAATAAACAAATTACATAAACATGATTACAACATTGTATATTTGAGAGGACTAGAATCTTCCAGAAAAAGTAAACAATTTAAAATAGATTTGAAGTTATTAATAGAATATTATTTTCCACAATGTTAATTACAGATAAGCTATATACATTTAAATGATCTAATGAAATTACTTTCTCCTAACACCTCCCCCCTTAAGAAAAAGTTTGAATACAATGAAAACTTTTAGCTATCACTATTAGTCTTACATATATATACATAACAAAATTAGCATTCAGACTTATTTACAAAATATAAACATCTACAAACATCAATCAAAATATGGACAAATCATCAGCAATTACATTGTCTTTACCCTTAATATGGTGAATAACCAAGTCATACTCTTGCAGCAAAAGACTCCATCGAGTCAATCTTTGATTTTTGTTTTTCATTTTGTGCAAAAATGTGAGAGGATTATGATCACTAAAAACTTCTATAGGATGTACAGCACAATTTAGGTAGACATCAAAATGTTGTAGTGCAGACAAAATTGCAAAACACTCTTTTTCAATAGTTGAATAATTTTTCTGATGTTTGTCAAATTTCTTAGAAAAATAAGAAATAGGTTTCTCAACCTTGTCAGAAGTTTCTTGAAAAAGTACCGCCCCAACTCCAACATCGCTTGCATCAACAGCAAGTTTAAATGGTTTCTGGTAATCTGGAGTGATTAAGACAGGATTGTTGATCAAAAGTGCCTTAATATTTTCAAACGATATCTGACAAACATCACTCCATATAAATTTTGACTCCTTTTGAAGTAATTTAGTCAAAGGCTCAACAACAGAAGCAAAATTTGAAGAAAATTTGCGGTAGAAACCAATCATTCCTAAATATCTCATTAGTTGCTTTTTGTTAGTTGGAGGAGAGAATTGTAAAATTGCTTCCACTTTAGCCGTTAGAGGTTTAATTTGACCTTGACCAACTGAATGTCCTAAATACTCAACAGTTGCTTTACAAAATTCACTTTTCCCTAAATTAACAGTCAGGTTTGCAGCTGATAATTTCTTAAATGTACCTTTTAAATGTTTCATATGGTCAGACCAGCTATCACTACAAATAATTAAATCATCAATATACGCATAACAATAATCTAAATCCTTAATGACATTGTTAATCATTCTTTGAAATGTAGCGGGTGTATTTTTCATCCCAAATGGCATGACTTTATATTGGTATAAGCCATCTGGAGTGGCGAATGCAGAAACTGTTCGAGCTCTCATTGTCATAGGAACTTGATAATAACCTTTTAACAAGTCTAATTTTGTAACATATTTTGCATTACCAATTCGGTCAATGCAATCGTCTATCCTAGGGATAGGATATGAATCAGTTTTGGTTACAGAATTTACTTTCGAAAATCTGTAACTAGCCGAAAGCTCTTATCTGGTTTTGGCACAAGAAGACAAGGAGAACTCCATTCACTACTACTTGGCTCAATAATATCATTATCTAACATATATTTTATTTCTTTTCTCATAAATTCAAGCTTTAAAGGATTGAGCCGATAAGGATGCTGTTTAATAGGTGCAGCACCGGTGACAAGCAACATTAGTTTGGCTAGGTACATCTGGAAATAAATTTTGGAAAGAAAAAATCAAAGTTTTAATTTCGTCTTTTTTATCAGAGTCCAGATGCACAAGTTTTGAATTAAGATTAACCAGAATATCCGAATTGTTTAACCTAACCTGATGTTCAAAGTCTTTAATCTCGTATGTGGATTCATGAGTTGCACTGTCATGGGTGTCAACATTTGAAATTTGGACTAAAGTGGAAACAGGTTTGATGTTGTCAGAGCGTTCAAAATACTCTTTCAACATGTTAATATGACATAATCTTTTGTTTTTACGCCTACCTGGCGTTTTTACAATATAATTTAAATCATTGACCTTACTGTCTATTTCATAAAGTCCACAATACCTAGCTTGTAAGGGATGCCCAGGAACTGGTAAAAATACAAGAACCTTATCACCTGGCTTAAAAACTCTGTTCCTGACATCTTTATCATACCACTTTTTCATTTTGCATTGAGAAGTTTTCAAATTATCTCTTGCTATCTGTACAGCATTAAATATTCTTTCTTTAAAGTTAGATACATAATCTAAGAGATTTATATCAGTGTGTTCAGTAAGCCATTTTTCTTTAACAAGTTTCAAGGGGCCTCTAACAGTATGACCAAAGACCAACTCAAAGGGACTGAAACCAAGAGACTCCTGTACTGCCTCCCTAACAGCAAAGAGTAAGAAATGAATGCCTTCGTCCCAGTCTCTCTCTGTCTGCTGACAAAATGTCCTCATCATATTTTTTAATGTTTGGTGGAACCGTTCTAATGCTCCTTGGGACTCTGGATGGTAAGCACTCGATTTGTACTGTTTTATTCCCAGCTCATGGACCACTTGTTGGAACACACCTGACATAAAATTGGACCCTTGGTCGGACTGTATAGACTTTGGAAGCCCAACTAAGGTAAAAAAAACTTTACTAAGGCTTTCACAATGGTTGGTGTCTTGATATTTCTCAACGGAATGGCTTCTGGAAAACGTGTAGAGGCGCACATAATAGTAAGTAGATAGCGGTTACCCGATTTAGTCTTTGGTAGAGGTCCAACACAATCTATAATTACTCTACTTAAAGGTTCTTCAAAAGCTGGGATTGGCATTAATGGGGCTGGTGGTATTTTCTGGTTTGGTTTTCCAACCATCTGGCAATAATGGCAGGACTTACAATATTTAGCCACGTCCCTGTTAATTCCAGGCCAATAGAAGTGTTGCAGTGTCTTGGAGCAGGTCTTTTTCACTCCAAGATGACCTGCCATAGGGGTATCGTGGGCAAGGTTTAAAATATCTTACCTGTACACCTTTGGTACCACTATCTGATGAACTGGTTGCCATTCCTCATCTGGTGTTGCGTCGGGTGGCCTCCATTTTCTCATCAGGATTCCATTATTAAGGTAGTAGCAGTATGGAACCCTGACGACTTCCTCTGGGGGTAACGCTTTTTCTCGTAGGTTCAACACCTCAGGATCATTACACTGTTCTGTGATGAGCTTTTGTCTACTAAGCGAATGCTTGTCAACATCTGGCAACATATCCGCCATAATCAGCTGCTTTATTCCTTTTCTGTAGTAACAATATTCTCGTCCCTGACAAAAAAGTATCAGAAAGGTCCACTGGCGATGGCTGTTTTACAATTTTATTGTTTTGTGCCTTTTTCCCCATGGCTCGGGTAACTGCACATGCTGGATACAGGTCAGTATCGTCTCCACAGAGAGCATCAAAATTTGGATTACAGGTAACAAGCGGCTCAGCAACCACCTTGTCCTTTGCTAAATCATTCCCTATATAGCTAACAACATTGAAACACCCTCAACAGGTAAACTAGTACGAACACCCACAATAACTGGTCCAGTAATGAAATTTGACCTCAGATAAACATGATGGAGGGGAACATCAATACCACACCCCGCAACAAAGCTGAGGCACCGACAGAAGTCTTTTCAGACGAAGGCAACACACCTTCTAATAACAAAGTTCGAGAAGCGCCGGTGTCTCTTAAAATACGAATGGGTACTGGAACAGAATTCTCATTTAGAGAAACGAAACACTCTGACATAAAGGGCTCATAATCCTCCATATAATCACAAGAACTGGACTTTAAAACCTGACTTTCAACAGGACTTTTCAACTCAGTAGCCAAAACGGGTGCTGTACAACCACTAGGCTGTGGCTTCGACTCACGATCTCTCTGCCTCTGGAGCTTAAAACATTCAGAAATTAAATGACCTGACATCTTACAATATGAACAAGATACTGTCTTTTTATTAAAAGAATCTGACTTCTGAATAGACAACGCTGGACTAGGAGATGCCTGAGCATGAGGAGCTTTCTTAACAGTACTATCCGTACTTTGAATTTTAGAACTTTGATTCTGAAAATTACCTGTTGTATTAGAACCCTTGAAACTTTTCTTATGAGATAGACTATAATTATCTGAAGCAATAGCTGCATCCTGCAAAGTCTCAACGTTTTTATCATCCAAGTATAATTTAATATCATACTGAACACACTGCTTGAACTCTTCTAACAATATAAGTTGTCTTAAATTATCAAAATTGTTATCAACTTTCTTTGAAGTAAGCCATTTATCAAATAAATCTTCTTTTTCCCTAGCAAATTCAACATATGTTTGTGAATCATATTTCTTATATGACCTAAATTTCTGCCCGTAAGAACACTTTGCAGCATAATAGACCAAATGGGTTTAGGCCAAGTTAAATTTTCAGCAATTTTCTCAAATTGAGAAAAATATTTATCTGCAGCTTTTTCAGTAAATTTTGGAACCAAGCGAATATTTTTGGCTACATCAAAGTGTTCTGATTTTGACAAATATCCAGTGTTGCTTGAAAATTGTGTAATTTGGCCTTGCCTAATTCTTTCGAGTTCTAATTCCTTTTGCATTTCAATTTCTTGTCGCCTTATTTCCATTTCTCGTTGTTTTTGTTTTTCTTGCATTTCTAATTCTCTTTGTCGTTGTTCTAATTCTCTTTCTCGTTGTTTTTCTTGCATTTCTAATTCTCTTTCTCGTTGTTCTAATTCTCTTATTTTAAGTTGGTGGTCCATTTCCATTTGTTTTAACTTTAAAATATTCACTTGAATAATTTGCACCAAAATAATTCAAAGTTTAAATGAAAAATTAGTGGGCAATATAAGTCTTACTTTCATTCCAGAGAATGATGGTCACAAATAATCAAAGTATAATAATTGGAATCATGCAACTTAACTATTTTAAAAGAAAGACCTTAGTGTCCGTTTCTTTGGATATGAATATGAACTGCTAATTACTAATGATATTTCTACACCAGCGGCGTCATGCGTAAAGTGACCATAGCTGTATGTAGAAAGTTTTGGTAAAACCGACGAAAAAAAACACATGAAAAATAGTTATCGAACGCGAAATATCGGAAATTTGAAAGGCTTACTTGAGAACGCGTTGATGAAGAAAGCGTGTACTCTCTTATCAATTAATTTAGATTCCACGAGAAGTACACACTGATTAAATTTTATATGTTGCTTAATTTATTAACAAAGTTGAGTTGATCGTTTACGGGAATCAATCTTTCAATTCAATATAACATTTATTCTGAGCCATAGATAGTCTTTCCTATTCCTACATTTGTGTTTTTAATCTACATGACCATGTGTAACTCTAAGGGTGTCTAATTAGAGGCAGGTACTGCATATTCGTCTGGAGCACAGCATTATGTAATTGTCCGTTGACTTTTGGCTCTAGTTGTCCGGTCGGTTTATCTGCTATGTTTTTAGTAAATCTCATTTGAAATGTTTTTTTTTATCGCAATTGTTTCGTAATTTTAATTGTTTTTGTTGTTAAGATAGTGCTAATTGAATAAAACATTTCAATTATTCATAGACCTATCGACAATACCACAACAGTGATTTAAACAGGCGCTAAGTCTTACTCGCTACAGAAATGTATAAGATGTAACATGTGGCCTTCAAGGAGTCGTTGTATTGCAACTATTTTACCCATGTCAATTTATATAAAGTCTCTAGCACTCCACGTCGACATGATTTCTATATATATATCTAATCAAGACAGTGACATTTTTCAAAGTTATTAATTACAGAACATTTGTACAATAATCGACATGGTTTTAAAGTGTTAGAATAGTGTTGATCGATATATATCCAATCAAGACAGTGACATTTTTAAAGTGATTAATTAAAGAACATTTGTACAATATTCAACATGGTTTTAAAAGTAGTAGAATATTGTTGATCGATATATATCAAATCAAGACAGTGACATTTTTAAAGTTATTACAAAACATTTGTACAGTAATCAACATGGTTTTAAAAGTGGTTGAATTTTGTTTGATGGAAAATGACTTTTGCAAGTTTTCCGAATGTATACGACGAGACATAACGGTTTGTTTCTACCACAAATTGGCACGTTTTTTTCAACTTAGATACTTATTTGCGTTCATCCTGTAGATTGTGTTTGATAGGACACTTAGACTATCTAACTACGAAACGCTGTTTGTATAGATTATTGTGATGTTTTGGTATCTGACTACAATCTTTGATTTTGTTTTTGAGACAAAAGGATTCCAGTACCGATTTGTGATTTTCAATAATCTCCTTTTTTGAAGCGCAGTGAATGTGTAAGGTTGATTGCCAAGTGAACTGTTCATGCCTAACTCATTAATTCAACACTCTTTATAATGTTTTGGCAGATAAAAATAGTGTTTTAAGCGCATTATTTGCTGGCACAACAAAATAAATGTCATACATGTCTGACAAAGTTTTAAGAACATCAAGATTTCTGAATGTTGATGATTTTTTAGTACTCTTATTATAATTTGAATAAACGACCTCAATGTCTTTACCCATTTGGACAAGATATTAACCTCCTGGTTCTCTCTATTTCTCATTTTCTTGGCATAGTCTTATTGAATCCATCAAAAATTTAAAGTTATCATTCCAATTGATAGATTTTAGTTCACGATATTTTCGTCCTAATTTGCTTTATTGCAGACAAACATACCGTATGCGAGACTATTTAATGATAAAGTAAATGTTTCCTAACCAACCGCAAAAAAGATTCATATGCCTCATAATTCCAGAACATTTCTCCAATACTTTGACATTATATTTAAGGAATAATTCATTGAGGCACAAATATATACCGACTTTAACACAAGTTGGCTCTTTATGTCCATTGTGGGTATAAAGGGCAAGCCCGTGGTAAAATCAGTATTTACTTTTGCCCAAATGAATTATTTTCGATTCTAATAGGATATATACATGTATCTGAACTTTTATAACAACGTTGCCTTTGAGTTGCAGGACTTGTCGGCCGTTTAGGACACAAATTTGATTGTGTCTTCGTTAAAATTTTTTAAAATCGTACAATGACGTCGCCATAAAGAGTGTTGGTCGATTATGACTTTGGTGGGGAAAATAATTATAATCGTTATACACTTAGTGTGGACTCGAATCGTGTTAAGCACGTCATATTAGAATGCAAAATAACCACCCTGTGGTGCTTTTGTGAATTGTGGGGTTTGTGTTTGATTTATCTTCTATCTATATAAATAATTTTGTTTTTACAGTTCGATGTCAAAATGAATGGAGAGACCATTGCTACTACTTTTTGAATGATCAGAAGAATTATACAGATGCGCAGGTTTGAATTCCGTGAATTTCGTGAACAAAACGAAATGACTGGTGTAGTATAAGATGCAGGCAAAACATATTGTTTGTTGTGAATGTGGATTTTGTTTTTGTTTCTGTCTTTTTTAGTAAATGTTGTGTCCGGACTCTTAACTGTAAGGTTAATTTAACAGCAACTTAAAAAATCTAAAAATATTTAGACGATAATAATAATGCTGGCAATCTCCCTCTCCTTAATAAGAGTATCCATCAGTACTTATCCTATGGGGTTCTTTGTCCTATAAATGATAATATTTACGTTATTCAAAGCATTATGTCATAGCATGAAACTAATAAAACAAAATATTTTTTTTTATAAAAAAACCTGACAGTTTTGTTTGTTCTAATTATCTCACCCACTTTTATAACATTAATTGGAACTGCTTAAAATATTTACGAGACTTTTCCAGTGATGGCTTGCATTGACGAAATTACGATCAATTTCATATTTGCTATACGTGATGATGTTGTTGATCAATAAATTATTCAAACAGCAATTTTTTGCCCAAAGATTGATGACATTTCTCAAGTTTAAAATGTTATGACCGTCATAACAATGCGCTTTAAAATGCGATCATAACTGAATATAAATCGGTGGGTATTTAGACAAAAGCAGGCACAACTTTATGGGTTGAAGCACATGAGCGCACCTACTTCGAGTTGTTATTTTAACATATATATTTTTCGTACATTTTAACTCGTGTTGCCGTTCCGTTTTCGGAAACTTGACTGAAAAATGCATCTTACTGGCTTTAATTGTGCTCGTTTGGCTATATTAAATTTTTTCCAGTATTTCTTTTCTTTTAGTAAAAACGTCACCATCCAAATATTGATTTCTACTTTAATTTCAATAAACTGATTTTCTTTCAAGCTTGTTAAAAACAAGACGATGGCAGAATTTAGGTGCTTTAATTTTACATCTAGATATATTTATGATGTCCTTTCAATTAACAACCTTCAGTTTGCTGCTGAATGGCTCCTGTTAATAAATCCTTTAGAAATAGGAATTAAAGAAACCACAGCAACAGCTTCATCTACATCATTTTTAGATTTACCCCTCGAATATGACACCAACGGACCTCTTAGCACAATAATTTACTATAAATGAGACAATTATAATTTTAAAATTATAAATTTTCCTCACATGTGCAGCAATGTTCCAGCTTCTGTGAAAGCGGGAGGTTCGGCATGCCATAAACCTGGCTTTACCCGCCATTTTCTTCGAAATTCCTGTACCAAGTAAAGACCATTGCTGTTGTTAGTATATGTTTTTGGTTATTGGTTCTTGAGTTGGTCGGTTTCTCGGATTTTGATTTGTTGATTGTCTTTTTGACAGTTTAATACGCAGCTTAAAAGCAGGTTAAAAAATCTTATAAAACGCAGCTTTTTCTAGAAAAAAAGTTTACATAAAAACCTCGTAATTAGTCAAGACTGAACTTACGCCGTCCTCAATGACTCCAAATCTAATACTAAATATACTGAAGATCAAATCTGTCACATGTTAGATTTCTGATTGACAATAAATTTTTCATGTGTGGACATGTTTTACAACAGACTGTTGGTATTCCCATTGATACTAATTGTGCTCCTCTCCTTGCCGACCTATTTTTCTACTCTAATGAGGCTGAGTTCCTGGAAGGCCTACTAAAGAATAAAGAAAATACTGGCCCACACACATTAATTTCACATTCCGCTATATTGGTGATGTTTTGTATCTCAACAATGCAAAAAATTTGGTGACTATTTACATTCAACTTACCCTAGAGAGGTTGAAATTACAGACACCACCAATACACTAAGTCAGCCTCTTACGTAGACCTATTCTAGAAAAAAGACTCAGGAAAACTACAAACTAGACTCAACGACAAGCGTGATAACTTCTACTTTCTAATTGTCAACTTCCCGTTCATGTACAGCAAGGTTCCAGCAGCTCTAGCGTATGGTGTGCTCATTTACCACTTCTACGTTATTCTAGATCCTGCGATCGTTATTCCGATTTTCCAGACCGATCAATTCTGTTGACTGCTAAACTACTCAAACAAGGGTATGTTGTACCCAGGTTGATGTTTTCTCTCCAGAAGTTATATGGTCGGCACCACGACTTAATTGATCGTTATAGGAAATCAGTGTCATAAATACGATCTGAAACTTTCGAGTCATAGGTAGTGTTTCCTATTCCTGGATTTGACTTTTCCCTTGATAAGACAATGAGTAACTCGAAGGGTGTTTAAATAAAGGCATGCACTGCTTACTGGTCCGGAGCAATTGTTTTTATTGGGTTCGGGTAACTCTCTGTGTTTTGTGTTTGTTGGCTTTTGTGTTGTGTTTGTCTATATCCGCATTTGTAACTGTCCCTTGACTTTTGGTTCTTGTTGTTCCGTCGGTTTTTTGGCTATTTTTTTAATCTGTATTCGGCATTTTGTTATCTCCATTTATAACTAATGAGTCAAAATTCAGGACATTCGTTTTTTTAAACAAAACATAAAAATAGTACAGGTAAAACAACTTTTACTAATAAATATGATTAGTTTTATATAAAAATTGACACTGCACTCCCATGGGGGGGGGGGGGGCAAACAACAAAAGTGAATTAATGCACCCTGCACAAAACTTCTGAAACCGTACGGCCGGGCGACTGATTGTGTTTTGCTTATATATTTAGGAAAGAATGCTGTACACATATGAAAAAATACTGCACACATATAAATTGTCTCTGCCAGACTAACATTATGTAAGCGTTATGTCCCTTATGTGTTTGTATTTCTAAAAGGTTTGTATGGAATTAATATCAGTTTGTATTCCTTTATTTACATATATTTCAACGTTACTTAGTTGTTGTCTTTCAAAAGCCATGTTATCCAAATTGTTTTCGGTCTATGCATTATTATTGTGTTTGAAAGATGTTCAATATAACGCAATTTATTAGCTATTTCACGGCGTCCAAATTATATAATGAGAAAAATCCAGAGCACCCGGGAAAAACTCCTGACTTTCGTTATGAAAACTGACAATATTTATCGGATGAGAAACAACAAGACTCTAACCCGCAATCTTACTGTTTACAGGAACGTGCTTTATAGCCGATGACCAACTACTTTTCAACTCAGCAATCGAGAACACTTTAAAAGTCTGTAAACATGTACATAACAATATTACATCGCAATCAAAGGCTACAAATTGTCTACCAAAATAAAGACAACTATTTATAGACAAAGACATGTCAGATACAGCACATTAATAGGTTTATTTAGCAAAGTTTTATACTTTTTCACACTTTATATGAATACAACCGGTTTATTGCTATATAATGTGAAATAAAGTAATATTTCTTTTGCAGAAAAATTGTATGGTGATGGGAGCAAGTTTGGTCAAAATAGACGATGACACGGAGAATTCATGGATTAATTTTATTTTACAAAGTTCGGGACTTATTTTGTTTTTTCTAAATAATTCAAACAATTAATATTTAAAATTAGGTTTTGAAGTCATAAAACACTTTTCTGAAAAATACCTAATCTGTTTCAAAAATACGATTAATTTTAACGATTTTTACCTTAAATCGGTAGGTAAAGGTTGTTAGTCATCAATTATATGGACTACATGTCTTACTACATTCGTATGTTATGTCTAAAGGTCTTGGGTTTTCCTGTTTATTCTCCTGGTCAAGCTACGCACAAAAGACCAGCTTAACATATCAATGAGGAATTGAAACATCTTTTTTTATTTGACTTTCTCGTGCATTATTAATAAATCAAAGTATATAACATCACATACTCTTCACGCGACAGTTCTTTAATATGTCAAAATTGCTCTAATGTTCCCTAGGCACAATGGTGACTTCGAATAATATCATGTAAATAAAAACAGAATTGCAAACAAACAACTAATACTCATTTTAGGTCTGCACGGACAGAACACATGGATAGGAGCCAACAAATTTGGCCAAGTGAAAGGAAAATGGGTCTGGGTGTCTGACAACTCTTTGTTGAACTACACATACTGGGCTATGTACGAACCATCATATGCCTTCATGGAAGAATGTGTTCAAATATGGACAGATGTTTTTGCGTCGGCGTCAAAGAAATATCATTGGAATGATAAACAATGCCAAAACGAATACCACTTCATCTGTGAAATATGACTAAGAACAATATGATACTTTCTAGATAGACATGTATTCATTAACTGCCAACACGTGTCATAGAATAATATAGAATAAGGATAACCGTCGAATTTTACCTGGGAAAATACTTACAAAAACGTTAAGACTTGTGATTGTTATTTGCGGTGAAATCTTTTTTAATTCGTCTTTAAAGCAAAAAGTAATTTGTAGGGAATTTCTGTCTGATACCTCTGAAAGATAAATCTATATAAGTACATGGGTTTGTAACATTTTTATTCTACATGAACTACTGAAAATGCATCATGCTTTTAGTATCCCTCTGTGCGGATTTTTCCCACTTTTCAGTGTCAAATGTTTACTCTTCATTATTATTTCAAATAAATTGATCGTGAGGTCAATTGTTGTTCAAATGATTTCATTCTTAACTGATAAGTAGTTTAAATTTTCCTACAGAAGGTCGTGGTTTTTTCGGGTATTCTGGCTTCCTCTAACAAAGAAACTACTGGACGTAATGATATAGAAGAACTATACAGCAACGATAATTCTGCAATTGTGTTACCAATTTAACACCTGGCAAATATTTTGACATATCACCCAATATTCGGGCAACACTTCCCATTTTGCCATCCTACCGTGTGGAACATATAAAAACATTTTCCTTCAATTGCATCCACTATGAACCAAACTAAGGACTGACATTACCATACACAGTTCAAATTTGATTGATAGAAACTGATAGTTACTGTAAATGTACTGTTAACGATCTGTAAATCACTGTATACTATGCATACAGTTCTCGTCAGTCATTTACAATTTTTATCTTTTACTGGTCGCTTCTGTCCTGAACTGAAACAGTTCATGACAGTTAAGTACAGTACTTTTGTAGGACTGAAAAGAACTGTTAGTCACTGCATCAGATCGTGTCAGTACTTTTAAATTTTTACCTGGGTTTAGAATGACTGACATTCACTGTACCAGTCCTTGACAGTGATTATCAATATTTACCTGTATTTAGAATGACTGATAATCACTGTAGCAGTCCTTGTCAGCCATTATCAGTTCTTACCTGGATTTAAAATGACTGGTGTTCACTGTAGCAGTAATTGTCAGTCATTATCTGTTCTTACTTTGATTTAGTACGACTGATGTTCACTAAAGCAGTCCTTGACAGTCATCATCAGTTCTTACCTTGATTTAGTATGAGTGATGTTCGCTGTAGCAGTCCTTGACAGATATCATACTTTCTCTTCTATACCATTATATATGTATTGTCATTTGTAAACAAACACCAACAGTGAAGACTTGATTAAATGAGAGTTTTAATGGATAAAAAATAGGAAATGTGTAAAATTAACCCCACAAGTCCATTTGTTTCCTAGTGCCGAAAATATTTTCGTTTAAAATCATTGTTCTTCCTAATATTAACTCTTCTTTCTTCTCATTTCACAGTTGAATTTACATACTGCGACACAAATTTATTGAACATGTTTTGACCAATGTTTGTTATAAACAGGGTGTGATAAACTACCGGCATAAGCAGCTACATAACGTTGCACATGTACATATTTTTAATAAATTCAACAAAGCTGCCCAGTGCATCCACCAGGTGGACAAGGGAAGCCTTCTCGTTAGGGGTGGTCAGGTCATAATACGGAAACCCTGACCACGGACCGCAGTGAGTAACATGTTTGGAGAGTGCCACGCTCCTTGCATGATCTAGACTTTTTGTATATGTCAAAAAGAGTATGCTCGTTGTAGCCGCTACAAAATCCCAAATTTTCCGGCCGCTGTACCTAAACCCCCTACTTTTCCAGTGACTGAAAATATTTGTCCTTTCGGTCCATTTTTCCGGAATTGTTTGTTAACATGTTCTCGTCCTTAATAAAGCTGAAGTTATACTCGCTGGATGTTAAGCAAATATCCAATCAATCAATCAAGCATCATATCCTCTGGACCAACTTTATTGTTTGACGTGCGCCATTTTGGATACAGATTTTACTTTGTAAATTTCCTAGATTTGTGTAAGACTTTTGTTTTAAAATAAAGGAGGTTTTAGTTGGGAGTTGTCTCTTTAAATAATTTCAAAAGTTATAATTTCTGGAAGCCTATTTTGTATACTCCTTATTAACAAATATATTTAAGACAAACTAAACAAATGTTGTAGTTTAATCCTTATAAAATGTTTAAGGTGTGGGGTGGGTCATTATAGTATCGTGGTTTTATGTCAAAAATTTAATGACCAATTATATTTCCGACATGTTGATGCAAGTGAACACAGATAATTAAGCTCCAGCTGTGACAGGATGTTATTTACATCTACATGTATATTGCATTTCATCTCCAGCAGTGTTATGTAACACCTGTGTTTATCTGTTTTTGTCTTTTCTGTACTTAACTTTACAAATTCAGTCACAAACGAGAACTTACTAAATTGAATGGTTTGTTTGTTTTGTCGGTTTTTTAAATTTTTTTATTATTATTACACTAAAATGGATTGAAATTGTAGAGTCACTTCATAGTTTTTGCTTAACAAAATCTTTGTTTTTTATTGTCTATATGCATCAGTATGGTAAAAAAGTGTGCATCGCCTAGGGAATATACCGAATAAACCGGCTTTTCTCTTGTGGGAGTGTGTGTAAAAGGGGGGTTGCAATACAAAGGTTTAAACAACGTAACACTGTAGTCACTGCAAACGCTTCTTTAATAAAATAATCTTTCTTTTCTTTTTGTTTATATGCATCAGAAGGAAAAAAATGTGTGCATCGCAACGGGAATATGCCGATTGTAAACAATAACACGTTTTGTCAGTTAGGGAACAGGTAATTGTGCGCAATCATCCTGAACAAGGATTCAGTTTAATAATTTTATGATAACAATAATATAGATTTGCAGTTATGAAAGTTTCTGGTAACATTAGAACGTTCGATCATCTCCGTTTTTGTAAATATCCGACAATTGTATTTGCAGACAACGACAGGAGAATCTCCGACCCTGGTTAAGTAGAGTACAAACTTAAATTAGAATCGAGTGCACCATTTCTTTTCATAATGCAAAGACAAGTACAAAGCAATGCCTCAGCATTTATAAGAGAAAATTTAGTTAGAAAAACATTGCGGCAATTCATCCACTCTTGAAAAGAAACAATAATATATATGGATTCAAATGAGACGAAACTTGAAAACATGTAAAGATTTCAGTAATTCTTCGAATAAAAAAACGCAAGTCATCTTTCCAAACAACAAAAATTTAACGCGTTGTTAATACACGTAACACATTATTTACCCTAAAGTTTACCATGAGTTAAGATATTTTATTATTGGAAAAAAAACGTTTTCTTGTTTGAAGCTATACGCCAATGTTAGCATTTTTTCGTCCAATTTTTAATGGCAGAAGAACCTATAGAACTAGTGATAGCTTTCGGCTATTTAAGTCGTAATATAGCTTTTAACATTAAAGAGATATTTTGCATGTATTTGTATAATTTCTTCACTGTCCTCTTGCTATTTTATTGAAACAGACCTTCGGTGTGTTTTGTATTTCTATGATATATTTTTATAAATTTTAATATAAATTAAAAAGAAATTACATACGCAGGAGACCTTTGTAGCTTTATGCACTAGAAAGTGATTTTTATTACGTATAAAATTGGTTTCCGATTTTAAATATCTGACAGGTGTTTGAAAATGTGTCGTGTAGATGTAGCTACCTGGGGTGCAAAGGTAAACTAGAGAATGATGTTGATTGTTAATTTGTTTATTGCAATAACCACACAACGATGATAAGGTGTCACTTTGAAGTGATTTTATGTAAGTTTTATAACAAATTTATATCTTGATAATTACTTTTAATTCAGAGTAACGTTGTAGGATCATATTAGATTGAAGAAAAGGTGCTGGAGATACATGTATTTCATGCGATTAATAGTAAAACTTCATTTGTTGGAGAAGACAATTTAAAAAACGTCCGATGTTAACAAAGAAAAATATCTTTCGTATATATTTCATCATTTTGATATAATGACAGGGCATTCTAGTTAATATTCTGGATAAAAATTATAATTTCAAATCAATTAGGATGCAAACGGTCATATTTAAAATACTAAAAAAATATACCAAGTTGTGGTAAATTACCAATAAACATAGATTAACAAATAAAAATGTCTCCCTTTTTAGAAATATCCCATCGGCTAAAACTCGTACATTACATAGGTATCAACTTATTTTGTAGCTGTTAATGTTTTTTTGTATCTGTATCTTCTGCTATAAATATTTATCCATAATTTCTATATAACAAAAGGCGGATGTATATCTGTTTAGTGTCCAGGGGCGTGCGTGGCTGAATGGTTAAGGTAGTGCGTCTACTATTGATCACGTGGTCTGTCCATACTGAGGTTGCGGGTTTCATTCTGCGGACTGGGTGCGCTCGACTCCAATCTTAATTAAAAATGATTGCCAGTTTTCCTACCGAAGTTCGGGAGTTTTTTCCGGGTGCTCTGGCTTCTTCCACAAATATAAATATTTGACACCATGATATAGCTGAAATATTACTGAAAGTGGGGTTATATCATTCAAACAAACAAAAACAAACTATTCAGTGTTCTATTTTATTATCTATTTCAATTCAGCCTATATATATATATACTGCCCATATATGAACATGTTCCTAATGACTAGGTCAGTAAAAAAGCTCATGAAAGAGATTTACTTTGCTGATAACCGCACTAACATTGAACAAACTTCAACCCCCCCCCCCAAATAAAAACATGACGCAATGATATAGCTGAAAAATTGCCGAAAGTGGCGTTAAACACCATTCAAACAAACATATCGACTTGAAAAAAAACCTTTAATGCAATATTATAGTGTTAATGTTTATATGAAAAGCTGACATACTTTGATGAATTTTGCATCACCTTTTAAAAAACATATTTTGCAATGCTAAAATAAAAAAAAGCTCAAATATCAGTTATTCTAAATCAAGGTAAGAACTGATGATGACTGTCAAGGACTGCTTCAGTGAACATCAATCGTACTAAATCAAGGTAAGAACTGATAATGGCTGACAATGACTGCTACAGTGAACATCAGTCATTCTAAATCAAGGTAAGAACTGTTAATGGCTGACAAAGACTGCTACAGTGATTATCAGTCATTCTAAATACAGGTAAATATTGATAATCACTGTCAAGGACTGGTACAGTGATTGTCAGTCATTCTAAATCCAGGTAAAAATTTAAAAGTACTGACACGATCTGATGCAGTGACTAACAGTTCTTTTCAGTCCTACAAAAGTACTGTACTTAACTGTCATGATCTGTTTCAGTTCAGGACAGACGCGATCAGTAAAAGATAAAAATTGTAAATGACTGACGTGAACTGTATGAATTGTATACAGTGATTTACAGATCGTGAACAGTACATTTACAGTAACTATCAGTTTCTATCAATCTAATTTGAACTGTGTATGGTAATGTCAGTCCTTATTTTGTTTCATAGTGATCGAAAGCAGCCATTGTACAGTCATCAACAGACTCACTAAACGTAGCACAATTAAGCCAACTCTTCGCTTGCAGGCTTTTTGGCTGAACCAGAGATCAAAGGTTGAACGTTGCGGTATACGGAACAGCTATTGTTTATAACCCAAGGTGCTACACATATATTTTATATAATAATGTATAGCCAAGTATTAAGTAATATTCTCAGTAGCATTGTAATCTATTTAAATTTCCCCCAAAATGTTTGTTACAAAGCACACAAATGCAAACAACTATACTTCATTACTATTGCTCATGATTGAGTTCCTGTCCCATGGCTCATGATTGTGTTCCTGTCCCATGGCTCATGATTGTGTTTCTGTCCCATGGGTCATGATTGTGTTCTTATCCCATAGCTCATGATTGTGTCCCTCACCTATGTTGAACGATTGTATCCGTAACCTATGGTTAATGATTCTGTCCCTTCCCTTTGGTTCATTATTGTGTCCTATACCTATGGTTCATGATTATATAGTTGAAAAGAGGCTCCTAATTGTGTCCATGTCCTACAGCTCATGATTGTGTCCCTATCTTATGGTTCCTAATTGTGTCCATGTCCTACAGCTCATGATTGTGTCCCTATCTTATGGTTCCTAATTGTCTCTATGTCCTACAGCTCATGATTGTGTCCCTATCTTATGGTTCCTAATTGTGTTCATGTCCTACAGCTCATGATTGTGTCCCTATCTTATGGTTCCTAATTGCGTTCATGTCCTACAGCTCATGATTGTGTCCCTATCTTATGGTTCCTAATTGTGTCCATGTCCTACAGCTCATGATTGTGTCCCTATCTTATGGTTCCTAATTGTGTCCATGTCCTACAGCTCATGATTGTGTCCCTATCTTATGGTTCCTAATTGTGTCCATGTCCTACAGCTCATGATTGTGTCCCTATCTTATGGTTCCTAATTGTGTCCATGTCCTACAGCTCATGATTGTGTCCCTATCTTATGTTCCTAATTGTGTCCATGTCCTACAGCTCATGATTGTGTCCCTATCTTATGGTTCCTAATTGTGTCCATGTCCTACAGCTGATTGTGTCCCTATCTTATGGTTCCTAATTGTGTCCATGTCCTACAGCTCATGATTGTGTCCCTATCTTATGGTTCCTAATTGTGTCCATGTCCTACAGCTCATGATTGTGTCCCTATCTTATGGTTCGTAAATGTGTCCCTGACCTATAGTTCATGATTGTTCCCCTGCCCTATGGTTCATGATTATGTCACTGTCTTTTTGTTCATATTTTGTGTCTATTGATCATGATAATGTCCTGTCCTGTGGTTCATGATTTTTTCCCTAACTTACGGATCATGATGTTATACCATGTTCATGGTTCATGATTGTTTCGCTGTACTCATGATCAATCGCTGAAAGTGACGTTAAGCATCATTCGAACAAAAATAACAAAACTCCCACAATACCGAAGGTAAAATCCTTCCACATAACAAGGTAAAAAATGCATCCACTGGATACCTTGTTACAAATAAAAAAAACATATTATTTCCCACTAAACAAGAATATTTTTCCTTTATTGTTTTTAAATCGTAAAACATCAATAAAGACAGAGACATTTATATATTACATATGAAATCATGCTCTTTTAAATGATAAATTTTTCACGTCTATGGAACAGTATTTCAACGACATTAAGGGTCCTCACTTGTGATTTTGATTGTTATTGATGTACTACTAAATGATACGAAAACAATTTTATGCCAATATCCAATACCCCATACATGTATAGTGGCATTTGAAATGTTCTGTCCATTCGTCCTCCTATTTCTACTTGATTTATTGTTTTATAACATGTATATATTTGCAATGCTGCTCAACTGACGTAGATCTGAAATGCAAAAAATCTTCCTATTCTATATTTAGACCTATTTTATGGCTGTGATACACTGGTCTGTCATTCAAATGTTATTGGATAATAATTTCATTGTTTTCATTAGTGTATTGATAAAGAATATAGTCATATAGTTCAAATAATAAATATTCTGAAAATGTACGTTGCCAAATGTTGAAAGAAACTAGTACAGACATCGAAAAACGACGATATGGCTGACATGTAAATTAAATGACAATTTAGGCATATGGTTTTCCTATTTAAAGTAAATTTATTATTTTGTTGAAACTAAATAACTCAGGATGATAAAAAGCGATGTATAATTCACACTCATTGTAAAATCCATAACTATACAAACCAAGGGATAACATCTACAAACAAGTTTGTTTACATCTTTTCATTATTTTTCACACATGAAGAAAAATTTGAGTTGACAGTCATTATCATTCCAAAAGAACTTTTTTCCAGGATACTGCTCCCTGTACAATATATCAACACACTCTTCAAGGCTATAGCCATTAGAATACGATGGTTCACCGCTAGCCCAGTCATTGTAGATCATCAAAGAGTTGTCAGATACCCAGACCCATCTTCCAATGTCTTGGCCAATTTTGTTGGCTCCTATCCAGATGATCTCTACGTGCACGCCTATTTGTAGCAGACCTGCAATGAGTATTAGTCTTTTACTGTAATACTTGTTTTTGCTGCTTCATGTATGTTGTCATTTTATGTTCTAAATTTTATTGTTTGAAATTACCGTCATGCTTCATCAAAAATCAAAGCATTTAAAAAATATGCATAAATGAAATATTTGTCTGTTTGACTAGACTCCAATCACAACCAGCTGTGTCTGGCAAAACTCTACAACCTTACTTAGAACACTGCTAGCAGTAAGGCTTGAACAGACAATCAGTCTTAAAGGCACGTATTAAATAGTACATGATTATACAAAATAGCTTAAATAAAAAAATTTAACTTATTTCCGGGGTAGTATCTTTTTATTTATTTTTATGTTACATGTAACATATTGCCTGATGATTTTTAAAACGAAGAAGTTTGCGTACTCTGTAAAGTAGAAACAATCCATGCATTTTCCTCAGGATCGTCTATTTTGACCAAATTTCCTCCCATCAACTGACATTTTTTCTGGAAAGAAAATATATTTTAGTGTTCGAAGCAACGATTAATGCAAATATGACCTTCATCATAACAAAATAGACTTTGAAATTGTAATATGATTATAATATGTTTCTTAAAATAAATCTGTTCTTATTATGTCATTATTCTATCACTGTAATAACTCTGTTCTTAATCTAACATAAAATCAAGAAAAGTTACTGGAACATGTCTTAATTAACCATTTAATGTGTGGTTAAATTTACAAATACATATATTGTCTACATTAACCATTAAATGTATTCATATACCGTACATATATACTTTAAACGCGCGTCTGGCATAGAAAACTTTATTACCTTGGCATGTTTGATGATATTTTATTTAATATGACAATTAGGATGTTTTTCCAAAAACATTTTTTGAAAGCAGACTTACGGTTAGGGGCGGACAATACAATTGTCGACCGGTCGACAATCTATTTTCTCAAGTCTGATAGGAAATCTTAAATGAAACGATTAGGATTTTTCTAGTTGGAAACTAAGATGTCTCCTGCTAGCTATTTATAAATTTAAAATTTATAATTAATAAAGGAAAGTCCGTTTATGTTCATTGGAAATTAATGTTCCAATATTGACCAATTATGTAGGTTATAAATACAAAAAATACCATTAGACTTGTGAATACTTTACTTAAATAAACGAAATATACGCACTCAAGGTAACTATTAATGTGTATGTTAATACTGAGGCTTTGGTTTCTAATATCACTTGAGGCAGAAATTTGCTCATTGCCTTAGAACAAATTTCTAGTTTCTGCTTAGGCTTAGTAGTTGTCGCAACTCATTTAATATTTCAACAATCAAACAAAATTGTTTATTATGGGTAAAAGATCACACAAACAGTTAATAAGCACATGTTTAATCTTAGTTAATTAAATGAGTCATATATTATATTATTAAAGAATTGGCTAACCAGTAAATCAAAATGTTATGCCGATTTCTCCAATTTCACGAATCGATCGATCTATACTATAGTAAAACTTTTAAATTTTAATTGAAACCTTAAATTATCAATAAACTGCAACAAATAAATTAGTAATTTAGTAAATCGTCGATTTTATATTAAAATATTTGATGCATAATTTTTAGTCTTTAAGACACCTTGTCAAACGTACACAAAAAAGACACAAGTTAAGTAAATTGTAAGAAAACCAACCAAGATATTCAGATCGAGACAAAGGTACACGAAATAAGGAAAAAACAAGAAGATTAAAAAACCCTAAAATGATTAACCCAAACTCGACTCAAAGAATGTTCGTTCACTAAGATGCTGCAGACAAATAAGTAGTGCCGGCTCCTATTAGGGCACACCATGGAGTCACTTATATTCGTGTCCGTTAAACATATAAAATTCAAAAATAAGAAAGCTTATCTTTTGCTTATGCAAATGTTTTATTGTATTTTTCATATTGATTCTTTAAAACGATCAATAAAGTCGTAAGAAGGGAATACACCTTATGATATGTCATGAACCTTTGTTGAATAAACCTTTGCTTTATATCAGATATCTTTCGTCTTTAGTGAACTCTAGTTTTAAAATCTGTATCACTTAAAACATTTATAAAGTAACTATGAGAAACTTGTATCGCGTCTTTCCCTTTTTCCTACAAAAAGCTGTGACAATATCTTTCAATTGTATCTGCTTGTGGGGTGGTACTGTACAGTGTAGAAAATTCGTTTTAAAACTCTTTGGAAACGAGACATAAAACGTATGATCTCGCGAAGGTCTTTTGCGTTTTTTAGAATCAACATTTGATTTATACCACCCCTTGAATAATAGATGTATCTCGGCTATATGAATTAAATAAACGGAAAGGTATTCACACTATCATTGAACAGTTTATTAGAGTATTTGATGCATCTGGAATTCTCAGTTTGCTGAGTGGCCTCCGTTAATATATCCTTCAGAAGTCGAAATTAAAGAAACACAGAAACAGCTTCAACTACATCATCATCTTATACCTCGAACATGACACCAATTATCATCTTAGAACAAGAATTTACGACAAACGAGGCGCATTTAATTTCAAAATTATAAATTTTCCTCTCCTTTGCAGCAATATTCCAGCTTCTCCTGCATCCGGTGTCTATATTCCTTAATTGATCAGGTACGCAAGAGCTTGTATCGAGGATACTGATTTTTGTAAAATTCACCTATTTCTTTTGTATAAACTTTTAAGTCAAGTTTACACAAAAAAAACCGACTCGCCCTACCTAGTCTTTAATAAGTTTTACTATTGATACAACTTCCTTGTCGAAAAATAAATGTTTGAAAATATGGTTGGAGATAGTTTTTGAATTCAACGTACAGTAAACGTGCAACGATGATTGTTTGATACACATATTAGTTAATAGCGGTATATGATAACGTCTATTTTAAGCAACTAACTTTATGTGTGGAGACTAATTACCACTAACTATACTGTTTAGGGTTTTTTATTTGACTAAATTTTGATTTAATTAAAAACTAAAAAAGTATGTTAAACAAGTAAACAATTATGCGGCAGAACACCTAAGATTCTAACCAATAGATTTTAAAGGACTCGCAGTCTATAGGATATGGCGCAAAGTTGTCAGTTTAATTGTTTTCGAAAAAAATTCTTGACTTTAATCTAATATTTAATTAATGAATTGCAGCTCAAAGGCAGGAAAACTGTCTCATTCAAAAATTAAGAAACCAAGAATTACTTTAACAACTAAAAACTAAGCGTCTTATTCATGACTTTCAGTACCGGTAGTATTTTTATTCATTATTTTTCAAACCTGTGCATCTGTGAAGTTCTTGAACTCATCCCAAATGTAGGAAATTAGGTAGCAGTGGCCTCTCCATTTATATTGACATCTAACTGTAAGAAAGAGTTTTTCTTTTCAGATATACAGATATAATATCAATCAAAACCAAACTTTCAATTGACTTTAATCACTTCACAGGGACGTTACGGCAAGTTACCAAACTGAAGTTGAAACATTTTGCAGATTCTATTAGTTTGTTTTAAATAAAATATGAAACAGTTCTAAAAAGAACCTGATTAATAACATGAACATATTTTGCTTAGATTATAAACTAGTCGGCTGAACCAGCTAATTATTAAAAAGTGATCTTTATCCCCATAGAAACAGCAGGTTGTGGACCACAGCAGGGATTTTGTATCCTTAAGGCCGTTACTAACAACTGACACATGATTAGTATCAATTTAATCTGAGTACGTTCTCCTTTATTATAGGATTGAACACCGTTTTCAATAGTTTTATTGGTATATCTACAAGACCAACTCACTCACAAACCAAGAACAGTCCGTAGGAAACTTTATGATATGTTTGACAATTAAAACGGTGTTCAATCCGTATAATTCTTTAAAATGGCATTAAGAAATTAATTTTCCTATTAAGGTATTCCTAATTCCATGTTTCTTGTCATTTTGGTTGCAGGGATTGTTGACCTATTCTATGAATATTTTGTTGATTTTTACTTACCAAATGTTATTCATAAACCATCTTTTATTTTTTAGAAATAAAATTAAGTTTTTACTGAAATATTTAACTTTATTTTCTTGGTCGAAGACAAGAATATTTTTAAATTAACAAATCATTAACGTCAATTTCTCATACAAATAATTTGCAATCACCGTCTACATTGAATACCACCACCCTTGTTTATATTGGTTACGCAAATAATAGTTCAGTCAACATCATTTATCAAAAACAAATTGAGTCAATTTCATTTATCAAAAATAAATTTTGTTAAAAACCTCAACCGGAAGTAATCTCGACCACTTAAATAAACGTATTTCCAAATACAAGTCATATTAGAATTATAGGATAATTATATTTTACTACATTTTACAACTTTTAGGGGGTTTAGTATACAATTAGATGCAGTCCTAACATAACATTAAGTTAAATAAAACCAGTCCAAATCTCACTATTGTTTTTTTCTGCGCAATGATATCGAGAAACGTGTATACAGCAAACAAATCTTCAATATAAAATTTATTCATTACTACTAGATCAATTGTTTTGGTTATACTTCTGTCATGTAATGATTTTAACATAACAAAAACTATCTGATTTTCAGCTTTCGTACACGTGTCATTTCGACAGCCTGTAGACAATTAATAATAATACTTGTAATTATATGTAATTACAAGTGAGGCTGACCATAATTTGTCTAAATAAATTGTCAAACAAGCATTAACATTAAAAAGTAAAAGTTCAAAGCGGTTTAAAGTGTCAGCCTAAAGTTTTGCAGTTAAATAGTGGAGATATAATTTTCCAAAAAATGTCATGTGGGCAAACTTGTCACGTTACAAAATTGATAAAACAAAAAAAAAACTTTCAATGCATTTTTAATTGAATATCTGCTATGTTGATTTCGACCCCTGTTTTATTTATAATTCATACAATCTTGACAAGGCAATAGATGATTATATTCCTTGTTGTGTTGCAATATTTATGGTAATATAAGATATATGTATCTTATGAAGAGAAGAACTATACGTCAAAATTGTTTATCCTGTCTTCAAATTATATCAAATAACCAATATGTTTTGCTTAAAATGAACATGTATAACTACGATTCAATGTTTTGTTTGTTTGTTTAATGGTGTTTAACTCCACTTTCAGCGATATTTCAGTCATATCATGGCGTCCAGTTTTTATATGGGGAGGAAGCCGGAAGACCTGGGGAAACGATTCAATGTAAGTATTTTACTTTTTAAAAGTAGTACCACCAAAATTCAGCTGCTTGTGATTTTTAATTGTTTGCTAAATATCTGGTTATGCATGTGGAAAAGAAGAAGAAGCCGGATTAACCTGAACAACGTCCTAACTTTGGAGGGAAAACTATTTATCCTTGTCACTTATGATTAAAGTCGAGTACACCCTAACCGTGGTGAGACTCGAAATCACAACATCAGCGTTTAAGGGCACGTGATTAAAAGTACACTAACTATCTCACCCACTTAGCCAACGACGTCCCAGGACTTTGATGACGAAAAATCCATTTGGTTAAAAATTGGTTAAATCGTTGTTGCTCTTATGTGAATATTTTATATATTTTGTACATAACTTGCAAGAAAAGACCTAAGTGAAATATATGGGTTTTCGTTTTTTTAATTTAAAATAGTTGAATAGAGAATAAAGATAAAAAGAAGATATATTTTAATAGACATAATTTATTTATTTTTGATAGGTGAAAAACAGCTAACAAATATTACTACCCTCTCCCATGATGAGAAATTATGATTCTCATATATCATGTATTATATCTGGCTAGTTATTGGTCTAAACCTTACAAGGTTATAGTACGATAGTTTAATAAAGTCTTGTATTAAAACTGTTTTATTCTTTCGCCCTGAAGTCTGAAATTGATAAAAGAAGGAGATATTTATTTCAGTTTTTTTATATATTTTGCAGGATCATTTATATTCAAAGAAGTTGCTAAATCGACAGATAATTACATCGAATTTCATGTTACCATTAACAACCACAACAGTATGTAAGTTGTGACTAAAAGTATATTATAAAATTCCCTCGACCTTCAATCCACGTTTGAAATGTATTGAAATTTGGTCCAATCGTGACACAACATAAAACATCAGCTTATCAACATATTTTGTCATAGCGTTAAATAAATATGTTGAATCGACGTTAAACTCGGATTGTCGACTACCACATAAATTTCATTAATTTGATTCAAGGGAGAAATAAGGTTAAAGTTTCAACGTTTCATATAACACCTGTAAGGAAAAACGTTTGACCAGTCATTAAAATAGAAACAGTAAGGAACAACAAAATACAACAATAAATAAGTAAAACCGTACATCCTCCTGGCGAGCAAGCAGTCCTATCGCTATTTATACAAACTTATCGCAATATACTCTTAAAAGTCAGGAAGAGAAAATCCCGGCTATGGTAGAGGAATTGAGATTCAAAGTTTATTTATGGAACACTATATAATTAAACTGCAAGGATCGGTAATTAGTAAATAAAGATTGAAATGGAAGACTACACCATGTAAATTATGACAATAATTCAATAATTAATAGTGCATGATCATTGAACTTTGCATGTGCATTACATGCATAGACCAAGTGCTGTTTTGTATTCTAGAGTACTTGGACACCCCACCCATGTCCATTTTAGTCAGGTTTTTGTTTTTTGTCTGCATGTCTTGTTGTTGATCTCTATTTTGTAATCCATAGTGTATGTCTATTATGACTTATCGTCTCCCCAATACTAGAGCTCGTCTGTAACCAAACTAATACAAATTGGTAATACATATCTCAATATTTTCGAGAAACAAAATAATTCAGGTTGACAAAATGTTGTCAGAAGAATAAACTGTTACGTGACAAAATATTCAAAAGGCAACATGTTTTATGGTTTTTTTGTCTCGTGATGAAATTCAGGAAATTACAAGTTTAAAGTAAAAAGAACAAAAATAATGTTTTGCAAAAAAATGAGAAATATAAAACGTTTGTGTGCAAAAAATGTTCAAAAGTAAAACAGTAGGATTGTCAAAACTTTTGCTAGAAGCAGTGTAACCTCAAGTTAAGTATTAACTTAAAGCAGTCATTATTTCTGCTCTGTACTAAGTTACTAAGAATGTTATATTATTATAACATCCAACTGTATTAAGTTTTTGTGTCTTGACATTTTTACAAACAGAACTGGCACAAATATATTTAAAAAATGTTGCATAACTTACATTTATACACAACGTCCCAGTTTTGCTTTGTTGTTAATTCGAAGTCACTGTTTTTATATAAAAAACATTCATCATCAATTGTATCGAAAGCAGCCATTGTACAGTCTTTATCAGACTCACAAAACATAGCACAATTTAACCGAGTCTTCGCTTTGAAGCTCTTAGTTGAGCCAGAGATCAAAGGCTGAACGTTGTGATGTACGGAAAAGCTACTGTATTTATCCTCCAGTGCTACACATGTATTTAATATAAAAATGTATAGCCAAGTATTAAGTAATATTCTCAGTAGCATTGTAATCTCCCAAATTCCCAACAATTGTTTTTTTAAGAAAACACAAATTTGCATAACATAATACGTCTTTACTATAAGATAAATGATCAACCAATAACTGCAATGGTAAAAATCGACCTGGTTACAATCAATAAAAGCGTAAAGTGTAAAGTTTTCATGTAATTAACGATTAAATTAAGGTGTAAACGGTAATTTTTACAAATTTTCTGAGGAAACAGTATCAAACCTTTAATAATTAACTGTTATAATATTTACTTAGCTAACAATATGCTAAACTGCTGATATGATATATTTTTACTTAACCAGTCCAATACGGAATTAACTAATTCAATATCTGATCGACCTGTATTGGCCTCTTTCCAACCGGTATTGTCCTGATTGATTTGGTATTGTTGATAAACATATCGTTTCGTGATGTTTTCTGTATAGGCCTAGTTATTGGTCCTTGACCAGCTTTATTGGTTTTGGTTGCGACACAGGCCAATAAGGCAAAACTTGGACCAATAACTAGGACATTACAGAAATTCTTAACTAATAATATATTAATATTTGCATTCCGGATAAATATAATGCTAAATAAATAATGAGATTGGTTGAATTATCAACAAGATCAGCATAATAAAGCAGATCTTGCCAATATGTTGTTCTGTCAGACAGGAACAGAAAGGTCAAACGTTTGCAAGTCAGTTGTAAAAATATGTGGCACAATAATATTCGGAAACAACTTTTTTAAAGATTAATAAAGTTGTGTAGTAACACAAGTGTAACTAGTTTCGACTCGCTTTCGTTGGAGGGTTGTTTTATTACAATACGGAAATACCGCAGATAGTAGTAGAGGCTCATAGTATGTGGTAAAAAAATAAATTATCCGCCACTATGTACATACACACAAAGATCTAAATGCCACGGGGATCTCTTATAAAAAGCGCACCGCTGAACACTCCATTTAATGGTTTTAAATCGTTTATTGTTCATTGCAAATTTTCAAAAACATAATGGAACACTTTTTGTAAAAAAATCTAAATTTTGTTAAATTTTGTGAATTTTGCTCGCAATGCATTCGAAATTGATTCAGTATACTGCAACGTTTTGTTATAAGCAATATAAAAATAGAATTGTGATGGTGATTTTTGAGTGTTTTAAAAGTGACACTCAAATATTGATTTTTTAAAACAGATATTAATTAGTTATATTTTCCAATGAAAAAAAAACTATTGCGCTCACGGAGCGGCAAGCCGGATTTAGATCTAATCGTCTCAGAATTTGTGCTTGACACAACTACACGAAAACCTTCAAGCACTACGTAAATACTCTTGTTCTGGAATGGTCATTATCTTTTTAACTTCCAAAATCGCCTCCATAACTCCATAACAGGAAGCATCGTTTGCGCTATGGATTTTAATGTGTATTATAATGCCACGCCTTTTGATTGACTTTCATGAAACCGATATTTGGTATTTAAAAAAATATCAATCGTTTCATATTGCCTTTATTTATTATATTGTTTTTATCTTTTAAATAAATTGATATTTATCTAGTGGCGTTTAACCTTTTTAAATATATTAAGTTTTAGGCAGATTGGTTGGGATATCGGAAAAGATAGTAATTAATTTGGAAATTCAACCATGTTAATTGCAACAATAATGAAGCTCTAGAACAACAATCAATCAAATAGCAATCATGTTTTCTATCATCGTTCTAGTTTATATAGACAATTTTACAGTTTGTCATCCGCTTTTGTAACTGAGAGATAGGTAGATTCTTCTTGAAATGTAGTTGTGCTAAGTGACCTTTTGGAATGATTGAAGGAATAGATCATTTGTAATAGTATTGTAAACCAACTGACTAACCAACATACCGGATGTTCATTAATTAGCTTATATTAGATTGCCACGGGTTATGGAGATACTTATCTTTCCAAGTGTTATCAGTTTTATCAATTAGTCGTTGATAGATGTTTTATCTTCATTTTAATTGAAAATAAATTGATCTTAAGGCAACTTTTTATTCTTACGACTTCAATTTTAACTGATAAGTACTTCCAGTTTCCCAACCGAAAGACGGGGTCTTTTCGGGTATTCTGGCTCCCTCTCCTAATAAAATCTAGGCGCCATAATATAAAAGAACGATACGGAAACGATAATTCCACAATTGTGGTCCCGGTTTAACAGTTTCTTTTACTGTTTACTGTTGAAAAAGAAGCTGGCAAATACTTTTACATATCACTTAATATCCAACCAACACATCACATCATGTCCTCTGGTCCTGTGGGATAAATACAAAGTCTCATAATTTCTGCATGCATCTGGGAAGATTCTACCAATTTAAAGGGTTGAATCTGCGCATGTTTGTTCTTCCTTTCGCCAGTATGTTTGAATATAACAAACCAAAACTAGTCCAGTCAGTAACACACTGGCACTTATAAAATAAGAAAACTTGTTAGCAATTATAAAAAAGTAAAAATAAAATATTGACATCTGCAGTCTTTACAAGTTGTGTCAGAACAAACCTCGTGACAGTTCGTAAAAATATTTAAGTACGGATTTTGTTATATTTGTGTGATCAACAATGTATGTCAGAACCATTATATAGAAATGTATAAAGTTCAATTAAATTCTTAAGTACGAAACCATTCATTTCTTGTAACTTACATTTGAACTGTTGATTTCCTTTTTACTTTAGAGAAAGTTACTTTGCTAATATTGATCAGAACAAATGAATAAATACCTAATGCGTTAAGTTTGTCTTTTTACAAAGAGTTTGTTTTTTTTTCCAATATAAATTGTACATTTTTTATTGGTTACTTAAAATAGTTGTTTGTTGGTTTCTTCTTTGTGGTGTTTTTCTATGGTTGCGTTCCTGATGGTCCATGATTTATGGTTCATGGTTTGTCCCGTCCCTATGGTTCATGATTGCGTCCCTTATATATTGTCCATAATTGTGTCCCTGACCTATCGTTCATGATTTTTTCCCTATCTTATGGGTCATGATTATGTCCCTGTCATTTCGTTGATGATTGTGTCCCTTTTTGTTGATCATGATTGAGTTACTGAAATATGGTTCATGATTGTGTCTTTGAAAGATAGTTCGTGATTGTGTCATTGTTTTATGTCCATGAATGTGTTACTGTACTATGGTTCATGCTGTGTCTCTGCTCATTGGTTCATGATTGTGTCCCTCACTTATGGTTCATGATTGTATCCATAACTTATGATTTATGACTCTGTCTCTGACCTTTAGTTCATGATTGTGTCTCTGATCTTTGATTCAAGATAATGTCCCTGACCTACGGTTCATGATTGTGTCCTGAAAATATGGTCCATAATTATATGCTGGACCTATGCTTAATGATTGTGTCCCAGTCTTGATTTCATGAATGTGTCATTGTGATATGGTTGATGATTGTGTTCATGTCGAATGGATAATGATTGTGTCTCTTCCTTACGGTTCATAATTTTGTCCACGTACTATGTTTTATGATAGTTTTCCTGTTCTAAGGTTCTTAATATTGTCACAGTACATAGGATCATGATTGTGTCCATGCCCTGTGGATCATGCTTTTGTCCTTCAATTATTGCTCATAATTGTGTCCCTATCCTATGGCCCATCATTGTGTCCTTGTCCTGTGGTTCATGATTGTGTACGTGACTTATGATTCATGATTTTCCCCATGATTTATAATAATAAATTGCATCACTGTCAAATGGCTCATGAATGTATCTCTGTTTTTGGTTCAATAGTGTGTCCTTATCCTTGGTTTATGATTGTGTCCTTAAAATATAGCTCATAAAGTGTCCCCGAAATAGTGTGTATAAGTGTTCCTACAAATATGGTTCATAATTGAGTCCCTCTCTTGACTCATGATTGTGTCCCTGTCCTATTGATCATGCATGTGTCTCTGTTCACGATCGTATCATTGATCAATGGTTCATGATAGTGTTTCTGCCTTGTGGTTCATGACTGCTTCTCTGTCATAGGGTTGATTATTGCATTCTTGACACATGATTCATGATAGTGTCTCTGTCTTAACATTCATGTTTTTGTTCCTGCATCCTGGTAAATAAGTGCGCCCCTGCCCTATGGACCATGCTTGTGTCCCTGTACTATCGTTCACGATTGTATGATTGATCTTTGTTTTATGATTATGTTTCTACCTTATGGTTCATGATTGTGCCTGTCATACGGTTCGTTATTGTGTCATTGACACATTGTTCATGATAGTGCTTCTGTATAATATTCAAGATTGTGTTTCTGGCCTATGGTTCTTGATTGTTTTCCTGACCTATGAGTCATGACTGTGATCATGTCTAGTTCAGGATTGTGTCCCTAACATATGATTCATTGTTGTGTCTCTGACCAATGGTTTACGATTGTGTCCCTGAATTATGAATTATAATATGTCCCCGATGTATGGGTTATGTATTGTCGCTGCCCTTAGGTTCCTGATTGTGCCCCTGACCTATAGTCATGATTGTGTCACTATAATGTCGTTTTTGTACCATTCTTTTTGAATACTTGGTCAGTCGTGTTCAACATTTTTATTTCAATGTTCTATTTTTTTAAAATTTATTTTTGATAACTTGATTTCTTCTTGAATATGGACAACAAGAAAATAACAATCAATCGTGTTGATGTATTATGTAAATCTTGTGTTATGTAGTGATTTAACAACACAATTAGAACACCTGTGACAATGTTTGTGTATCAAAAACTAGCATAGACTACTCACTGTCATGGTGTCGATTTGTTTATTTTAAAATTGTATTGCTGTGGCTGGTAATTTGTTTTAATATACGAAGCTCTACTTAAAATTAAATTGATATATATTAATATATTTATTTGATCACTTACGTCACTCACATCAAAAGTTCAACTTTAAAATAATACAAAAGTCTTCAAAAGTCTACCTGGCATTTCTTTCACCTCGAAAAGTAAGGTCATTTTCGGGACAAGCCCTCGGGTGACCTTACTTTCGCGGGGAAAGAAATCACTGGGTCACACACCAACTAGTTTGATAATTGTATAACATCGTATGGTTTATCGTTTGTGTTATCGTTCGCGGTATGGCTTTTCTGTTATGCATGGGCAATTTAATTTTACATGAACATCGTTATTTACGTTTAATTAATTGCAACATTAAATAACATCTTTCTGCTCTAAAGCTTTATAACTGCGCATTAATAGTTTTTAAATAAGTTAATGAATCATTGACGTAAACAAGTTCCTATACGTTGATACAATATTGCATTAAACAGAATCTTAATTTTATTTTTAAATAATATAGACTGTAATTTATTCGTTTAGTTAAATATAACAATAAATAAATAAAGCGGGTTTTGCATTCGTATGTAACAAGCGGGAATAGTATATTATGTTTGTTAAAAAATAAAATTTTCTTTCATAAGTATCTATGTTAGTTTGTAATTAAACGACAACTTGATGTATTTATTCGAACTTTAAATATGACCGTTTGCATCCGAATTGATTTAAAATTATAACAATTATCCACACTTTTAACTCGTATGTCTAATAACATTTTATCAGAACAATGACATATACATAACGGCAATATATTTGTGTTTCATTGTCTTCACTAACAGGTAGTTTACGATATATCTAAAAAAAATTAAATGTTTCTCACCTTTTCGTCAACTAAATATGTATGAAATCGTTACTTCGAAATTAAAGTAATTATCAAACGATAATCAAGATGTTAAAAAAATTACACTAATAAACTCACTTCAAAGGCACACGTTATCATCTATTACCTATGGTGATTGCAATTAACATATTAACAATTAACGTCCGTTACTAGTGCACCTTTGCACCCCAGGTAGCCACACGTAGATGAAACGTAAACATAAAATAAAAAACACATTTTATACATAGTAATAATTATTACAATAAAATTACGTTTCGTTTTGTATTTTCAACTAACGTCATAGTGTATTAGGATTCACGCGCGTCTCTTGCTTTAAAAAAATATATTTTATATAGAAATTAATAAAAAAAAACGTATAGCTGGAATACAAAATGAATCTATGGTCTTGTATTATTTAAGTGCTGTGAAGAAATATTCAAATACTGTGCTACTAAACAAGGTGTGTGCTCGACTTCATCCCTCTTTCCTTGCCGAAAAGTGGGGGCTTCCACCAGGTTCTCGCGATTAATTCTCCATTAAAAATTTGACGCCCCACCCCTTGCTGAAAAGTGCTGAAAGTGCCCTATAACTTCAAACCAGAAATAATATTATTTTTCTGATAAACAAAAACCTTAACACATGGTAAACTTAAGTGCAAATATATTTAGTTGTAAGTGTATTAACAACGCATTAAACTGTTAAAAGACATTGTGGCGATTGGAATTGTTGCGAAATACGTCTTGGGTTTTATTGATTCAGAGCTAATTACAATCTTTAAAAAAATTATTTTTTGTCTCACTTAAATAACATTACTGTTATTTTTTAAGGTTCATTGATCAGCGGCGATGTTATATAATTTTATCCTCTATGTTATAAATGCCTACGAATTGTTTCGTGCGTGACATTGTACTGTGAAAACTAATGGTGCACTCGATTTGAATTCATGTTTGTTAGGTACTTGTCCAGGGTCGGTGATTCTCTTTGTCGCCGTATGTAAAGATTTAAAGCGTTAGATTTTTAATCTAGTTTTGGTATACTTTTGACAATAATGAAAAAATAACCTAAACAACGATACATACAGTTTTCCGATATTTACAAACGGGACAAAAGAAAGTCTTGTTAAAGACACTTCTTATAAATTCATAACTGAAAATGGATGAAAGTTGATCAATCTGAATCATTGTCTTTGATGATGGCGCAAAATTACTTGTCATTTAATACACAAATGTGTCATTCTTTAACAATGGAGCTTGCCGCGGCGACGCATACTTATTTACCATCTAATACATAGATTATCATTAGATGTAGTTAAGAAAACAAAAGTGATTTTATCTAAGAACAAAATAATGACATCAACTTTGTAGTTGCCTAGTGCTGAAAAATCCGCGTCTGTGAATATAGTTGAAGATATTTTGAAATTTTAGAAAGAGGTGTCAGTAATATTATTGAATAAATATAAAGTTTAAAGAATTTACTATTATATAGCTGAATATATGAATATATGATTGATTAATGTATTGCTTGACGTCCACCAAGCAAAAGGTTATCTTATTTTCGGGAATTATGAATTTACATATTAACAAAATGCACATTTAATGAGTCTTGGGAAACTAGTAAATGATTTCAATACTAAGGTAAAATACTGAAAAATAAACCATTTATACCACGAATCATCATTAAACCATGCTTTGGCGGTATAGGAAACGATGCACCATACGATATACCATGCGATAAACGAAACGTTGCACGAACGATATACCATACGATAGACGAAACGATCTATCAAAACGATACACGCTCCCTCACAGTTCCATCGTATATCGTATCGTACATCGTTTCGTTTAGTTTTGTTTCAACTAGTTCATTGATTTCAGAGAAGACAAGTTTTAAATCTTTTTTGACACAGAGTCCTTTTCTAAACTAAGTGTGGCTATTATTAGCTTAAATTCCAATCAGCATAAAAAATACCAACTTTGAAAAAGTACATCAAATCAATATTATGACCAAATTTGGCTTCAATTGACCATGTGCTTTCAAAGAAGAAAATTGAAATGTAAAACGTTTACAGACAATGACAGATGCAAATTGATGACAATAGTTCTTTCTCTCCTGGTCAGGTAAGCTATAAAAACATACCTTTGAAAAGTACCATTCAATGACATTGTGACTGGTTGTTTTAGTTGCCCATTGATTCAAAGTAAAAGATTGAGGTGTACGTATTTACAGCCAACGATGACAAATGCAAAGTGATGAAAATATTTCACATGACCCTTAGTCGGGTGAGCTAAAAATCCTCACGCTGATGTTATAATAAAGATGTAATAAGAACACTGTTTTGTTTCGTTTTGGAATATTAATTTGTTGGGTTGAATTGGGCTTAATTTGTAGACGTATATATAAAAATTTGATATTAACCCTGTATTTCTGATGTTTCCGAAATCCGCTGGATAGATATACTATATGGTTGTCACCATACTTAGACGTTGTATATAATTTACTTACTGTGACTGTATGTATGACAAGTAACTTCGTCATCCTATATAATATATACAAAAATCCAGAATTAGATTACTGTCAAATTAATACGTATTTGTTACGAAAATTCCATCGTCACACGCTAGTACACATGTACTATGTCTATGTCTACGTTTCACCCCGGTTAATGAAGCTATATTTTTATATAGCGGATTTGGCCGAGGGGTCTAGACCGCTGGACATAGTGCAGGCGATTTGGTGCCAGTGTCACAACGGTGTGAGTTCGAATCCCGCTGAGGGTAAACTAAAATTTGACAGTGTTAAAAATCTAATTCTAACAGTGTTGGGCTTAATTTTTAAACGTATATATATAAATTTGATATTAACCCTGTATTTCTGATGTTTCTAAATCCGCTGGATAGATATATTATATGGTTGTCACAATACTTAGACGTTGTATATAATTTACTTACTGTGACTGTATGACAAGTAACTTTGTCATCCTATATAATATATACAAAAATGCAGATTAGATTACTGTCAAATTAATACGTATTGCTTACGAAAATTCCGTCGTCACACTCTAATACACATGTACTATGTCTATGTCTACGATTCACCCCGGTTAATGAAGCTATATTTTTATGTAGCGGATTTGGTCGAGGGGTCTAGATCGCTGGACATAGTGCAGGCGATTTGGTGCCACAGTGTCACAACGGTGTGAGTTCGAATCCCGCTGAAGGTAAACTTAAATTTGACAGTGTTAAAAATCTTATTCTAACAGTGTTGGGCTTAATTTTTAAACGTATATATAAAAATTTGATATTAACCCTGTATTTCTGATGTTTCTAAATCCGCTGGATAGATATATTATATGGTTGTCACAATACTTACACGTTGTATATAATTTACTTACGGTGACTGTACGAGAAGTAACTTTGTCATCCTATATAATATATACAAAAATGCAGAATTAGATTACTGTCAAATTAATACGTATTGGTTACGAAAATTTCATCGTCACTTGCTAGTACACATATACTATGTCTATGTCTACTATTCACCCCGGTTAATGAAGCTATATTTTTATATAGCGGATTTGGCCGAGAGGTATTGACCGCTGGACATACTGCAGGCGATTTGGTGGCACAGTGTTAGAAAGGTTTGAGTTCGAATCCCGCTGAGGGTAAACTAAAATTTGACCGTGTTGAAAATCTAATTCTAACAGTGTTGGGCTTAATTTGTAGACGTATATATATATATATATATATATATATATATATATATATATATATAATTAAATTAGCATACTTTTATTTACAAATATATAACATCTGCAACGTGCTAGGTTTGAATAGGAATTACTGGACAAATCAACAGAGACAAATAGCAATCGTTTTTTTAAGGAAAGCTACATCAATCACATATAAAAACTTAGCGATGCTTTGTGATTATTTTAAATCCACTTCTATAAATGTTAGCCCCATTACCTAAAATTAGGTCCACCTTTGTAATTTGCTACATACAAAGAATGAATCAAAATTGCATGTAATATTGAAAAATATAAACAACTTAGAAAAATGTGTTGTCGTTTGTATAAAATCAATTCATTTTTGAGTATCGTATTTTAAGGTACTACACCATGATAACATGAATCTTCACACTAGTACACTCAGCTTATTCCGATGAGGCGCAAACACACATTCTAGTAGCTCAAGTTCACACTGAAATGTTTCTGCATTCAACTTAAAAAATACATTTAAATTATCTATGTACATTTTTTTCCAGTTCTTTACGACGCTGCTCTTAAAATGCAGTTTCAATATTGAATTCAAAAAATACCACACGCTTTTCCTGACTTACCGCCCCTACCATGACCGAGTTTTCTACAACACAAGGACAATACCTATCTCCTTCGATTCTCTCTCACAAATCCGACTTAACACGCAACTATCTAGTTTCCTCCTAGCTCTACATTTCTTCCCTAAAACCTTTTTTGAAACTTCTGAACAACACTGCTAGCAGGAGGCCTGGGAATGTCCCCAAATCCCTAATTCAGCTGTGTAAATAACCCTCACCCAACAATTGAAAAATCTGCTTCACAATATGTCCCATTTTGTTATGTTTACATTTGTACTTATTATGATTTATGACGTAGGTAAATCTATTAATATGTTATTAACAACATGATTGATTTGCCCTGGGGACAACCGACACATGTTATTCGAAAGAAATATTTCCTTACACTGAATTCCACTTGCACGCAGTCGAAACAACGATTTGATACGCTAAAAACGTTAAGTATGGTGAATCAGTGAGAAAACCTCTGTCGGTAGTGATCCAAGCAGTAGGGCGACACTCGATGTCTTTTAAGGTTAACATTATTGAACAGCTATTGTCACTATAAAAAAATGTCCGGTATAAGATAGGCATATGAACCAGCACGCTACGTCATTTAGCCCAAACAATCAATGCAAGGTATACAAATCACATAAGTAAATAATTGAAAGTATTTATTACAGAATAAATGAAGTATGGGACAGGACAAATCGTAAAACAAAAGAGGAGACAACAATAAACCAAAAAGAGGACTGCAACAAAACAACAGAGGGCCATAAACCAAAGAAAAAAAGATCCAAAACACATTAAGACATGTCTGAAACCGAAAGTTAATATTGTATTAAGAATGAACGCGCAGTTTTCTTATGTTTTGTTCTATATTGATTTTTCTTCGATATTAAGTTACTTATTGTTGGCGGTAAGACACATTCCACGGTGGTTTAGTGTTACTGAAAAAAAACAATTGAAATAGTTGCTAACGAATATCGTATAAAATTTCGCCACATATTAACATTTTATTCAGCGTTTTTTTTCGTTTGCGCATTTCGTCAGCTAAAATAAAAAGAACAATTGTAATGTCGAAAATACTGAAAGTTATTTTACTCGTCCAAGCAACTTTTGTCGTTTCATCAGAATTGAAGATAAAAAGAGGAAAAAGGAACGTTTCATTCCAAAATATTTATAAAACAGACTATCTTTTATGGACTTTTAAAGCCAGAAGTGCTTCTCTTTGTGTTGCTTCGTGCGCAAGTCACATAGACTGCAGATCAGTAGCCTACAATCGAAATGATTCTAGATGTCAGGTGTATAGGAGAGACTTTAAAAACCAAGTTGTTGTCGGAATATCAGAGAATGGATGGACTCATTATGATGCTTTTCCAGGTAAGTGTGAACAATTCAGAACCAAGCTTTTTAACCGTCGGTGTTGTTAAATATTATTATTCCCAAAATGCAGGACCGAACGTACGGTTTTGTATTTCAAAATCATTAAAAGACAACACAATTATATAATTGTCCTGTGGGAAAAAACAGATTGGAGTGGACTACATTAACAGTAGGAAATGATTTAAAAAGTGCAAAATTAAGAAACCATTAAACAAAAATTGCATTTAGCCAAGGTGTTATAAAACATTTACAGTCATGAAAGTAACGTGTTTAGTTTGAAGGTTTTATATAACACTCCAGCAGTTTTATTCAAATTTAGTTTGTAAAACTATATAAACGAGAATATAACATAACTAAGTCAAAATTTACAAGTTGTCCATACATGCATCATAGAATATTCACAATTAAACGTCAAAACTTTTTAAGAACACAAGGTCCGTTTGTTCAGATTAAAAACGGCCATCAAAATAATGTCGCTTATTATAGACTTATTTTTCTGTAATCTGTACTTGGTAAAGTTATGGAAAGGTATGTTAATATATAAGCAGGTAAAAAACTTCTACAAAATAAAATTATCACACCATTCAGTTACACAAAATGATTGCCTGTTAATCATTTTTTTTGACATCACTAATGAATTTGGTAGGAATCTCGATGCAGGGATAAAAATAGGAGTGATCGTCTGTGATATTCTCAAGGTGTTTAATCGAGTTTGGCACGCACTATGAACCAAAATAAGTACTGACATTACGGTAAACAGCATAAATTTAATTAATAGAAACTCATACTCGTAAATTTACTGTTCATAAATCACTGTACACAATTCATACAGTTCACGTCAGTTATTTACAATTTTTATCATCTTTTACTGATTGCGAAGATGTTACGATATTACTGAAATTTAATAACTTGTCACTCTCCAAACACGTTACTCAATATGGACTGTGTTCAGTCATTCCGTATTATGACTTGACCGTGCCGAGTTTACCACCTGGTGGAAGAGCTGGCAGCTCTGTGGAATTTATTGGAACTTTGTACATGTTTAACGTTTTGCGGCTGATAAACCTTCCATGCTCACTTCCGGTAATTTAGGTGTATCAAACAATCATCAGTAAATGCTAAATTAATAGTAACTATCAGTTTCTATTAAACAATTTTGTGGATATTAAAAAATTCAAAAGACCTGATAGACAACTTTAGGTCTGAATCTTTTACCCATTGCAACAGCATTAAAACATTTAATTTTTCTACACTCTTTATGGCCATCCCTCATATGCAGCTTAAAACCAGGCTTAAAGATCTGATAAAACGCTGGTTTTTTTCAAATAGAACTGTCTCAAATACGATCTAACATTTTCGCTTACTTAAAGGTAGTGATCCCTATTCCTGAATTTGACTTTTCCCAAGACATGACACTGAGTAATTCTAATAAGAGGCAGGTATTGCTTACTCGTCCGGAAGACCTGAGTCCACCCATGGTTTCTATTGGGTTCGGGTTACTCTCTTTCTGTTTTGTTTGCGTTTTTGGTTTTTGTGTTGCGTTTGTTTAAATCCGGATTGGTTACTGTTCCTTTACTTTTGGCTCTTGCTGTTCGGTAGGTTTTCTTTCAGTCAAATTCGAACAGTGTATGGTAATGTCAGACCTTATTTTTGTTCGTAATAACAATGTTCATCATTTAACTAAAAAACTACGGACTTTGAGACATGAGTCTTTATTGGTTTTTGAATTACCTAAAATACGTAGCAATATTATAATTAACGGGGAAATATCTTTGTGTAATGAATACTGGGGGTCCACATGTCACGAATCAATTATATGCCCCCAACTCTTCTTTACATTAATAGACGAAATAGTTAATGCTAGTCAAGGCAACATAAGCTTGTTTGCCAATGACACTAGTCTTTACTGAATCTAGCGGCAAATTTTCTTAAGAGCGAATTAAATAAAATATACATGTAGCTACAACAGTGGCTTGTTATCTTTAATCGCTGCACATATCTTCCAAATCTGCTTACGAATAACGGATATAACCAGTCGATAAATATAAACGCTTGGGTTTGATATTTTTCCGTAGACGATACTTAGAAGAATCAAGTAAAAAAATATAAAATTAGAACAGACTTCACCTTAATAGGAAAACTCAAATTGAAACTATCACTAAAAATTGCTGAAATTGGCGATAAGAGTCATTCTAAAAAGCAAATCTATTTATACATCACACATATATTATACTGTTACCAATTGCAGCTCAATGCCAATATGGTTGGACAGAATGGGGAGGCCACTGTTACTACTTCTCGATGGATAAAAGGAGTTGGCAAAATGCGCAGGTTCGACAAAATTATTAATGAAAAGGCACGAATAATATTGTAAGCGACACAGGACACTCTTCACTATTTTTCCAACGCACGTAGTTTTATTATTTTCTGTAATAGAACAACAGCACGGTAACTGACTAAACACCAACCGCCAAAAGTCTAGAGACCATAACAAAAGTGCTGATTGGTAACCTTACATAAATTAAAATTATGGATGTTATGTAAATTGTGTTTCCTTAATTTCTTTGTATGGTATGTTTTTACACGGCCTTAACACTATGATCGATGCATGCAATATTACCTAAATGTCCAGTATTGTTGTTAATTTTGAAGAAGACCCCAAAATAGGTCGAAAAGACGGTTTTCAGCTTACGGATTGTAAGTCTTTTTTTCACCTTATATGTTTCATAAAGATACCATTGAAGATTATAAATATTCTTGATTTATTATATAGAAGACGTGGCATATTAAACGTACAATAAGAATTGCAAGGTAGATTTTAAAGATGATAGGTATTTCCTGAACGTTTTGTCTGGCAATATATTATTAATTTTAAATGTATTTTTAAGATATTCCAACAATTCCCAGCATCAAAAACTGCCAATTTTAACTTTAAATTTAAATTTCCTGAATAACATGTTTTAGCTTCGTGAATACTCCATTTTTGTTGCGGAGGCACCATCAAAGTTGGCCATGATAAGATTGGGTACATCAATACAATCAGGTTTTAACTGATCAAGTGTCAAATCAAAGGTAGAAAGTGCTTCCTTAATTGCGTGAAAAAGTTCATCTGCTGTTCCATATTTTATGGCAATAAAGTCAATTTGTCTGCAGTCAGGCATCTCAGTGGCTGGTTGTACATATCTGAAAGTTAAAAAGTTAAATATTCTATTACTACATAAGATTAAAATGTGTTTTCTCTTTTTAGTTTTTTAGTCCAGTTCATTGGGTACATGCCATAAGAATGTATATAATTATCTATTTATGTACATTGGTGTACTGTAAATAATATTAACTGCAACTGGCTTGCCTTATATTCATTTAAAATAGTTATCACGGTTCACGTCTCTGGCATGAATTCATAGATGATCATCTGAAGCCTTAAGGAAAATGTAGAAACAGTATTCAGAAAACACTTATAAAAGAACAGGGCCCTCAGGGGCAGAGTGGTTTAGGTATTTCGTCTACTATTGGTCTGAAAACTGAAGTTGCAGGTTCGGGTCGAGTCTCAGCGATGACAGGGTTTACTCGACTCCGATCTTAATTGACAAGGATTGCCAGTTTTCTGTACACAGGTCGGGGTTTTCTCTGGGTACTCCGGCTTCCTACTCCAAATTAAACTGGTCGACGCCATGATATAGCTAAAAAATTGCTGAAAGTTGCGTTGCAACAACATGCAAATAAACAAAACTTATAAAATAGAATTTGTACCTTTACCCTAACGTTTCACCGTCGTCATAAAAATTCCAAACAATACTACAATCACTTTAAACCTGTAGACCCTAACTATCAGAAAAAAAACATTTATAAACAAAGAATTGTGTGATTATTTGTTTACATAGCATACTTTTAAAATATATGAAATGATCTGACATGTTTAAATTGGTTTTCTCGACTTTATTAATGATTACTAATTCAGATACATATTTTTATTGTATCCTATAGCACTGTCTATTAATCTGTATAACAAAATATTTCTTTTCAGCTAAAATGTTCGTCGATGGGAACAAATTTGGTCAAGACAAATGACGCAACTGAGAATGCATGGATTGTTTCTATTTTAAAAAGTATGCGAACTTCTTCCTTTTTTAATAGCTAGCAATCTATATTGACATAAAAGCATTTAATTTTTTTTAGACAAGCGTTAAATCAGTTCAAACTTTATCTGTTTATTGTAACAATTTTTTATCTTTCATATGTATCCTAGTGGCTAAGGTAGTTAGACATTTATTATGATCGAGTGCTCTTTAATAGTGAAGTTTTGGGCCTTACTCTAGTTAACACAAATTGTCAGGTTTACCCTGTACTCCGGCTTCTTCCCCCCATCAAAGTGGTGGTCACGATACAACTAAAAAAGTTAACATCTTAACATAATTAATAAAATGGTATTTAGCAACTCTATAGTAAAATATATACAATACAATACAATAGTGTTATGTTATTTATCAAAATACATTTGGTTTTTTTAAGAAGCATTAAGTGGCTTCAAGCAATTAAATGTTACATAAAAACAACAAAAGAAATATAAGTGCAAAAATAAGACATGATTCTTATAAACAACTAATACTCATTTCAGGTCTACACGGACAGAACACCTGGATAGGAGCTAACAGAATCGGCCAAGTATTTGGTACATGGGTCTGGGTGTATGACAACTCAGTGTTAACCTACAATAACTGGGCTGATGGTGAGCCATCATATGGCTCGGAAGAATGTGTTATTATATGGACAGACTACTGGGCGTCTACGGCAAACAAATATCGTTGGAATGATAATGAATGTTATAACCTGTACTACTTCATATGTGAAATATAGGATCTTACATTGGTACGAGTGGATTAATGTTAGATTATGTTTCCCTAATTTTTAAAAGTACTAAATTTGCGAAATAAAGTAGAAATTCTCCCAACCCCAACTTTACGTTCATGACTTGAATACGCGGTAAATGACAGGTGTTTTGTTTATGACGTCATGAGTTCTTATTATGACGTTATTATTTTAAACCAATCAACTGCTGAAAACGAAAAGTTTACTAGTGACGAGAACTATATTTTCCACACCGATCAAGCGGTTGAAATATTACGTCAAAATTAGAGAAAATGATTTATATTATAGTTTTGAGCAATCAACTATAGAATGTACCTATAAATAATTTTGTCACGCAAAGTGACCAAAATTATTTCCTTTTACATTCTTTTACATATGTGCTTACCTCTCGTCTATTCTATTTTGCTAATTGCCTTAAAATTATTTTACACGATTTGAACAACTTTTAAAACCACACTTAATATTTGCATGTAAGTCTTAAGAATGAAATATTGATAATAGAACCTTTAAGATAACATATAGTTTAGACAAAGCGAATAAGACATGTCTAAACTGTGTCTAAAGTTTCCTTTATTTTTTTTAGTATCTCACCTGTTTGTCGAATTATGTACAGTAAAATTACTTCTCTGAAACATCTGATTACCAATAATATAATCTGTATTATAAAAACAGCAGCGAAAATGGATAGAAACATAGAAGGATTACAAACAAAAGAAAAATACATTTAGTTTTAATTAATAAAATATGTACTCTCGTTTGCATGCCCAACACCTGTTCTTCAACTCTTCAATTAATGTATGTATCGGGTCCTGTACAGCATTGACGATTCAATTGTGAAACTTATTTTTATTAAAGATGTATATGAATTTAAATCATCTATGAAATTATGTATCAAACTAAATTTATTCTCTGAATTTTTTCAAAACGCGGCTTAAGTGCAGTATTTTTTCTTATACCTATCAGAATATTGACTTTTCCAGTCCTTGCTTATTAAACAATGTCATCAGCTTGGCTATTATAATGACAAAATGAGTACAGTGGAACTATGATGGCTCAAACCAGAATGGGCCAGCAAAAAGTGTTCGAGAAAGCGAGAATACGGACCTATGCATTTCAGTTTATTTCCTGTCATCACACAAGGTCACATTGTATCAATAAAATTGTGCTTCGTCGTTGGTTTGGATATATAAATATTCTTTTTAAGTATGTATTTATGTTTTTTCTTGAAATAAAAAAAATAACTGTTAATTTTCTTCTTTAGATTGTGATTAGGTGTTAATTATATCTGAAAAAGTATCATTGCATTATGTACGTGTACCACAAACCTCGATAATCAAATGGATTGAATTGCAATTTCTTAACGACATTCTCTGATACAGGATTTTAGTATTTGTTGAAGAAAATAACAAAAATGTAGTAGTTTTATTATTAGTTTTTACATGCACGTGAAATAAAGACATAATGCTTGTTCAAGACCTTTGACATTACATTGCATCTTAAACTCGTTGTTAGGTCGTCGTCTGTTTGTTCCTCACAAATTTGCACACTGTCGTCGATATTGAATACTGTAAACAAAATCATTTTAGATCAGACAGTCTTTTATAGTGTCTGTTTTTGAAATGTCTCTGGTCAATTATTTTACCCAGTTTGCAAAGTAGGGCAAGTTCCTCTCCCTCGTTGATAAGGTCGTCATCTGTTTGTTCCTTACAAATTGGTTTCATTATCGTCGATGTTGATATACTAGTGTAGATCTGCCCCCTTGTTGATTTGAGTAGCAAGTCTGGTTAGTAGTATGTCGTTGTCGGGATTTTTGTCACTGGAGTCTGAGTTGTTGCTCTCATTATTGTTTGGTATACTAAAGTGTGCGTGTCGGAAACGGTTGGAAGGCGTCGTGTAAGTAACCATACCCATGCTTGTCTGAGTTCTCAATATCTTTGGGCTCAAACGAAGAATTGATTTTAACAGGTACGCCTTATTATCCATATCATATGATTGCGTATCAACTCATTTCGATTCACCACACATTTTCCTAAAAAAGTAATACGTCATTCATGTCTTCTAATCTATCCAACCACCCTTTAGATTGTTTAAATTCATTAATTCTTAACCTTTAGCCTTTTCAATGAGTTTAGCACCTGATATTGGAATATCCCAATTTCTTCATTTGACTAAACCACAAGAATAAATACTTCATTTCTTGAAAGTTGATTAAAATTCCCCGATTTATGTTTTGTCTGTTAGGCCAAAGTTTGTGTATCCTTCGTAATTATGTCAGCTTTTTAAATCAACCCTGATAATGTTTTTTTCAGAAGATTGAACAGTAGCGATTTCATTTTTAGATATTTTGCCCCTTTCTCAACTTAAAATATCCGGATATTGTTCGCATGCATTTATGTTTAACAACCGTTGCATGGTCCTTGTCTGGATCGCTCGCAGAGCTGATCAGAAAGTTTGATATCGCACCGTTAGCGGGTCCTACCTTATATAGCGCAGAAACCAGTGAATTGCTTGGATAATCTGCCATTGAGAAGTGATGATACATTTCAAATTTGATTTTTACAAAGCAAACGTAAACTCATGAATTGTTGTCAGTAAATTGATGAGGTTACGAAAATTTGGACAAAGATCGATTGATCAACACATACATCAAATATAAGAATTAAATACTGTTAACTGTTGTCAGATTAAATTCATGACATGTATATTTTAATTAAGTCAAATGTCAAAACATTTAACGACAAAGTTGTAAAGAGATGTTAAATAGTGACAGGTAGTAAAGACATAATTGTTACTATTTAAAGCATCAAAAATCAAGTTAACATTTGACAGGTATGCTTCGATCTCCGCGCCTTTTTTTAACAAATTATTCAACCAAACGGAAAATAATATTAGTTCAAGTAATTAATTGGATTTGACAAGGAGTTTTACAATTTTTTTGTTTGTCTTCCATTTACGGATTTAACTGACACTGTATTGTCTACAAAAACACGATGGGCGTGTTACTATAGGCATAAACTGCCTACTCTGCCAGACCACCTTAGTTCTCTATCATTTTCAGTGAAATTCGTTTTTCTGGCTTCTTAATGTGTTGTTTTGGTCAGTTTTTGTTGGTGTTTATTCTATTCCTTCGTATTGGTGTTTTAGACTAAAATTTGATTGTCACTTTGGTATTCGTCTTTATTATTGTACAGCAACTGTACGATTGCAGGTCAAATAACCATTCATCTGTTTGTTCATCTGCGGTATGTTAAATTTTTACCTGCAAGGATACTCAAGTCATATTAGCACTAGGTATCATATGATAACAATAGATAATTCGTAATGATATCTAATAACTATTCTTCACACTAATTGCAGTTACGTAAATATTCTTATGTGACATCTAACACATATAGATACAAAACACATCATTATTTTAAGATTTTATACCAGGCTTAGACCACAATTTCAAAGAGAAATGTTAACTGCTCAAACAATAATTATAAAAACAGTAAATTTGTATTTTATGCTTGTACAAAACAAGTCATTGTGAGAATGAGATACACAAAATATTAACAATTGTGAAAATTGTCGACCATTTTGTTGTATGACTAAATAATATTCCAGGGCCAGCGCCATAGAACCGTTTTGGGTAAATTTTTTTACTCAGCTTGAAAATTTTCTCAATTTTAATATTCTCAGCAAAATTCACTCCCTTACATGCTTTCTAAAAGTTGACAAATTATTTAATTATTTGAGAAAAGCAAAAATCAGACTTACGTACCGTTGAGTATCCACTAGCACTGCTAGTGTTCTTGAGGTTCGTTGCCACTGGCAATCATTTTAGTTTAGTTAGGGAAAGATTCGGAATTTCCGAGTCTGCTAGTGAACGAGCGTGTAAGGAAGGTTTGCCTGGCCATAATCGATGTATTTTGCCACGTAATTACTTTTCCGGTTGGCGAGAAGGCATTGCAAGTTATGGAGGGTTTTAGAAGAGTTACATGTAAGTAACTCTCAGTTTTATATGCTTTTCTTTATTTTATTACTTTTTATTCTCGTATGTGACATATCATCGACCTCGAGGAATCCAAGTGTGATTACATTGCGTCAACATGTGTAACACTACGAACCAAAATTACAATCCCGACCGAATTTTCTCACTGAGTAGCGGTCATGTTTTAACCAAAAAAAAAATGTATGATCAAAATGTGTTTCATTATAAATAAATTTCAGCTTCAAACCTATATACATATTTCACATTGTAAGTACATATATATAATTACACTGTAAGTCTGTATAGATGTCTTACTTATTTCCAACGACTTTGGAAAAAATAGATTAAATTAAATAAATGGTATTGATTTGATTGATGAAATATATGATGAGTTTACAAGAATTTCCAAATGTATTGGGATGCATAGATGGAACATTTATTGAAATAATTGCACCACTGGAAAATGTGTCAGATTTTGTAAACAGAATAAGAGTGCACTCTTTATATATTCAAGCAAGTTTGCATTAAAGTTCAGATTTAATTTTAAAAAAATTGTATATATTCATAGTTATAAGTTGTCCCATTAGAAATATTTCCAAAAATGGTGTTATTTTGCAAAACGTTAACTCTAATTAAGGCCCAGCAAAGTACAAGTTTTCATGCAAGTCCACAGAACTTAAATTGTATTACCATTAGCAAATTTAATGACTCGTATATATGTATTTAAAAATGACCAATTAAAAAATTAGAAATTTTTTTATCAAATTGAAGGCATGCAAATACAAAATTGTTATTACTAATAGGTAACATTCAAAAGTGCACTTAACCTTCTGTGATCAAGTGCATACAGCTACAATAATTGTTTGTTTTTCAGATGGTTTGTGATCAAAATTTTAGAATTACATCACTGTGAAAAATGGCCTGGATCTGTTCATGACAGCAGGATTTGGAGAAGAAGTGGTTTATGCAATTTGAAAATGGTACTTTTGCAGTTTGAATGATCTTGTTTGATTACAGTATTAAACACTTATTACAGATTTTATCGATGTAAAAAAAAACCATTCACTTACTAAATGAAAGTCTGAAGTCAAGTTTGTGAGTTAATGGTCTGAATTAACATATGGATTAATTCTGAAAAATAATGTTTAATCCTTATAATTCAAATCAGATTAGAATTAATGAATGATTTGAAATATTGAAATAATTTATCGAATGTTTCAGTCCAGCTTGTGGGTGTCTGTTTTGTTTGTTTGAATATTATTAAGTACCACTTTCAGCAATTGTTTTAGTTCATGGTGTCCAGTTTTTATTGTGGTGGAAGCCTGAGAAAACCCCCACCCTTCGATAGGAAAACTAACTGGCAGTCCATGTCAATTAAGATTACAGTTGAGAACACCCTTTCCACAGTGAGAGGAACCAGCAATATCAATATTCCAAGCCATGTAATCAAAGATAAACAAACTACCTTAACCACTCGGCTAGAGGCCTCTCTTGTGAATAAATGGTATACATACATTATGGATTGGAATTTACATTGTTGTGAAACAAAGTAAGAGGCTGAAGATGTTAAACACAGGAAAGATGCATATATTGATAACACTGAAATCAGAATCTATTATTCCTAAAAGTAACATATTTTTTTAATTACACCTCATATAAAAATGCTGGCTTTTGATTGGTCAATAGACAGTGTATTTTTCGCAAATTTCCTCATTTTGCATCGATTTCGTCATCACCGGGGTATTCAGCAAAAAATTACCCTCTGTGCCGTGGTATTTGCTTAAAATAACCCTCGCATATTATTATGCTGGAAATATTCATTCGGAAGTTTTGACTTTTAACTCAAAGTAAACGTAACATGAGTAATCGATTTTGAAAACCAGAAACGTTCCGATAGTACAGAGTCAACAAACAGCACGAAAGTGGTCTAGTATAAATCATGTCTGGGAGGGGTATTTGTGAAAAATACCAGTCTCGAGAATCAAATTTCCGTCGCCTAACGGCTCGGGAAATATTTCATCTCTCGACTGGTATTTTTCACAAATACCCCTCCCAGACATGATATATCTGTTTAATATACTTGGATTGTCCAAAAAAAACTTTTAAAAATAGGAGCAAGACAACATCCCCCAAAGTATGTTTCAGACATTTTACTTTGTCAATATTTTTGTCCTTGCAGTAAGAATGATAAGGGAAGGGATTACAGATAAAAACTTTTTTTTTATTTTGTCATACATTATGTTAAAAAGTGAGACAAAAATATAAAAAAAACACCATGAGCTATTTTTAGTCAATTTATCATCACTACTCCGGTTAACAATTTACTGTTTTTCTCACATATTTAAGGAATACTTCTTCAAATTTCTGAACAGGTTATACGATATAATATGGTTTGGGTCTGTTTACGCCTAATAAACCGTGAATTTAATTTTAACTATAAAATTTTAACATTTTTTAGTAAAAACTTCGATGACGTCATGGCACTTTTCGAATTTTAAAGGCGTAAAAATATGTCAAAGGTCACGCAAGATATATTTGTAACAGAGGCTTGTGTAGGACTCGTGTAATGATTGAACAGACATTTAGTATTCTAAAAAGAAGGTTCAATTGCCTGCATGATGGTTTCAGAACAACTCCAAGTCAGTCTGTCAAATATATTACCTCCTGCGTTATTCTACATGACATAGGAATAAATCATAATGACATTATACTAAATAACAATATTGAGGAAATTGCTGTTGATGATTGTAGGGCAAATATTAATATAAACCTAACGTTTGACGGTCTTGCAAAGAGAAAAGACATAGCTATACAGTTTTTTTAACAATATGTATTTGTGTATTTTTATTGTAAAAGTAATATCATGTATTACTACATGAATAGAATTTTGCCCTTTCGGGTCACGGTAAATCGCAACAGTACTAAAATTACATAAAAACAGGCATAAACTGGTCAAAACCATTAAAATGACAATAAATTCTATAATTCGGTAATTTGTGGATCATCATATGCTAATCATATTGCGAACAAAACGGCTTTTTTTATCTCTAGCTGTTTTTTCAAAATTTTCAAAATATGAACCAAAAAATTCATTTGCTTTATATTTGTTTTTATTCATAGCCAATATGTCTGTTGATATCATGAGACCCCTAATGCACCTTCTACACAACATATACTAAGGACCATTTAGACAATGATCAGTCCCGAATTATCTCATTAGCATCAAAAGAGATTTTGAAAAACGACGAACGTCAAGTGATGGCACAACTCACATATTTCCAGTAAGCGAAAAAAACCAGCTAGAGATTTAAAGTTTAATTCCATTTAAATGTTATTGAGCTATTTTACAAAATATTTTGCATCTTAAAGCTTCTCATGTTACTATAGTTGCTTTTCCGTTATAGTCATACAAGTGAGGACAGATTACATAAAAAAATCACAGCGAGGAAATACGATGGCATAGACATATCCTTTAAAAAGATCTTCTTTCCGAATATAGAGAAATAATTTATACAAGTTTTATATTTCCAAAATATGTTTTAGTAATTTATGTAGACCTTTTACTTTCTAATGAGAGATTCCTTGAAATATCTCAATTCTGTAGCCAAATAGTTAAAAAAGGGTTCTCATTAAATTACTATAATCATTCCATTTTATTGTTGGTTTAAATATGATTTGATTTCACTTACAGCAATTTTTCAGGTATATTATGGCATCCCGTCTAAAATGGGGAGGAAGCCACATTACGGGGCAAAAATTACTGACCTTCATAAGGATTACTGTAAATAAAAAACTCGTCAGATACAATTCAAATTTTATGACTTCTGTAATTTTAACGGAGAAGGATGGGAGTTGTAGGAATGTTTTAGAAACAATTTTAGTAACTTTAGCATTACCTAGTAAAACAATAAACCAGTAAAGTGTAATCTCAATTCTGTAGCCAAATAATAATTAAAAAGTGTGCTCAAAAAGCACTATAATCATTCCATTTTATTGTTGGTTTGAATATGGTTTGATGCCACTTTCAGCAATCTTGCAGCTATATTATGTTGCCCGTTTAAAATGGAGGAGGTGGGTGGAAGCCACATTACACTACGGGAAAATAAAAACAGACCTTCAAATGAATTACTGTTATCCGGTAGAAACAGTCAGTTTTAGACAAACATTCATCAGATACGATTCAAATTAATATTCAAAGTTTGTACGTGGTCATAACGGCAATAACGGAGAAGGATGGGCGTTATAATCATTTATTACAAACAATTTTATTAACTTTATCATTCCCTAGTTAAAAAATAAGCCAGTAAAGTTTAATCTCTTTCTGTGCTTGTATTTAGATTAACTGTACTATTTACACAGGCAATGTGAGAAGTTTGCTAATAATTTATAATATAATAATCATCAGCAACCGAATTTTGTTGTAAAACAAAACGCTATTCTTTTCCACTGTATTGTTTCAATATTGAAACAATACAGTAAAAAAGAATAGCGTTTTGTTTTATCAATATCATATGAATTATAAATGAAGTAGAGGTATAGCACGACATATCAGATATCAGATATTGTTATGAATAAATATTTTGTATAAATGTTTACTATGTTTAGTTATTGCAATGGACGTCCGAACTTTCACCCAGATATTTGTCCATGCACCAATTTCAAGAATGTATCCTTTTTACATTGTCAACCTTTATCGTTGAGCATCATTTTAATATTTTATTGCACTGCATTTAAACTGGTCTCCACTGGTATTTTATTCTACAAGCAATTAACAAATATTTAGTCCTTCTGGAACCAGCTCAACTGAAAAAAAAACAAAATAAAAAATCCCTTTAAAATATAAGTTATTGATGCTCAAGAGAATCAATATTTAAAAAAACCTGAGAGACCACAAAAGCAACATTTATTTTAAAAGTTTGATAAGGGTAAATCACTGGCCACATGACAAACATGTTGTTCCCGCAGATAAGGCATCGGATAATATCTGCCTGCAAACAATAGTAAAAACCTGTGAGTAAAGCAACAAAACTATATAAGGATACAATTATTCGAAAAAACAAATTGGTCATATTTTCCTTGTTATCTCCGTAACTAAAGATAGAACACTTTTTGGGGAAATGTGACACTTTAAATTTACCACATATTTGTTTATGTAGGGGGACGTGTTTGTTCACAGACAGTTAATATTCCAATGAATACTTATCCTGCGCATTGTATTCCTATTAGTTTTGATATTTATATTAAGCCCTCACTTTACAATCACTTTTATATAAGAATGATCGCAAGCAATCCTAGTACTTTAATCTCATGTTACATGTATGGTGTTCTTCAACTAAACAATCCTCTATCTAGTTGTTTTCTAAATCTTATCAGAGATCTATAGATTAAGCACGCTAGAAACACTAAAATGTACGCTTCATTTTTGGACTACAATATTGATATATGTCCCTGAAACGAGTACAGGTGTAAGTTTGTCGTATAATTTGTGTAAAATATATTTCTTAATCGGACTTGACATACTTGCCAGTGCCACACTGGGTGTGTTGCAGAAAGAGCTTACTTGTTAATAGTCCCGGAGTTCAATCTAATTTTTATGAAAATTCGTCTTGCTAACTTGTGTTTATGTGTTGTTTTTTATGTTTGTTATCGTATGTCCATGGTTTTGTATTTAGTGTCTTGGGCCACTAGATCTATTGTATTTGTATAACGTGTCCCTTTTTGTTAAAAAATGTTGAATGCCATGACAAACATACTTTATGTCTAAAATACGCTAATGGCAAATACACCTAAAGAAAAGAGAGGGCAATTTTTCAAAAATAAAACAACAAAATATATAAAGCTTGGAACGCCTCTTACATATATTATACACCATTTAGACCAATACACAGTACAATAACTGATATTATCGGTAATTTGTATTATTTTCCTTTGATGTTTGCCTACTGATATTGCTGGGCTCAGCATACTAGCCGTGATACAAAAAATATCCTGCAGTTCATTACCGAGCGTGCGTGACTAAAGGCGGAGGAATCTAAAAATGATAACGTCACAATAACTAGCAGAATGTTTAAAAATAAACCAAGCAAGATAAAATGAAACACGATCTAATACCCCGCTTCCCCCAAATGAAAAAGAACAAAAAAAACCAAAGCCAAAAAATCAAATATTACACATTTTCCTAGAAATATGGCATATGTCTGCCTGTAGTATGGACCACATACCCTTTTGTTTTAACGATTCTCTGCCCTCCGTTCTCGACCACCAGAGTTACGTTTTCGCAGCTTGCAAACAATCATACACTTTGAATAATCTGGACAAAACTCTTCAAATTGCACAAACATCAAAATTCAACAGTGAAGTGAAAAAGTTTTGTTCATTAGCCAGAAGAACTTGCGAATAACCTCGTCATTTGTTTGGTTAATCCGACAAATTACAAAATTATAATAGGATCATTACGGCAGTAAAATTCGGTCTACACAGGAACCTACAACTCATTAGATACTGTACATCAATGCATTTAGTTAAAATTGGAATTGCTAAATAAATGATGTGTAAATCGTATCTCCCCTTGACACTGCAAAGTACTGAAAATTAAAAATAACACAGCACCAAACAGTTACCAGAAATGATAACGATATGAAATACAGAATATAGAAAACAATAAAAAGTGAAACTGATACTCCATTGGAAAATCGGTGAGAAATGTTGGCACATAAATTTGAAATAACAGTTAATACGGTTGTCAAAGTCAAAGAGAAAAATATTAAAAACACAAAATTTGACACCCCCTATTATAATTAAGAGTAAACTAAAAGATTCTCATTCACAAACTATTACATAAAGGCTTTAAAATGACTTGCCTTGTAAACTTACACAGGACCTATGAAATAAACGTCCATTCATTACGCCACATTCCAGTTGATTGACGTTGACGTTAAATAACGAAGCACTCCGACAAAACAGTCCCTTTAAAATTGTTTTGAATAACAGATTGATTCTGTAATTTTTTAGAACTTTTGCATGGATTTCATCAAGCTATATTCTTACTTATAATTACCGATAAACAAAATATAAGGCAATTGGTGTTAGGGAGTGGCTTTCTCACGGTGATATCTCAGGTTCGCCCTAACGGGGTCACCTGAGATGTACCGTGAGAAAGCCACTACCAAAAACCAATTGCCTTATATTCTGTATTTATGCCTAGGATATTAAAAATATTTCATACGCATAATTCACAACGGTTATAACGGTAAAAAGATGTAAAAAGCTAACGACTAAAAAAGAAACTAAACGAAAAATCAAACAGCAACAACAAAACAAAATACACACAACAAACCAAACCAAAAAACTACTTTGATATTTTTAATAACTGAAAATCAAAAAAATAAAAGTACATAAAGCATATTTTTCAGAATAAAATTTCAATGTATTGGGCAACACGTGCAATGAAAACAGGCTAAAACAGCAACATTTAAAGCCATTCTAAGTGCCATAACGTTTCTATATAGTCAAGGAAGACAGAATCCAAATTCACATATAACCCCTTGCTTGAGAAAACTTCTGAAAAGAGCGTTTCATCAGGCACTCTACGAAGGTACTTAAAAACATACTTATATGATATTTCCCATCACACGTTAGACTTTGAAACAAATATTGAAAACGATACAAAAACAATCAATCAATGAAATATCAATCAAGTTTCTGTCTTCGTTCTAGTTATGGAATGCATATAGACAATTTAGGGGAAACGTTAATCCGAAATTAAAAACTACAGTTTGTTTTCCGCATTTTGTAACTGAGAGATAAGAAGTTTCCTTTGGGAATGTAGTTTTGTAGTAGCTAAGTGACCTTGTGTAATTATTGAAGGAATAATAGAAAAGATACTTAGTCGTAATATTGTAAACCAACTAATCAACAAACATACCGGATGTTTATTAATTAGCTTATATAAGGTTGCAACATTTGAAGGACATAATAATTGTTACTTTGATTTCCCTAAGAGACTTTTTTAAAAGCGATTGATTTTAGCTTAATTTAATACTATTTAATATTATTTTCAATTTAATGTTTTGCATATTAATTTTGCTCATTCCGTGCAGGGCAACTTCATTAATTGCATTCGTTGAAGAAATGTGTTTCTAAATAGTTACGTCATTAATTAAATAATTGTGACATTCAGTATAAAAGTAGTTATCTTAAAAACATCACTTGGGCATTTCAAAACAGGTATAATGTTTCATGATATACTACTTATACTTGGCTACACATTTCTTTACTTACTACTTGTGTAATGTCGGAGAACGAAAGCAATAACTTTTTCGTCTACAGATATTTTAGTTCTTTGATTGCTAACTCAACCAACAACCACAAAGCCGACAGTAGGTTACACTGTGCTATGCTGTGTCACTCTGCAGAAAACTGTACAATGGCCGTTTTCGACATCTTTGATGGTGAATGTGTTTTATTTTTAATTAGTGAATTTTCTTTAACATCAGACCTTAACTGTGATGTTTTTTATAAGACCCAAGAACGTAAGTATACATTATTTTAACTGTTTTTTTTTCTTCATTTTCAGATTTCTAACAATTGCATTAGCGAGTATTTAAACTTGATTCTAATATGGCGTCCTTCTTATGCTTTGAGGACACATTAGGGTTCTAATAAGCATAGAGCATGGTGTGACGTCACAATTAGAATTCCGACGTCATATACGCTCAAACTGAAAAATTTAAAACTGGCAAAATGCACATTTGTTAAGATTTCTCGATATTTTTTGTTTAAAAGGTACGTATATTCAATAGATATATGTTTATGTCAATAATATTTGCTTTAAGATACTGTTTGAAGAGATATCTCATTAGTTAAAAAAAAATATTATCACCATTGAAAGCGTCCTCTTAGAGCCGCTTCAAAACTTTAAAACATTTGTTAGACATATTAGAATCCAAATAGACCATGTTCTAATTCGCATAGAGCCCGCTCGCAATAATCTATTTCTTAAATAAAAACACATTTCTTGTAGCAAAAAAACTAAACTAATGATGCAGAACTTTAGATGACCGAAGGCAGTAAAACAGTAAACAGAACTGTATACAATACTAACATTGTTAACTAAAAGAGAAAGGTATAAAATGAAAACAAATATAAGGTCGGACCATGTTCTAATTCGCATAGAGCCCGCTCGCAGTAATCTATTTCTTAAATAAAAACACATTTCTTGTAAGGACAATAACTAAACTAATGATGCAGAACTTTAGATGACCGAAGGCAGTAAAACAGTAAACAGAACTGTATACAATACTAACATTGTTAACTAAAAGAGAATGTTTGCTGTTTCTTGTTTTTTCAGATACAGGGGCTTTGGCCTACTGCTTAAAGTAAATTGTCATCTTATAATGAAAATGTGCCTGTCAAAATAGAGAGTTTTTGAGCTAAATTCTTAATGCGTTTTTGCTGGACTCAAACAGCAATATAATCTTACGCATCATAAAGCAACTAATGACGAGTACTTCATGAAGCCGAAATGCGATCATAATAAGGCAACTAGTTACCCGAGTGGCCATCAACGCGATCTTCTTACCTTTAACAGTTTATAACCTTATAATTTATATTTATATAGGCTATAATTTAACAAAAAATAGAAACAGAGTTTCATTTAACGGTGTTCAAAGTATAACATTTGGTTAATTTCCCCTTTTTGTAAAAGCAGTTATAGACATAGTCTAAAAATTATTTTTATAAATAGCTATTGTATCATAATATCCACTAAGGCAATTTTTATTTTCTATGTACATTTACATTAAAAGTGTAATACATGCTGCAAAAGGGCACAATAATTCAAAATAATACTTATCATCAAATACAATATGATGTGAATTTATGTTATCTACATATTTACAACCCCACAATAGCAGTAGTTTTGTAACTCTATGTTGTAGAGATAGCATAAAACATATTGTGTCAATAATATTATTTGCTAGTTCTTCACAGACCTTTTTGGTAATGTTAATATGTTAACTAACTTTTGCTGCTATTTTATTGGGGATATTGATCCAATTCATATTTGTTTATTTTATTGGCTTTATTGATCCTATTCATATTTGTTTATTTTATTGGCTTTATTGATCCAATTCATATTTGTTTATTTTATTGGCTTTATTGATCCTATTCATATTTGTTTATTTTATTGGCTTTATTGATCCTATTCATATTTGTTTATTTTATTGGCTTTATTGATCCAATTCATATTTGTTTATTTTATTGGCTTTATTGATCCTATTCATATTTGTTTATTTCTATGTGGGCATACATATATGACAGTAGTATTTTTGCTTCATGCAAAGAATGAAGATAACAATAATAATGTAGAATTCTACAAAAATATATAGTTTTATAGTTATTTAATTTTGTATTTGTATATATAGTTTGGATGTTTAGTGTCTCAACGCGCGCGCGCGTGTGTGTGTTTATATATATGTATGTGTAAAATGCAACATATAATCAAGTATGAGTATAAACATAATTGGACAGTTATTCTATAATTCAAAAATTAAAAAAACCTGATAGACATCTTGAGGTCGGGATCTCTTTCCCATTGTAACAGCATTAAAACATTTGATTTTTGGACACACTTTACGGCCATCCCTCATACGCAGCTTAAAACTAGGCTTTAAGATCTTATAAAACGCTGCTTTTTCAAGAAAAACGGAAGAGACGATATAAATACCTGGTAATTAGTTATGACAGAACTTACTTCGTCATCAATGACTCCAAATCTAATACTAAATATACTGAAGACCAAATCTGACTACGACAAGCGTGATGACTTTATCTTTCCAATTGTCAACTTCCCTTTCATCGACAGCAACATTCCAGCAGCCCCAGCGTATGGTGTGTACATTCAACTTATACGTTATTCTAGATCCTGCAATTGTTATTCCGATTTTCTGGACCAATCACTGCTGTTGATTGCTAAACTACTCAAACAAGTTTTGTTGTATCTAGGTTTATGTTATCTCTCGTGCAGTTCTATGGTCGGCACCACGACTTAATTGATCGTTATGGAAAATCAGTGTCTCAAATACGATCTGACATTTTCGCTGAGTCATAGGTAGTGTTTTCTATTCCTGGATTTGACTTTTCCCTACACAAGACAATGAGTAACTCGACGGGTGTCCAATAAGAGGCAAGCACTGCTTACTCGTCCGGAGTACCTGAGTGCACTCATGGTTTTTATTGGGTTCGGGTTACTCTCTTTCTGTGTTTTATGTTTTTGATTTTTGTGCTGCGTTTGTCTATATCCGTATTAATTTTGTAACTGTCCCTTGGCTTTTGGCTCTTGTTGTTCGGTCGGTTTTCTCTGCTAATTTTTTTAATATACCAAGTATTTACTTGAATCATTGGCACCAAAGTAATTCGCAGTTTAAATGAAAAAATAGTGGGCAATATAAGTCTCATTTTCATTCCAGAGAATGATGGTCACAAAATCATCAAAATATAATACTTGGAATCAATGCAACTTAAGTATTTTAATAGACAGACCTTAGTGGCCGTTTCTTTTGATATGAATTTGTACTGCTAATAACTTTACATAATGATGTGTCTACACTTGAGCGGCGTCATGCATAAAGGGACCATAGCTGTATATAGAACGTTTGGGTAAAACCGACAAAAACCAACACGTGGAAAATAGTTATCGAACGCAAAATATCGGAAATTTGGAAGGCTTACACGCATTTGACCGTTGATGTAGAAAGCGTGTACACAGTTATCAAATGGGATTTCACGAGAAGTAGACACGGTTAAGATTTTATATGTTGCTTAATTTATTAACAAAGTTGAGTTGATCGTTTTGGGAAATCAATCTTTCAAATACGAGATAACATTTTTGCTGAGCCATAGGTAGTCTTTCCTATTCCTAAATTTGTCTTTTTCCTCAACATGACATGAGTAACTCTAAAGGTGTCTAATTAGAGGCAGGCACTGCATATTCGTCCGGAGCACCTAATAGCATCCATTGTATTTATTGGGCTCGGGTTACTCACTTTCTGTTTTTGTATTATTTTTTGTGTTGTTTTGTCTATATCCGGATATGGTATTGTCCGTTGACTTTCGGCTCTAGTTGCTCGTTCGATTTATCTGCTATGTTTTTTTAGTAAATCTCATTTGAAATTTTTTTTATCGAAATTTTTCGTAATTTTTATTGTATTTTGTTGTTAATTGAATGAAACATTTCAATTATTCATAGACGTATTGATACTACTACAACAGTGATTTAAACAGGCGCTAAGTTTTACTCACTACAAAAATGTATAAGATGTAACATGTCACCTTAAAGGAGTCGTTGTATTATAACTACTTTAGCCATGTCAATTTATATTCTATCACTCCACGCCGACATGATTTCGATATATATCTAATCAAGACAGTGACATTTTCAAAGTTATTAATTAGAGAACATTTGTACAATAATCAACATGGTTTTGAAAGTGGTAGACTATTATTTGGTCGAAAATGATTTTTGCAAGTTTTCCAAAATGTATAAGACGAGACTTGACGGTTTTTTCTCTACCACAATTCGACACGTTTTTTCAACTTTGATACTCAGTTGCGTTCAACCTGTAGATTGTGTTTTGATACTATACTTAGACTATCTTGCTATGAATCGCTGTTTGTATAGATTATTGTGATGTTTTGGTATCCAAAACAATAAGGAGAGATCACAATCTTCGATTTTGTTCTTGAGACAAAAAGATTAGCGACCTCAAGATCTTTACCCACTCGGACGAGGTATCGACCTCCTGGTTCTCTTGATTTGCCAATTTTCTGGCATAGTCCTTATTGAATCCATCAGTAATTTCAAGTTATCTTTCCAGTTGATCGATTTGGGTTCACGGTATTTTCGTCCTAATTTGCTTTATTGCAAACTAACAGAAAAACTAGTCCATCTGTCACAAACATACCTCGGCGGCAGTGTGGTTAAGATATTTTATCTACTATTGATCACATGGCTGTCAACACAGAGGATGCGTGTTCGAGTCTCACTGTGGGCAGGGTGTACTCGACTCCAGTCTAATGATAAACTAAATGTTTACTAACCAACCGCAAAAAGATGCATATGCCTCATAATTCTCGAATTGTTCTCTACATACTTTGACATTATATTTAAGAAATAATTCATTGAGGCACAAATATATACTGATTAATACCGGTTGGCCCTTTATGTCCAATGTGGGCAGAAAGGGTAAACCCGTAAAATCAGTATATATATTTGCCGAATGAATTATTTCGATTCTAATAGGATATATATTTTTACTTTTTTTAACAACGTTGCCTTTGAGTTGCAGGACATGTCGGCCATTTAAGACACACATTTCATTGTGACTTCGTTAAAATATCGTACAATAACGTCGCCATAAAGAGTGTTGGTCGTTTATGACTTTGGTGGAGAAGATAATGATAATCGTTATACACCTGGTGTGGACTCAAACCGCTTTAAGCACGTCGTGTTAGAATGCAAAATAACCACCCTGGGGTGCTTATTGTGAATTGTGGGGTTTGTGTTTGATTTAGTTTCTATCTATATAAATAATTTCGTTTTTACAGTTCGATGTTAATATGAATGGAGAGGCCACTGCTACTACTTTTCGAATGATCAGAAGAATTATACAGATGCGCAGGTTTGAAAGTTCGTGAACAAAAAGAAATGACTGGTGTAGTATAAGATGCAGAAAAAAACATATTTTTTGTTGTGATAGGATTTGTGTTTTTTGTTTGTTTCAGTCTTCCTTAGTAAATGTTGTGTCCGAACTTTTAACTGTAAGGTTAATTTAACAGCAACTTAAAAATCTAAAAATATTTAGACGATAATGATAATGCAGGCAATCTCCTTCCCCCTAATAAGAGTATCAATCAGTACTTATCCCATGGAGTTCTTTTTATGCGTTCCTATACATGATAATATTTACTTTATTAGACTTTTGGGCTTTTCAAAGCATTATGCTATAATCTGACATTGATAAAACAAAATATTTTTAAAAAGACATGATAGTGTTGTTTGTTCTAATGATCTCGCCCCTTTTTATACCATCAAACTGCTTAAAATATTTACAAGACTCTTCCAGTGATTGCTTGAATTGACGAAATTACGAAAGGCTAGCTCTTACGATCAATTTCCTATTTGCTAAACGTGATGATGCTGTTGACCAATAAATTATTCAAACAGCATTTTTCGCCCCAGGATTGATGGATTGATCATTCCCAGATTTACTTTTTACGGACATGAATGAATATAACTCGATTGGTTTTTAGTTCAAAGCAGGCAAACCTTTATAGGCTGCACATGAGTGCACCTACTTTTATTATCAGCCTCGAGTTGCTATTTTTTACATGTAGTTTGTGTCATTGTTGTTCAGTTTTTTTCTAAATGCAGATATTTTCCTATATTTTAACTCTTGTTGCCGTTCCGCTATATTAAGTTTAAATTTGTTTCGAGTATTTCTTTTCTTTTAGAAAAATCGTCACCATCCAAATATGGATTTCTACTTTAACGTCAATAAATTGATTTTCTTACACGCCTTATTAAAGACAAGAAGATGGCAGAAGTTAGGTGCTTTAATTTTACATATAGATATATTGATGATGTCCTTTCAATTAACAACCTTCAATTTGCTGAGTAGCTTCTGTAAACATATCCTTTGGAAATAGAAATTATAGAAATCAGAGCCACAGCTTCAACTACATCATTTTTAGCTTTACCCCTCGAATATGACACCAACGGTCATCTTAGCACAATAATTTACTACAAACGAGACGATTTTAATTTCAAAATTTTCCTCACACGTGCAGCTATATTCCAGCTTCCCTGCATACGGTATTTATATTTCGCAATTGATCAGTTATTCAAGAGCTTGCAGCGACTATACTGATTTTTGCAAACGTCACATATTTCTTCGGGATAACTTATAAACCAAAGTTACAAAAAAACCGAATCGTTTGAAAAGATGGTTGCAGATCGTTTTCCCAATTTTGTAATTCTGTATACAGCGAATGTGCTCTGTTGATTGTTGAATGCACCTATAAGTGATTAGTGGTATATGATACACACTCATTTTAATCAACTAACCAACACACATTCTACAGTAATCAAAGCGGGAGGTTTGGCAAGCCATAAAACCTGGCTTAACCCACCATTTCCTTCGAAATGCCCGTACCAAGTAATGACCATTGCTGTAGTATATTTTTGGTTATTGGTTCTTGAGTTTACCGTTTCTCAGATTTTGATTTGTTGATTGTCTTTTTGACAGTTTAATACGCAGCTTAAAACCAGGCTTAAAGATCCTTTTTCAAGAAAAACGGAGAGACGATATAAATACCTGGTAATTAGTCATGACAGAACTTACTTCGTCATCAATGACTCCAAATCTAATACTAAATATACTGAAGACCAAATCTGTCACATGTTAGATTTTCTGATTGAAAACATATTCGTCATGTTTGGAGAACAAATTTTTCAACAGACCGTTGGTATTCCAATGGGTACTAATTGTGCTCGTCTCCTCGCCGACCCTCCTCAAAACTCCACGTGTATCCACGAAACCCTGACACGCTTAGCTAGGAAATTTCCGGGCTAGAAGATTTTCATATGACGTCTAACCTTCAAAATATCAACCAATGAAATTGCTTGGAAGAAGCGAGTGTTTGGCAGTAGTCATTTTTACTCATTCTTGAGTGGGAAGAAAACGTAACGGAACTAATAAATAACGCGGCAATAACAAACTATTAACACTACTGTACAAAATACACTGGTTTTCACATGGTCAGTGAAAGACATCCGTTTAGGTTTATTTACAATCGACATCGGGATATCCCCTAACCACGTCGTGAATGAAAGCGAGCTTTTGATTTGCAACATTCAGGTACAATGTATGATGTAGCCAATCACAACAGTGACTTCTAGCCTGGGAATTTCCTAGCTAAGTGTGTCAGGGTTTCGTGGACACATGTGGACATAGAAACCTTGACTTGTGAGGTTGCTACCCGACCTGCCTTGGTACTCTTATGAGGCTGAGTTTCTAGAAGGCCTACTGAAGAAGAAAGAAAAAACACCCCAGACCATTTATTTTACATTTCGCTATATTGGTGATGCTTTGTCCCTCAACAATGCTAAATTTAGTGACTATTAGGTAGCTGATTTGACTTTTCCCTAGACAAGACAATGAGTAACTCTGCACTGCTTACTCGTCCGGCGCACATGAATGCACCCATGGTTTTTATTGGGTTCGGGTTACTCCATTATTGTGTTTTATGTTTTTTTGGTTTTTGTGTTGTGTTTGTCTATATCCAGATTTGTAACTGTCCCTTGGCTTTTGGCTCTTGTTCTTCATTCGGTTTTCTTTGCTATTTTTGTATCTGTGTTTGGTAATATGTTATCTTCATTCATGCCTAATCAGTCAATATTCGGGACATTCATTTAAAAAAAAAAATAAAAACAGCACAAGTAAAACGACTGTTATTAATAAAGGTCATTAATTGTTGTTTGATAAAAAAATTGGCTCTGCACTCCCACTTAGGACAAACAACAATGAATGCATTAATGCATCCCTCACAAACTTCTGAAAGCAATAATCAACGTGCAACCAGGCGACTGATTTTGTGTTGCATAAAAATTCTATACAAATATGAATATATACTGTACACATATAAATTTTCACTGCCAAACTAACATTATGTAAGCGTTATGTCCCTTATGTGTTTGTATTTCTTAAAGGTTTGTATGCAATTGATATCAGTTTGTATTCCTTTATTTACATATATTTCAACGTAAATTAGTTGATTTCTTTCAAAAACCATTTTTTTTAAATAATTCAAACAATTATTATTTAAAATTGGGTTTTGAAGTAAAAAAACTATTCTGAAAAAATAACTAATCTGTTTAACAAATACGATTTAATTTAACGATTTTACCTTAAATCAATAGGAAAAGGTTGTAAGTCATCAATTATGGACTACAGACGGATTTTTTGTCTGAAGGTCTTTTGTTTTCCGGTTTATTCTCTTGGTCAAGCTAGACACAAACGAGCAGCTTAACATATTGATAAGGAAATTTTAAAATCTTTTTATATGACTTTCGCGTGCATTATAACTACATGTAAATCAATGTCTATATTATCACATACTCTTCACACGACAGTTCTTTAATATGTCGTTTCTCGAGGCATAATGGTGACGTCAAAGAATATCAAGGCCATGTGAAAGGTATATGCGTTTGGGCGTCTGACAACTCATTGTTGAACTACACTTACTGGGTTATGTATGAGCCATCATATGCATTCATGGAACAATGTGTTCAAATATGGACGCTTATAAGTCGGTGTCAAAGAAATATCACTGGAATGATAAATAATGCCAAAACGAATACTACTTCATGTGTGAAAAATATACATGTACATGAGTTTGTAACATTTTTATTCTACATGCACTAGTGAACATGCCTAATGATTTTGTGCGGATCTATTCCAATTGTTCATTGTTCATTATTATTTCAAATACATTAATCTTGATTCACAAACTTAATTACTAAATAACACAAGATTCATCAAATACATCAAAGCGAAATTTTTTTCTTTTGTTGTCCATATTGAACAAGAAAACAAGTTATTAAAAATAAATAAACAAACAAAAATACAGAACATTGAAATAAAAATGTTGAATTTGATTGACCAAGTATTTAAAGAGAAAGGTACAAAAGAGACATCATAGGGACACATTAATAATCATATTTCTTGGACATAATTATGAACCTTACGCCACAATCATAAACCATACATTAAGGGACACATCATAAATCATAGGGAAACAATCATGATGAATCTTGTGTTATTTAGTAATTAAGTTTGTGAATCAAAAACTAGCATAGTCTACTTACCGTCATGGTGAGGATTTGTTTATTTTTAAAATTGTATTGTTGGGTCTGGTAACGGCAACTTATTTGGTTTTCATGTGCGAAGCTTTCCTTAAAAGTTAAATTGATATATATTAATATATACAAGAATGTCATTATCAATTTGATCACTCACGTCATAGTTCAACTTTCAGTACAAAAATAAAATAATACAAAAGTCTTCAATAAGGGATCAAACACTTTTTCATCTGTGGAGGCTTAAATTTCCCAGGAAGAAATATATATATTACTTGTCTGCGGAAAATTGTTCCTGGGTCTCTAATGCCTATATATACATATACAATATCAGCAGTGAAAAAATTTGACTCTGGGACAAAAATGTCCAAAAAATGTCCAAAGTGAAAAAAGAAAGCATTACAAAATACCCATCATATACATAACAAGCAGAACATTCTACCAGTTACTGAATAAAAAAAGACTCCCTCACTTTCTACCACAAATACCACATAAGGAAATAAAGAATCATTTACCGGAGGTAAAAGTAGAATATACAAACAGATACTGAGAAGTAAAAACAAAACTACCACCACGAAAGTAAAATTTTCCCCATACCATGGTAAAATCCTTCCACATACGAAATTTGTAATCGTTAATGGTACACATGAATGCAGACAGAATTAGTTATTTATTACATATGAAATAATACTCTTTAAGGTATCCGGACCATAATTGACCACGTGATCATATTAGGTGTCCCGGATGTCCATTGTTTGTCAATGTAGCAGACCTCGGTAATGTTCGGGAAACATCGGAACTACTATTTGAGCAACTAACTTTTTTCCTGAAAACTGTTAACATTGACTCAAATTAAAACAATTTATTTAATTTGTATCATTAATTAGTAATATATTGATTAAATAAAGCTGCATGTCTTAGTCTAAAAATAAAATTAAACGGTGATTTCAATTATGGGTCGGATACCTTAATATGATTTAACATAAACACGTCTATGAAACAATTGTTCAATGATATTAAGGGACCTCAGTTGCCTAGTAGTTTAGTTAGTTAGTGATGTACTATTGATGCTACGTAAACAATTTGATGCCATTATACAATACGCAATACCAGCATTTAGATTGATCTGACCATTCATCCTCCTACTTCACTGCAGGCAGGGTGTAATCGACTCCAATGTTAATTGACAAGGATTGCCAGTTTTTCTACCACAGGTCGGGGGTTTTCTCCGGCTTCCTCCCCCAATAAAAACTGCACGCCATGATAAAGCTGAAAAATTGCTGATTGATTGATTGATTGTTGTTTTACATCCAGCAAGCAATATTTCAGCTATATTCAGGACGTGCAAAAATTGCTGAAAGTGGCGTTAAAACAACATTCAAATCAAATCAATCATCCTCCTACTTCTACTTGATTTATTGATTGGTAGTCTATATTGGTCCTAACTAAATTCGTAATATTGCTCGCCTGACGTAGATCTGAAAACCAATATTTAGGACTGTGGTACACTTGCCTGTTATTGGATTATCATTTTATACATAGCCTACAACCAGCAAACAATTAATTATTCAATATGCTGATGTTTTAAGAGATTGATAGCAGAAATAGTAACAAACTGACTTAAAATAATAACTAAAATTTATAATGTCTTTTGAAGAATATTCATATTGTTAAAAAAGAAATATTCTGGAGATGTAAGTTGTCAAAGGTGGAAAAGAAACTAGCACACCATCGATAGACGAAGAGATGGCTGACAGCATTTGGTGTTCCTATTTCAAGTAAATTTAGTCTTTTAGAGATTTCATGGGCTCGTTTATTAGTTTTTAGAAACTAAATAACTCAGAATGTAAAAAAGCGATATACAATTCACACTCATTGTGTGAAACCTATAACTCTACAAACCAGGAAACAACATCTACAAACTAGTTTTTTTTCAAAACTAATCTTCGGATTATTTTTCGCAGATGAAGTGGAATGCGAATCGACAGTCATTATCATTCCAATGGAATTGTCTTCCAGAAAACGCATGAAAGTCGTTCCAGATAATAACACACTCTTCAAGGCCGAATTCATAGAAATATGTTGGTTCACCGCTAGCCTAGTCACTGTAGATCATCAAAGAGTTGTCAGACACCCAGACCCATCTTCCTATGTCTTGGCCAATTGCGTTGGCTCCTATCCAGGTGTCCTCCGCGTGCAGACCTGCAATGGGAATTAGTCTTTTACTGGTATATTTTCATTTTGCTGTTTCATGTACTTTGCCTTTTAATGTAGTACATTTTATTTGTTCAAGTTACATTTAAGCTTCATAAACAACCAAACCATTTTAAAAATATGCATTATTTAAATATATATTTGTCTGTTTGACTAGACTTCAATCACAATCAGCTGTATCTGACAGAAACCTACAACTTTTAATAAGAACACTGCTAGCAGTAAACCTTGAACGCAAATAGCTGAAATTAACAAATTCAACGTATTTCTTGAGTAGTACCCTTTTCACAGACTTTATGTTAACATATATTGCCTGACTTTTAAAACGAAAAGTTTGCGTACTTTGTAAAGTAGAAACAATCCATGCATTTTCATCAGCATCGTCTATTTTGACCAAATTCCCTCCCATCAGTTGACAATTTTTCTGAAAAAGACATTATAAAATCTGTCTTGTAACGATTCGGATTTTTTTTTCAAACCGGAAATTGTATTAAGATGTATCCTGCTAGCCATTTAAGATAAAAGAGATTTGGTCCGCTTATAGATACACAAATCATTAATCTTTTATTTAAACATATATTTGTAGTTTCGTTATAATAACACGATTGTTGCCTACATAAAGAGGGACATTTAAATTGTTTTCCCTTGAAAGATTGTCTTTTCGCTGGCAGACACCGGGAATACAACCCAGCTCAGATAAACCATTTGAATGTTCAGCTTGTTTCGAGGCAACAAAAGTATATTGCATAATTGACGTATTGTAAACCATCTATATTACATTCTTTTATTATAAAGACTTGTCTAAACTTTTAATGGGGATAATATCGGATTTCTCAAGTAAAAAGGAGAACGTTCCTTTGAGTAAAAACAAATACATACAAACATTCGAGAAATACTTACCTATACCTAACACAGCTCCCAAACAACTTAAATAAGATAAAGATAACTGATTAAACCTTGTAAACACAACTCAGACAGTGAAATTGCTTTTTGTTGTTCTGTACAAATTGACTGGTAGATAAATTGGACAATGGCTACTTATTGTTTTGGGAACTGATCACGTGATATGGTCTTTGATAAAGATTCACAGTAGGACGCACGTTTATTTCTATTCAAAATGTCAATTCGTTTATTTTTTAATTATACAATAGTTGCTTATATAGAGGGCATTGTCATGATATCTTGACTGCACAAGGGAGAGTGGTATTGCCTGAAACATTGATAATGCCCGAGCCAAAGGCGAGGGCATTCTCAATGTTGAAGGCAATACCACTGTCCCGAGTGCTGTCAATTATCATGACAATGCCAGCTATCTGAGAAACTATTGTATTTATGTCATTGAAGAATTAAGATACTATGTAGTTTACACTGTATTTATTTTATGTGTAGCTGTATGATTTGGATGTTGACCTGATGATATATCATCATTCGGCATTTTCACAATATACACAGTCAGTTTTCTAAACTGAATGACATTTTTTTCTTTATTTATGTTGCAAATTTACATATGTTTATTTATATATTTTAAAAACAGTTTATGTTGGTTGTTACTGGAGAGGGCATTACCACGACGTGATAACGCCCACGGGCGTTATCACGGCGTGATAATGCCCTCACGTCAAATTACTGCAGATTAATTAATACCAGCTGATCTTGTTTTAACCAATTAAAACAAACATAATTTTACTGATATGAAATAAGCGACAATTAATACACTTTTCATAATTACGAAAGTCCGTTTATGTTTATAAGAAATTAATGTCCCGAATGTTGACTAACTATGTATGTAATAGATAGAGAAATTACCATTAGAGCTGTGAATACGTTACTTAAATAAAATGAAATATACGTTCTAAAGTTAACTATTAACACGTATGTAAATAGTTAGGCTGTGATTTCGAATATTACTTTGCATTTCTGCATTGAAAACAATTCTAGTTTCTCCTTAAGGTATCCGAACCACAATTTATCACTGGATGTCCGTTGTTTTTAATGCACCATACTTCGGTAATGATTGGGAAAAACCGTAAATACTATTAAGTTACTATCTTTTTTTATCACAACTGTTTACATTAACTTAAGATAAAACAATACATTTAATTTCTATCATTAATTAGCAATACATTAATTTAATAAAACTGTAGTTCTTGGTCGATAACTAAAATTAAATGATGAATCGTTATAAATCGGATACGTTAAGCTTATGGTTTGTTGCAACTAATTCAACAATTATGCGCCAATACAATCAGGCAAAATTGTTTAGAAAATCAAACACACAATTAATTAATAAGCACAGGTTAAATCTTAGTTAACTTAACTTATTCAGTTGTCTATTCATTTGTTTAAAAAAAACTGGCGAACCGATAAATCCATATCTTATTTAAATTTCTCCAGTTTCACAAATCGGTGCTCTATACAATACTTGAAACTTTTACTATACGAGAAAACCATGCAAAGTGGTCCAGGTGACACTTTTTAAACTGTCAAATAATTATGCATACTTGAAAGGTATATTTATAGAAAGTTATTAAACACCAATGAAAATTTTCCGCAATGTTTCTATTATTATAAACAGAGAATTCTATTTTAAGTTTCATCTAAAAGGTCAAATTGTATGACTTTCAACTAAAAAGTATCCCCTTTTAATGATGTCGCTCTGAAAAAATACGAGAAGGTACTGTTAACATATATCAAGATAATCAATAGATCACCTTTACAGAAATATTTGCGGAACAAAGTCAAATCATATAAATTGGCACCTTACCAAGAATTTTATTAAACATTCTAAATCATGCATATAGCTTGACTGCTTATATTTGTGGGTCTGTCTTTCAAACTAAACGCCTGTTTGTAGAGTTATAGGTTTCACAATGAGTGTGAATTGTATATCGCTTTATTAAGTTTTACATCACACATGTTTCGTCTTTAGTTTTAGATGCTGTATCACTAAAAACAGTAACAAAGTAAATCTTAAAAACTTGTATCGCATCTTTCCCTTTTTCATAAAAAAACAGTCTTTAACAATATCTTTCAATTGTAGCTGCTGGTGGGGTGGTCATGTACAGTGTAGAAAATTCGGAGGTATTAAGTCTTCTTAGTCAAAACCTAAAACGTAAGATCTCGGATGTTTTTTGTATTCACATTTAATTAATGCCACCCCTGGAATGTACTGGTGCGTTTAAACGCCTTTTTTTGTTTTTCCTTTGTCATGTCAAAATCAAAGATAGTCAAAAACAAGCCACACTATAAACGAACAGTACATTAGAGTATTTGATGCATCTATAATACTACTCCAGAAGTGGTTCTAAAGATCTTTTTGTTGATTTTTCAAGACGAACTGATACTACTTGTAAATATATATGTTTGTTTGAATGATGTTTAACGCCACTGTCTGCATTTGTTCATCCAAATCTTGGCGTCCAGAATTTATTGGGAAGGAAGCCGGAGTACCCGTAGAAAACTCCGGCAACCCTTGTTAATTAAGATTGGATTCGAGTACAGCCTGTCCTCAACCTCAGTGTTGACTGACCATGTGATCAATTGTAGACGAACTACCTTAACACTCCACCAGCGAGGCGCCCGTAAATATGTTTGGTTGCATAGATTTGAGATGGATCATTTGCTGATTGGATAATTAATTTATAAAAGAAAGTTAAGGTTTTTTTTACTTTTTACTGTTGTCAACTTATAGCATATTGCCTTGACAATAATGACTACTCTTTATATTGTTAACGTTTAATTTATTTGACATTTTGTTTAACTTGATAACGAAAAGTATGTTAAACAAGTACACAGTTATTATATTTCAGAACACAAAGTTGCAGTTGCAGTCTATAAGATGAGTACTGATGATCTGTTTATTGAGAGCACGGTTGTCGGGTTTCAAACATCGGCCAAAACATTTAGCATACAAAAATTAAGAAAGCATGAAAACAACAACGAAAATTAAGCCTTTTATGCAACGACTTTTAATAATTTTTCAAACCTGCGCATCTGTAAAGTTCTTCTGATCATTCGAAAAGTAGTAACAGTGGCCTCTCCATTTATATTGACATCTAACTGTAAAAAAGATTTTTGTTCTTTTCAGACATACAGATATAAGAACAATTACAAACACACTTTGAATTCACTTTAATCACTACACAGGGACGTTACGGACGTTTTTTGACGATCTTTACTGCAATATTACAGACAGACATTTCCATCGAACAAAGTTATTATCTTGTGAGTTCTTTTAAGTTCAAAAATATTGCAAAATTTCTTATTTTTTTGGAAATTAAGTATGTAACAGTTCTAATTGCAAAGTGATTAAACAACATGAACATTTATTGATTTGAGTATTAACTAGTGGACGAAATCAACCAATTAGTAAAGTGACCTTTATTCCTATAGAGACAGTGAGTTGTGGACCACATCAGGGATTTGTATTCTGTGCAACCTAAACTTTAGACCAACAACCATCACAAAAATGCTGTTTATTTAAACTGTATACTTTCTCTCTGATATAGAAATGATATTTTACTACATTTAACAACTTAGATATTTTTTACACCCACATTAATCCGTAAAGATTGTCTCTTTTATGTATAATACTTTTGGGGTATACAATACAATTAGGTGCAGTTCTAACTTAACATAAAGTTAACTTAAACCACTCTAAATCTCTTTATTTTTTTCTCTGCAATGATATCTATAAACACGTACATAGCAACCAAATCTTCAATATCAAATTTATTCAAACTTTATTTACCAATATACTATTGTTCGTGGCCAAATCGTCAGAAACTTGGGTCTCAATGTATATTAACTAGTTAGTTTGTATTTGTTCTCTTCAATCCCTTGTTTGTCACTATGTATTTATTATTGTTTGCTATATCATGTGCTTTTTGCAATAAATCATTCATTCATTCATTCATTGCTATTTGTTATGACATCGATAGTTTTGGTATTATTTCATGTAATGATTATAATAAACCGCAAACGGTTTGGTTTCCATATACGTGTCATTCCGACAGCCCTTATACAGTTAATAGTTAAACTTGTAATTATAGCGAGAACAGCTCGCAGCCGGCAGCGGTGCGCTCCATGGCAATAACGTGTCACGTGATCAAAATCTGTTTAATGCTGATATTGATTTTTTTTCGTGCGGAAGTTGATATCTTAAATAAAAAGGTAACAGAGTGAATGAAAAAGGGCAATAAAATTAATTTTAAAGAATAAGTTAAACTCAGGTTGACATCGATAAAAAATAAATGTTATTTTTAGAAATACAAATACAAATTTCATACTATTTTTGCAATCTCTAATCGATCTTTCAAAACTGACAAACATAAGACATTCTATCTGACGTCACCATTACAAGGAGTATATTGTCTGTGCTCGCATTTTGGCAATACCTTCTCCAGATTATGTCTATGCAGTAAGAAAATCGACAACCGGTAAGGTTTACATTAACTTTTCTAAATAAATTAGCAAGCAAACATTAAAAAGTAAAAGTTCAACTAACTTAAAGTGTCAGCTTAAATGTTTGCAGTTTAAAAAGTGGACACAAAGTAAAAAATGTCTTGACTCGTGACAAAATTGATAAACAAAAAATATCCAATCCATTTTATATCGAATATCTGATATGTCAATTTCATTTCTGCCTCTATTTCATTTATAATTCATGTAATCTAGATAAGACAATATATGATTATATTCCTTGTATTGTTGCAACATTTATGGTAATATAAGATATGAGTATGTTATGAAAGAAGATACGTCAAAATGTTTTATCCTTTCTTCAAATAATCAACATTTTCTGCTTAAATTGAACATATATAACGATGCAAATACCATGCAACCTGCACATAGCCACACTTTTTAAGAAGAAAAAAAGGGCTAGGCCACATGTAGAGAGATATATAGCGAACAATAATAATCATAGGCAGCTGAATTTTGAAATTGATATTTGATTTAAGATTTGTAAAATAGTCAAATGCTCACTGTGAATCATAGTTGTGAACAAATTCACTTATTTCAGAGACAAAGAGACGAGTGAAGGACAACAGTAAAAAATATCATGATGCATGTAGAAGAGTTTTTTGACAGGTAAAACTGCTTATAAATATTACTCCGCTCTCCCATGATGAGAAATTATGGTTATCATAAAACTGGTATTATATCTGGCGAGGTATTGGTCTAAAACTGACAAGGTTACAGTAAGATAGAATAATGAAGACATGTATTAATAGTGATTTATTCTTTCGTCCTCACTTCTGAAAGTGATAAAAGTTAATTATATAAGATTTGTTGCACCAATTTTTATATTAAAGATGTTGCTAAATCAACATTCAAACAAAAAACTAAAATTAGATTATAAAGTTATAAAAATCCCTAGACGTTAAATTCACGTTTAGTTTAAAATATGTTGAAATTTGTTCGAATCGTGAAACAACGTAAAACATCAGCGTTGAATCAACATATATATTATCATAACGTTAAATTAACTATGTTTAACTGGGATTGTCGACTTCAACATTAAATGCATGACTTCGATTCAAATCGAAATTGAGGTTTGATGTTTCATAAACACATATTAGAAAAACGATCAAAAAATATAAAAGACCATATGTTAGTCAAATAAAAACAGGGAGAAAAACAACAAAAAACCGCCTAATCCTATCTGGTTGAGAATAGGTTTAAGTACGTCCTTTGGACGAGCAAACAGTGCCTGTTGATATAAAGACAAACGTTGAATTACTTGTCGTTATGTCCAGGTAAAAATCAGGAAGACAAAAAGCCCGCCTTTCATAGAGGTTTTGGGATTCAACGTTTTTTATGGAACAATATGTAATAAAATTGAAATGATCAGTATGTAATTAGTAAATAAAATACATTATATTTATATGGCAGCTGACATAAGATTAATCAATAACAACAAATGCAAAGCAAACAAAATCAGAGAAAGTTAAATCCTGCACCATGGATTAATTATGCAATAGTTTAAAATCACATTCCATGTAGTATATGTTATGAATGCGCACATAACTCTAACCGACTAATTACAGTTTACAAGTACACAGAGGAAGCGAAGACTGCACCAGGTAAATAGTGACAATCGTTCAATATTTAAAACTGCATGATCTTTGAATATTTAAAATTGCATAATCGTTATGGGAAATCATATATGTCTCAAATACGATCGGACATGTTTGCTGAGTCATAGGTAGTGATTCCTATTCCTGGAGTTGACTTTCCCCTAGACTTTACAATGAGTAACTCGACGGGTGTCTATTTAGAGGCAGGCACTGCTTACTCGTTCGGAGCACCTAAGTGCACCCATGGTTTTTATTGGGTTCGGATTACTCTCTTTCTGTTTTTTGTGTTGCGTTTTGTCTATATCCGGATTTGTAACTGTCCCTTGACTTTTGCTCTTGTTGTTCGGTCGGTTTTCTTTGCTATTTTTCTTTGAACTTTGCATATGCATTACATGCGTGGCCCAAAAGCTGTTTTTTTCTAGAGTACTTAAACACATCCCCATTTTAGTTGCGTTCGTGATTTTTGTGTGCTTGTTTTGTTGTTGAACTCTCTGCTGTTGTCCATAGTTTTTGTCTATTATGATCTACCGCTTCCTGCATACTAGAACTCCTCTGTATTCTTGAATCCTTATTGGTAAAACCATGCTAATATTTAAAAGGCCAAATGCTTAATAAAAAAAGTTGTCTTGTGGTGAAATTTTCGCAGGAAATTACAAGTTGGCAAAGAACAAGGAGAAAATAAACTTGTCTAAAATGTGAAATAAAAGAAATGTTTTATACTTAAAATTGTCAAAAGAACAAAACAAAGATGATTGTCAAGGCGTTTGCTCTAAAACGTCTAACCAGTCAAGCTCAGTTAAGCAGCCATTATCCCTGCTCTCGAAGGTACTAAGCATGATATATTATAACTACATCCAATTGTATGATATCATTGTGTCATCACATTTTTACAAACAGAGCTGGCATAGAAATATAAACAAAATTGTAAAACTTACATGCTTGATTTAGGTACAAAACATCCCAGTCTTGCTTTGCTGTTAATGCGAATTCACTGTTTTTAAATAAAAAACATTCACCCTCATTTGTATTGAAAGCAGCCATTGTGCAGTCTTCAACAAACATACACATCATAGCACAATGTGACCGACTCTCCGCTGGGAGGCTCTGGGTTGAGCCAGAAATCAAAGGCTGAACGTTGTGGTATACAAAAAACCTATTATCCGGTGCTATACATATATTTAATATAATAATGTATAGCCAAGTATTTAGTACAATACTAAGTTGCATTGTAACCTCTTTAAAATTCCCAATAAAAACAAACATTGTTATACAATAATACGTGATTACTATTGGATAAATGAACAACCAATAACAGCAATGGTACAAATCACGCAGGAAAAAATCGATAAAACGTTAAACGTATGAGTTACGTGTAATTAAGGAGTAAACGGTAACGTTAAGACATCCATAAAGAAAGAGTTATTCTCTTCTAATCAAGCCTTAGAAATATAGTCTATTCCGGACCTATAATGCTAAATATGTTATTGGTTAAATTATTAACAGGATCACCAGAACGAAGAAGATAATACAATATATGTGATTTTCTTAAGAACAAGAACGTATGAAAACTGTACACGTCAGAATAATGTGGCAGAATAATAATCGTTGTTAAAGATTAAAGTTATATTGTAAAACACGTGTACCTAGTTTCGAGTCTTTGTAAGGCACCGTCAATATCCTCTATCTCAGAAACTTTGTAGTGAGCTACAGCACAGCTGTACCTAAAGTGATAAAGTTTCCGATGAAAATAGGAATCTTGCTTTGTGAACTGAAACACAAAGTTGTTAGATTTTAAACACTCTATAAGCTCCATATTCCGTATGGTGAACTTGTGCTGAATTTCACGTTAGTAACAGCTGGTCGTCGAGTATCTGGACATATTTGGAAAAAAAAACTTGCAAATACAGATTATATTTGAAGAAATATTTGTGAAAATTGCACTATTGCAAAAGATCTTTGGGAGTCCAAATTAAATATGAATCTACAAGTATCAAGGAAAAGTAAGCACAAAATATCCAAAATAGAAAGTATTTATTGAAAACACATGTACACTGACAATTATAGGATAATTTTGAACATCAGGTATTTGTATTACATCTATCTCAAAGTGTAATTAGTTTTGGTTATAACATTATTATTGTTATGATAGGAAGCATAACATGGAACCGACCAATAACCAGAGGAGAAAGTCAACGGATAATTACAAATCCGGACATACACAAACAGACACAACGCACAGCAAAAACTAAAAACACGTAACAAATGTGATTAACCTGAACACAATAAAAACCACTATTCAAGGGGGTCAACAAATGGGACACATAACACACTGGGTTACTTAACAAAGTTTGTTGCTATTTATATTTTTCGTTTCATTAATGTATCTATTGTCTTTGTCTTATTCCGAATTTTTGTCCCTTTCATTTGGTTAAAGATATGTATTGACCGATCAGTGTTATTGTCGTTTCAATGCTGGAAATCGGTCATTGTTGAAGATACGATAATAAAAATGCATAATATTTAGCAATTCTTATTAAATAAATAATGCACACATCGACTTGGCTTTTAGTCATCTTAGTCATAATTTGGTTTTCAGTTCGTAAATTTTTGGTTTTGTTTTTATATGCTCTTCATTCTTGAATAGACGAAACGCCCTTGTAAGGCGTAGCAAAATTTATTGCCTGAAATGTTTTGGTAAATTTGATTTCAAACAAGTGAATGATAATCTAAGAACGTAACTGAATGTAAAACATATCTCTCACAAACTTGAGATAATACGAATGAAGATGTTCGAAACAATTGTCAATGTGTTTTATGTTTGTATAGGATCAAGAACACTCTTCGGTTAATTACAAAAACTTCAAATTTAATTGTACTCTTGTTGCAGTACATAAGTTCTATTATCTAAGCAGTATTGGCAAACGTTAACTTATTAAACAAATTAATAGTGTTTAGTATCAGTAAGTAAACAATTCGAAACTATTAATAACAATTTATTCTTCTTTAGTATTTTGTAACATTTTTATGTCTTTAATTAAGTACTCCTTAAGCTGCAATTTATTGACTTTCTCCATTTTGTGTTGAGCGTGGTTTTATGCGACTCGCTTTTGTATATGAGTCTGTTTTCTTCCCATTTTACTTTCCCAACATTTGATAATGTCACTAGCAAAGCATTTTAAAACTAAAGGCTCCCAGGAGCCCGTATCGCTCACCTGAACCTGAAACCAAACAACCCCTTTTTATCCAGCTTTTCTTTGCTATAAGGAATTGCCCAACACTTCTGGAAAAATCATTAATTTTGACCTTTTAAAGGAATTAACTCCTATAAGAAGGAGCTTTTGATGCTTAGAGGGAGAAGGGAGGTTCACTTCAAATTTGCGGTACCTGTGATACTTTTTTAACTATCAGTCGAAAACTCTCTCGACTCCCCCCACCTTTTCATTTTTTCTATTTTAAGCCAACGTAGCTATGTAGGTAGTCAGGTGTCATGACTTGCACAATTTTGGTAGAGGAAGTCCTAAAGATGATGTGTGCAATGTTTCAAAGCAGTCCCTTCATTGGTTAAAGAGGAGAAGTTTTTTTTAAATCAAGTAAAATTGATTAAAAAAATGTTCAAGGAGAATAATTCCTAAACGGTTCATCAGACAATCTTGAACCTAAGTAATTTTTGTAGCCCTCATAGAGCAGAATAATTAAGCAATGCTAACTTTTTCTCTAGTTCTAATAATTTTCAAGATTTTGAGGCAAAAATGTCAAAAATAATCAATTTCGAGAATTAAAGGGCAATAACTCCTATAAGGAGTCATCATACAACTTCAACCCAATGGAGTGTTTCGTAGAGCTTTTAATGCAGATGAAGTCATGTCTCTTCGGTTTTCCTGTATCTGTTACACTTTTTTAAATATAAGCCAAAAACTGTATTTTACCCCCCCCCCCCCTTTCCGACCTATTTTTAGGCATGGTGGCCATGTTGTTTAATCTGCAGCCATGGTTGGTGCAAACTTGGTTGAGGACATTTGACGGATGATGTGTACAAAGTTTCAAAGCAGTACTTTCAGTTGTTTCAGAGGAGAAGATATTAAAAAATCAATAAAAACCGATTAAAAAAAACAGTTCAAGGGGAATAACTCTTAAATAGTTAATCAGACAATCTTGACCCTTAGGTCATTTTTGTAGCCATCATAGAGCAGAACAATTAAGCAATACTAACTTTTTCTCTAGTTCTAATAATTTTCAAGATTTTGAGGCAAAAATGGCAAAAATCATCAATTTTGACAATTTAAAGGGCAATAACTCCTACAAGGAGTCATCATACAAGTTTGACCCAATGGGGTGTTTTGTAGAGCTTTAGATGCTAAAGAAGGAAAGTCTCTTCGGTTTTCCTGTATCTGTTATACTTTTTGAACTATAAGCAAAACACTGTATTTTGACCCCCTGTTCTATTTTTAGCCACGGCGGCCATGTTGTTTGGTCTAAGGCCATGATTTGTGCAAACTTGGTAGAGGACATTTTACTGATGATGTGTGCAAAGTTTCAAAGCAATCCCTTCAGTGGTTTTGGAGAAGATTTTTTAAGAAAAGTTAACGACGACGACGGACGGACGCCAAGTGATGGCAATAGCTCACATGACCCTTTGGGTTAGGTGAGCTAAAAATGAATTATACTAAATGGCAACAGTGTGCAATTATGTTGCTTTCTTTGAATACTAATGTTGTAGAGAATAATTTTTAAGTACAAACATAGATCGAAACATTTGTTTCATATATTATTTTAATATGGCATATTTTGATTTTAATACTTTAAAGTTTGTATCATGATATTAAACAAAATAACAAAATCGATGACCGTTAAATTGCCACGACAATAAATAATTTAATCAGACATCAACCGTTTTATAAAGAAAATTACATTCACAACATTATGATGAATTCTATTGATGATGAATCAAAGTTTTGCTACATCAGATCCAAGTGTTTTCCTTCTATGAAAAAGGGAACACATGAACAGTGGATACAAATGTCTAAGGAAAAACCATTCACTGTTAGCAGGGCATATTGCACTTGCCCAGCTTGGTAATTATGTTTTCTCATAAATCCTTATATTAAATGAATATTAGTTTTATATATTTAATTTGAACTTGAATAATATATCAACTAAAAAGAAATGTGAAAACAGTCCATATATCACCGTTCCCAACTTGTATAAGGCCCGAGAAAAAATGTGAATAAATCAAAACCAGAAAAAGTAAAACCGTATAAAAGACCGTATTTGTAAAAAAAACCAAATACAGAAAGGTGAAAACAACAAACAAAATATAGACCCATGTACCTGGCCTATAGACGGGCACAATTGAATGCGGCGGGTTGTATTCGTTAAAGCATTTTGTGCTTCCTATCAAGTATATAGACATCAAATGTCAGTTGTAGTCTGAACTTTATGCATATAATAAAGATTCACTTAAACGATAGATCAGAAATGAAAAAATATAAATATTGGAAGGGGCGATCACAACCGTCATTAGGCAGGTTTAAATTATAAATGGGTTTAAAGATAACAAGTTTCAACAATGATAATTTTCTGCAGAGACATAAAATTACATAAATATGATCCAAAAAAGCGTGAAAATAAAATAAGACGTCCACACTGACGATAAAAAAAATTCACCAAATCAATCCCTTTAACTTTCAGGGGGGGGGGGGACTTGGTTTTTTCCTAAAAATATTACGAAAATGATTTTTGATGAAAAAATATTTTGGAAGCAATTGGTAAGAAAAACAATTTTCGGAAGAAGGATTTCTGCTATATAAAATAATGCTAATAATGAAAAAACAATATTCTGTCGCGACGCCTTCAAAAAATCAAAATTTCTGACCAAACCAAAAAACCAGCACCCCCCCTTTTAAGTTAAATGGTCTTTCCCCAAGGGGGTAATGGCTGACGGGTGGTTAATGTAGTTCGTCTATTATTGATCCCGTGGTCTGTCAACACTGAAATTGTGGGTTCCAGTCTTAATTGCGGGTGCGGACAGGGTGCGCTCGACTCTAATCTTTATTGACAATGATTGACAGTTTTCATACTGAAGGTCGGGTGTTTTCTCCGGCTTCCTCCCCAATAAAAACTGGAAACCACGATAAAGCTGAAAATGGCTGAAGGTGGCGTTAAACACAATTCAAACAAACCCACTAATTGAAATAATATCTGTGCCAAAACCTATCTACAATCATCTAACGCAATTTGGTTCTTTATTTTCAGTCTCGGAGAGGCCTGTACTCACGTTGCTGGCCTACTATTTGCGTTAGAGGCAAATTCGGCTAAACAAAATGAACTGTCGTGTACATCTAAAAAATGTAATTGGAACAAAGGAGGCAAAAGAGGTTTCGGAAATCAGATTAAGAGAGAAGTACGGAGAAGACACTAATGGCGCAAGTAAAAAGAAAGAAATTAAATTGCCGCCAAATGCTCAAAGTGAATTTTTAGTTTCGTTAACTTCCCGCCTTGCTAATTCGTTTTCACGGCCCGTACTGTTCGACCTATTGCCCGCAGAAAAATCGTACGATATTAACGACGAAATAAATGTTGGTCTCTACGAAGAAATTAGCACATCGGAAGCCGTATCATACGAGTCTGACAACTATATTGATATGAAAATGATCATCAAAAAGAACAAATTATAAACGAACAAGAAATGTGCGAGATATTTAATGGTTTATCCACAAAGGTTGTAGATGAAATAGAAAACAATCTGAAAATGCTCCTTGGCAGGTCTCACATCAATTCAGAATAACTAGTTCGAACTTCTTTGAAATTATAAACAGAAAAAAAGTAAACGTTGAAAATTTGGTTTGTAAGTTTACAGCAGCAAGTCATGTTATGGAAACTCCTGCTTTATGCCATTGAAAAAAACTATGAAAAAATTGCTCATAACAAGTATATAACCTACAAAAAGTTGTATCATAATGACAAAGTGTCAGTTCGAGAATGCGGAATTTTTCTGAGCAATAAATTTGGGCTTCTTGGCGCTAGTCCTGATGGTATTGGGAATAATTCAGTTGAAATGAATATGGGTTCTCGAAATAAAATGGCAGTTTAAAACAATAAAATATGCATGTGACAAGGATTTCTGCTATGAAATCGGAAAAGATGGTACCATACAACTGTGCACAAATCCGGGGGCAAATGGCAATATGTCATTGCAATAAGTGTGATTTTGTAATTTTCTCATTTAAAAACTTTTTAGTATTAGAAATAGATTTTGATGAGGATTACTGGGCAGAAGCAGAACTAAAGTTAATAGAATTTTACAAAAAACTCATGATTCCAGAGTTGGCTAAATATTCAGTCAACCAATAATTTTAAAACTCCAAATAAATAGTGTTCTTATAATGCCTTACATTTGGTAGACTTTTGCAATCCTGCAAATATCAGTCATGTTGCCATATATGTAAATTTAGAAATTTTCACAAACTCCAAAAGCAATTGAAACTTAATAACATCAGACAACTCTTTCTGCAATCAAATGCATCTCTTTGTGTTAAATGATAATAACAGATTTCTTCTGTGATGTGTGTTATGTATTATTTGTTTCCTTTGATCTTGGGATCGGACACAAAAGTTGATTGCATTGATATAGATTTGTCTCTTTTCATATGACATCTGACATCCTTAACAGTTGAAACAATATATTCTCTGAAACTTGTGGTTTGTAGAAAAGCAAGAGAAATTAATCTGGTCAAGAATTAGACAGGTGAGCACATAAGTTCTGTTCTGAGAATCCTCTGCCGTCCAAAGCCTTTAAGACTTTGATGGAAGCAGCAGAGGATTCTGGGAATACATGTATGTTTGTTTTCATAAACCAATTTGTAGTATTAGTTTGATGTTTGTATAATACTAGTAAGGTTGATTTTTAACTGTTTGTCATAACTTATAATCAGCAACAGTGATCATGCAATGGGGATCAGTAGACATGAAATAATATTTAAAAATTATAAAAAAAGGATTTAATGTACAATGTATGAATGTAATATTCCTATAACAACATGTAATGTTATGATCAAGAGAAAACATGAATTATTTCACAAGTGGTGGGAGAAGATTTGTTAAGGCACTGCATACAAAACCATTGAATCAGCTATTCTACTCAAGCTTAAGGGTACAATTCCTTGTAAAGTTTTACATTTGTTCCATTTTCATTTCAATGTGTATCCGTGCTGAAGCAACTCTTCTTGTGCATTCTACTTGCCTCTTAGTAAATTGTTTCTTTTCTGAAGATAAAAACGGCGGACAATAAAGTTTGACACCTTTTTTCTTTAAATCAGATGTTATGTGAAAAAATCCTTTATCAACCATAACAGCATCACCACTGTCCAATAGATCTAACAGACCACTATTACGTTTAATATAAACATCTGAAGCAGAGCCTCCGTAAAGTTTAGACACAAAAGACACCGCACCAGTCATAGTAATACCAATCAAAGCTTTGAACGTGTTATGCGATTTGTAGTTGGAAAGGCAAATTTATTTATTTTCAAGGGAAGATGGTGTCTCTATAAAAATCTCTGTGCAATCGAGAATAATTCTAGTGTCTGCAAAATTTGTAAAACATTTAGGTACATAAGCCTGAAGTTCTGATAAAGGAGGACATATCACAACTGACTGTAGAGCTTTCTCCATTATGGTTATCCATGAATTAATACGTGAAATACGTGAAATTCTGCTACCTGAAATTTTAAAACGGTATTCAGCTCCTATTTTGACAAGCGATTCAAACAAAGCATTAAAAGTTGTATAGTCAGGTATACCTGTATAAAATAGCACCTGTTCATTTGAATCTTTAATGTTTTCAATAGTAATCTCAGGCATTATAACTCGGACACTCCCAGTTGCAAAAGAAAATTGTGTCAGTGTTGACTGGTTGAACATGACCGGTATACTGGTTACATTGGCAGTGGTTGTCTCGTTACTGGATGATGTAGTCATGGAAGTTACACTGAAAATAAAGTAAGGATTTTACATGTTTTAAATTTCAACTTTATATTGGACACTTTATGATAGTGCAGATTTGGACATTTAAAAATAATGCTTCCTAAATCTTGGTAAAGAGGCCAGTGGCCAAGTGGTTAAGATAGTTATTAGTACTAGTAGCTACCTTCTAGTACATGCCCACCAACACAAAGATTGAGGTTCCAGTCTCACTTACGGCAGGTGTGATCAACATAAATTTGTATTGCGAATTGGCAGTTTTCTTACCAAAGGTCTGGAATTGTCTCTACTTTCCTCCCAATGAAATCAAATTGTTATATAACTTAATGGCACAGTCATAGAAAAATTACTGGCACAAACCAACTTGCCATGACACCAAATGTACAGTATTTCCAAGACAACTACCATATTACAGATTAAAAATTCAAAATACGATAGTTTTTGTAGTCCTTAAGCAGGTCTTATTTAGATAGTAGTCAATGAAGGGGTCCTTAAAACATATAGTATGGTAGAATACTATATTATAATGGAACAAATAAAAATATTAGTTCAAAAAGTGTTTGCAATTAACATCTGCCAAGTAAACCTGCATTAAATGAGGTATTCTATTGCAATCTCTTATTGCGTACCTACATTTTTTTTAGAAATCATGATTACATATATGTTATATTAAGATTTTGAAAAAATGACAAATTCACAACTTCATATTTTCAGTTTTAGTTTTAAGATAAAGGTAAGAAATAATATAACTAGCTGAACTATTTTTCACAGATTTATGTACATGTATGATGAAAATAGCTAAAATTAATACAGCACAACAAGTTCGCTTATAGTAAATGAATGCTTCTATTAACAGCATTAATCTTTAGATGTTCAAATCATTGTAAACATGTACATGCTGCAAAAATAGTACTATCATATTTTACCTTCTCGCCATTCACTGGATAAATTTTGCACATTTTCAAAAGAAAAGCTTATGATTTCATCACTTGAGTCCTGTTCTCTATTGCTGCCAGATTGTGTACTACATGGATCAGTAGCTATAGGTTGGGGCTTGGAATATCTAGAAGAAAATATCACATATGTTTTACTAAAATTTATCTTTACATCAGTTGGCTAGGTAAAAAATTATCATGTTGTGACTAGCCATATTTATGTCATGCCTGTATGGAGTATTATGGATCTAAACCCAATTTACAATAATAATAATATAATAATTTTTATTGACACAAGCACATTATAATAATGGCACAGGCCCAGTAACAATATATAATAACATAAGTTGTGAAAAGATCTTATACAATGTAAACAATTATGAAAATCTAAGTTACAATGCATGTTTTAGTCATTATACAATTAATGCCAATTAAACAAATTATATTCCTTCCGACTGATTTCGAATTTAAAGACATTTATTAATAAATAATGAAGTAATTTTTAATATTTTTAAAGAGCTACTATCTATACAAAAGAGTTTTTTTTTAAATTAGTGTAATTCATTGTTTGGTTTACAAAACACATTAATATACAAAATGTATTTGCAATAAAAAAAGATCCTTACGAGTGAATAGTATGTTCAAAATCTATTGGCTCAACTGGATCCGACTCGGAATTTTCGGACTTTTCAGGTTCTAACATTCCATGGTACCATGTAGTAGATCTGCTGTTTTTGGTTTTTCTAGGAGTTTCCTCAGTCATAATTTTCTGTAACGAGGAATAGTGTTGGCAAATTGTGACGCCAAGTTCTACCATTCCCTCCAGGAAAATGGTCGGAGCACAACATTTAGTAACTGCTTGGAGTGTAATACTTGCGACTAATAGCGCGTATCCAAGCAGATTTAAGCCCTTTTTCTCTTGGAAGTCGATGTAATTTTACTTTTTTTCCGAACCTACCAATAATCCAGGCCGTATTATGACAGTCCTTGATTGCACAGTAGTTTTTTGCCATGTTTTCTCGTTCAAATCAAGTAAAACGGAAGTGACTATACCTGCTGTAAGGAACGATAATTCGATTCAAGACCGATAACTCCGTATACCAAAAATCGGGAATTGACACGTTTCCAAAGTTTCATATTGATTAGACATTGCATCTCAGAGGAACAGGACAAGATTGATCGGCAATAAGAAAAAAGAAGAAAAACAGAATTAGAAACCGGACAAAAACAACAATATGTCTCACAAAACGTTGTTTGAGCGGCATATTAATGATTTTCTCAGAAGAAGGACCTAAAATATATCATAATGAAATTTCTCCAATCTTTATAACCTGTCTACACTATTTATTTCATATTTGTTAGGATTTTTTGTAGTGACATACCAGTATTCAAAAACTAAAACAATGTATGCCTCATATAAAGTGAGTGCTACTTAAGGTAATGCAGTTGTGTTCTTATACAGAAGATACGTGTAAAAATCTGCGTTTAAAACATGATAGTGTATTTTTAACTAATGGCTATACTAATAATACTATAGTTCTTCCTCGTTTAGCTAGTTCGTTCTGGGGCTGTTTAAAGAGCTTTAATGCGCAGAGCTACCCATCCACTTCCAGATTTGCGAAAAAAGGTTACCGTCGAGTTAAGGAATTTTAAGGTTACAATAGTAGGGAACATATTTGTAGAGTGCAATGAAGCTTTCTATATGATGAAGATACGATGAAAAAACACCCCGTTGTAGCCAAAAGAATGTCTAATTTCTTGTCCATAACCAATATACCATACTTTTGTCAGTGGTATTCAAATGTTCCTCTAGTTGTCTCATCATTTCCCAGTAGATGTTTTTCGGACTTGCGATATGGCTAACTGCACGTTAAACAGGGAATCTTTTAGAAGCGTTTTCCTTGTTCCAGTATGATAAAATTTTACTGGCTTACAGATTTCCTTCACTACTTGACATATCAAACTTGTTAAAGTCATTTATTATTCCTGGGATTATACTGCTTAAATAAAAAGTTAATTATCATTATCATTGAGTATAATAGGCAATATGTAGTTAATTGTTATTTAGGTCAAATTAATATTTACATTTTTTTGGGAGTGACTTTCAAACCTGCACGTAATAGGCGTTTACTGTTTTTTAATCGTAAGCTTCATCCTGGAGTCCAACAAATGTAGGATACCTCAAGCTAAATCTGTATTTTCTATGAGATGTGGGAGCAGATACTTAACCAGAGGCTCTTTAAGAGCCTGTATCGCTCACCTGATTCTATAGGCAATGAAGGTGGCATTTCCGTGATGTTGAACAAAGTCTTGTAATTTTCAATAAACTTTAACGAGGACCTATAAAGTTTTTCACATAGGGTTCTGTGGTGGCCATTAAGATTTTTCTATTGGCATAAAAACGTAAACTTCAAAGAGGACCAATCAAACAATATTGCTATTAAGTTTTATTTCCATTAACCACTTTTAGAGAAGAAACCTTTTAAAAAATTTTCCTAAAGGGTCCTATGTTAAACTAAGTCCTGCGGTGGTGGCTATTTTGATTTTTCAATTGGCATAAAAACACAAACTTTATATAGGACAATCCAAAATAATATTTTTAGTAAGTTTTGTTTCAATTGGTTAATCGGTTTCAGAAAAGAAGCCTTTTAAAATTTCTTTCCCATTGACCCGATGTACCGAAACAAGTCTTGCGTTGGCGGCCATTTTGAATTTCCGATTGGGATAAAAAACATGAACTTTATAGAGGGCCATCCAAACAATATTGCAAGTAAGTTTTGTTTCAATATGTTAACCGGTTTCAGAGAAGAAGCGTTTTTAACTTTTTTCCCACATGGTCCTATGTTAAACTAAGTCTTGCGGTGGCGGCCATATTGATTTTCCAATCCAAATTAAAATAAACAAACTTTGTAAAGTTCCATCCAATGAACATTATGGCCAAGTTTAGTTTCACTTAGCCAAGTGGTTTCAGAGAAGAAGATTAAAATGTAAAACGTTTACAGACTCCGACAATGACGACAACGACATCGACGACGACGACGCCGACGGACGCATAGTGATAACAATAGCTGATCTGACGTTCAGGTGAGCTAAAAACATCTTAATTCGGAAAACCTATATGATGTCATTGCTTGTCATATCTTTATTTTCCTCGGGTTGTCTTGTACATTTTTCGTCATGTCGTGCCTTTTGTTTCCTTCACATATAGTTTAAACAGTAATTAGTTTCCACCTGACTGTTATTAACACGCAGGTTCTGAGACAACCGTGTAAAATGAGCCCACAAATAAGATTAACTAATTTTAATAAAACATTGCACGCTAAACTATATCCGATGACAAAAAAATATTTATAGTGTGTTATCTTTATTATTAAAAACCGACACGTGTAAAATAAAGAAAAATAGCGCTGGAATCATTAAAAACCAAGCCATGTCTTCGTTTCATTTAAGAATTTTTAATCAGAGTTTTAAAAACTGCCTACTTTAGTTTTTTTGAAAACACAATTTTTTTTTTCGTTTTTGTTATCTATTAAAAATCTCTGAAAACAAAAATTAATACTAGAATTATACACAGATTCAAATGGAATTATCCTTGGAAGTAGTGCTTTTATGCACAAAAATATGTGTTCTATCCGATGATACATTCTACCTATTTTTTAATTTTCGAACTAGGAATTACATGTTGACTTCCCAACAATTCAAAAATGTGATAAATTCCCTCAAATATCGGACTTTTAAATAAGAATTATGTTAATTTTTAAAAATTTATTTATCTATATAAGCACTACTAAGGTTCAATGTATATTAATACATGAGTAATTGACCTAACAGATAACATGTTATTTCCGTCATTATTTTAAACTTGTTGATGGTGTTTTCTTCCAATATTCCAACTAAATAAAATAATGATCAATGACGTTCAAACACAGTCTTCCTATTTCGTTTTTATTTCTCTAACAGCTGTAAAACTTTGTTATTGTCATCTAGTTTTAAACGTTTTTTACAGTAAATCAAATTTAGTGTTCGAGCAACACCTTTAATTTACTCCCATTGTTAGCCTTTGCACTTTTGTTTGAAACTAAAACCGTAGTAAATTATTGTTTTTTTTTATAAAAATTCAAATAATTGCAGACCTGGAAAATTAATTACCAGCTTTAGTTAAAGTTTACTTATACTAAATGCTTTATTGTTTTATTTTTACGCATGTCAATCAAGGCAAACAACGGTACAAATATCCCAGAGCAATATCTCTATGGTTGTTCACGTTTCTTCTTTGAATAATAGGCATTCAGTACACTAATAATTATACTACCCTTATAATCCCAAATATACTGTATCCTGTTTTTTCCGGTTCTCGATAGCGTAAGAAATTATGGAATGAACCTGCTTTTTATCTAAAAATATAAACTCCTACACGTATGTGCTCGTCCGGTTACTACAGATAACTTACAACTTTTTTTCTAATGATCTCCTTTTTGACGAATTATCTACTACATTACAATTTCTCGATACGTAAGATGATTTCGATAGCGATATCTTTTGTAAATGAACTTGGTTCATTTTGTAGATAAACAGACAAAGAAATTAATTAATACATAATTCAATATATAAGAATAAATAGGCAAATAATAAATAACCTAATGGATTTTATTTGAAAGCAATCTCAAGCTTTTGAGAAATAGCAAAACCAGGATTATAAAAATCTCTACATTTTGACAGAACATGGCAGATTAAATTTGTTTAAAAGATGTTTTGACAGTATTTGGACGTTAAGTTGAGCACCCTAGCAGATAAAGAACATTTTGATTGCTAAATTGTTAAGCTAGTTAAGGCCAACAAAAGTTAGTACTATTGACAACCTCTTGTTAGGTGCCTTCTTGCCTACAGGGTATATGGTTTGTCTGGTTAACTCTTCATTCAAAACCTGAGCTAGGAAGGTTTTTCGCAAAAACTTCAAGCACAAATTGAAATTTCCCATATTTTAAGTTTATATCAATCTTAAAAGCATATAAACATTGTGCTGAATTATTGCGCCAGTTTTGTATACGTAAATAAGTGGCATAAGAATTCTGCAAACATATGTCAAAAGCATCTCAAAAGACCCCGCTACAACACCCCCCTCCCAAAAAAAAAACACACATGATGACAATCACAATACAAATGAATATGGGTAACAAGTCATCCATGTTGAAATGGTACAAATCTATCCGTGGTGACCTACCCCTATACCAAATATATTATATCGTAGGCAAAAGACAAAATAAATTGACTTTATAAACCATGTTTCTAAAAACCAGTTAAAACGACAGAAAGGTAACAAGCCGGACATGCTTTCAATCAACATAAATTTGACATTGAGGCCAAAGGTCAAACCCTCTAACAGTGATACTTAGTGATACATCTGCATCTGCATGAAGTTAATAACACAAGTATTAGCTTTCCATAAAACCTAGCCGTCTATAAGCTTTATTTTTCTTGTGGACAAAACTGCGTAATGTTTTTAATATTAAATGGCAATATGTACTGTTAATATATAAATAACTTCATTATGATAAGTATGTTAAGATTGCCAAATCAGGCAACCGCAAAATATAGCGCAGAGGCAGGAATTAAAGCATGCACTGTGCCAAGCATCTCTAGATGCATCATACGTGGTAAGATAGTTGATGTGAACCTTGTAAGTAAGCAGGAAAATAATTACAATTGTTCTCTTAACCGGAGTCATTTGTCCATAAAATACAGATCAGAGGCAGTATCCAATTATGCATTTGGGCAAGTTCCTAGATGCGTCTTGTTCACCAACACCAATATAGTTGATGCTGACCTGTTCGCAAAAATGTTACGTTTTCCGACAATGTCCACCTTGTTTCTGCGTTTATGTTTTGTCAGTAAGCAGGAAAAGAATAACAATTGTTCTCTTAACCGGAGTCATTTGTCCATAAAATACAGATCAGAGACAGTATCCAATAATGTTTTGGGGCAAGTTACTAGATGCATCATGTTTACCAATATAGTTGATGTAGACTTGTTCGCAAAAATGTTACGCTTTCCGGCAATGTCCACCGTGTTTTTCCGTTTAAGTTTTACAATACCCATTTTATAATAAACATACACAAATCAATGTCACTTTCCATTTAAAACAGTTTGATTCCGATTATCTTGCATAATTTTCCTTTTTTTTCATCGTAAGCGATTCCATAGCGGCTACGAACGGAGGTCGGCCTATTATGATTGCTACCGCTACGTAATCATGTCGGATTTTCATCTGTTACTAAGCTCTGCTTATTTGCTGGCAACTCGGCAGCTGCCTCCCAATTTAGCAGCCAATGGAGACACAGCATTATTTGTTTATCCTTTTATCCTTAAGGTACGACTGGTTTCCGCAGTTTAACTTTTGATTTTTTATCCCGTATCGCAGGCCTGGGTGAAAAGACACAATAAGGTAAGAGGCTAGACAAGCGTACATTTTACCACGAGGTCGAAGGTCAAGGTCATAAAAGTTATGATAAGCGACATGACGTCTATACAATTTCTAAGATAAAAAAAGAATAATGTTTTGTATAAAATTAACATAAAATTGACCTTATGATCAAAGGTCAAAAGCATATCAAAGTCATTATATGCTTATGATCTCATGGTAATCTCATTTAGATGTACAATATCTAAGGGCCTAGATTAAAAGACAGTAACGACACAGGCAACACAAGCTTCAATACGAACGAGAAGAAAGAGAACACGAAGATTGAAACGAGAAGAAATATCTCACGTTTTAAAGATTACAGAAGGGAAAAATTATTAATTGTTATGACCTGATGTAAATTTCATAATGGGTTGATCTTTTATATGTCCCATAAACCTTTACAACAGTAACATAAACATTAGTATAAAAATCCTGTAAAAAATGACAATGTTGAATAAATTATAACGTATCGAAAAAAATTAAAAGTGGCAAATTTGAGGTATGCTATTCTGTACATGACGTCATTTGCCTAGCAATTCCATGTAGTAAATTAATTACACTCTTAGGGTACTATACGTGCAGACTAGTGAATAAGAATCAATTCACTGGAGCACATACTATACAGATTTTGAAAGATTGCTTATTTTGCATTTTCAAGATATGGATTTTAGAAGATTATCTCCTCTTATTTTCTCATTTTGTAAAACAACGAATTTGTTTTTATGAATTTCATAGCATAATATAAGTTCTTCGCATATAGTTGTCTAACATGTCAATTTTAGCCTTTATTAATTAATTGCTTGATTGTTGTTTTACGTCCAGCAAGCGATATGTCAACTATATTCACGACGTAACAGTAATAACAATTGGATTATTTGAACATTAGTAACTATTATACAACTCTCCCTTAGTACTAAAACGTTTTCTCATACAACAATATGACCATATATACAGATTAAACGGAAAGTGAAAAATAAAATATATATCTTAAATTGCCGGAAAAATTAAATTTTACTTTACAAACAAATTTGTTCTTTCAAAAACTTTAAAATTGCATCGCCTGCAACCGCTGTAAACAAACTACTGTACATTTTTACATTAGAAAATTGTCACGAATGTGCGCAACGTCAATACAGTCAATCACGACATGCTTGACAGTGTATGGACTGTTCATGGCACACACTCGGAACGCGATTCATTATTTAAAAAAATACTATGTGTCGTCCTGGTATGCACAAGACGACACTAAGTTAAGCCAACTTGATCTCTGCGAACTTTTCAAATTTTTTATGTGCAGGAGTGGCCGGATCTCATGAAGTTTATAATGAACTTGAATGTCCCAACCACTGTACAAAAAACCGGAAATATATTTCAAATCCATGGTTTAAAATCAGTAAAAGATATATCACGGTTGATAACATTATTCTTCAGTGCATTCTTCTACTTTTGATCCACGATTGTGTTCATATGGATTCCCGAATGACCTGGGATCCAGAAAACACAACCTCTTTTCCCGAAGCTATTAGAGATTTGTAAATTTCAATAACTTAAAAAATATATGTTTTTAATTTTGAATAGCAAGAAGACATGAAGGGAATCTCACCAGATAATAAATTTGTACTCTTCTGATGAAGCAACTATTTTCATAGCAAGAAGAATAGCTTGCGCCTCAGCAGCAAGTACTAATTAGGTAGACAGGAGACGACGAGTTTCAACACGCTCTCCGAAGACAGCGGCTGAGTCAACTTTACAAATAGTACTATAGTCAGGGTAACAAGATATATTTTTTGCAAAATGTTGTGGTATGGGGTTTAACCAAGGGGGCTTATGTGGAATTTCGATACATGTATATCTGAAGAAAAGAAATTAAAAGAAAGAAGGCATTTAAAGAAATTTGTTCTGGCGAAACTTAAATCTAATCGTCGACATGGGTTTAATTAATACAAACAAGTGTGTGTTTACAATGTTTTAATAAGTAAATAGTAGAATATTGTTAACATTGATTTTGTTCAATTTAAATTCAGTTATTGTGCAGATATCATATCATTTATAACAGCTGAGATAATTTGATTGAATAATGTTGTTACAAACTGTACATGGGCTGTAAGACGATTTGTGGAGGAATTTAGTTTTATTGGAAGATTATATAACAATACATGGTAATTAATATATAAGATTCCTATTTAGGATATTATTATATTTTTCTGGCGGAATTCTAACGCTCATAAAGTACACAAGTTAGAATGGGGGATATTTTCAAATGTATTGCATTTATCCAGTCAATTTTAGTTGTTTCTTCACAACTACAGATAAGATACGGAAAACGTAACATGCAACACCAAAATGTTTATAAAACAGACAATATTTTATGGACTTCTAATACCAGAAGTGCTTCTCTTTGTATTGCTTCCTGCAAAGACCACATAGATTGCAGGTCTGTAGCATATAATCGCAATGATGGCAGATGTCAGATTTATAGAAGAGATTTCACAAACCAAGATGTTGTCGGAACGTTAGAAAACGTATGGACTCATTATGATGTGTATCCAGGTAATTTAGTTTCTAAAAACGTCTTTACAATTACATATTAGTAGCTCTAAAACTCCTACAATGCATAAAAATTATAATAATTCATGTTAGCTTTCTTGCGGCTGATTGTTTCTTTAAATTTATTTTATTTTAAGGTCACTGTTGCAATTTTGCAGCTACATCATGACGTCTAGTTTGAGAGTCTAGAAGAACTCTGCAATTTTCATAATACAAAGTTGAAATTTAGCACGCCCTCTAAATCTTGAACGCTAAATGTCAATGCTGACATAAATGTGATAAATACCATTTACAAATCCAGCCAAGTACAATCCAGAAGTGAAATGAAATTCATGACCAAGCTATCAACAATGGTACACAATTTAAGATGGAGTACTGAAAACATAAATTTTAACTTATTGTTTGTCAGTAGCATTTGTAATTTTTGGATCAGCAATTAAGATATGTTTGTTTGTTTAATTGAATGGTGTTTTAACGCCACTTTCAGCAATTTTTCAGCTATTTCATGGCGTACAGTTTTTATTGGGGGAGGAAGCCGGAGTACCCGGAGAGAACTGGCAATCCTTGTCAATTAAGATTGGAGTCGAGTACACCCTGCCTGCAGTGAGAATCGAACCCGCAATCTCAGTGTTGACAGACCACGTGATCAATGGTAGACGAACTACCTAGACCACTCGGCCACCGATGCCCCAATTAAGATATGAAATGTGGCACTAGAGACATAAAAATTACTGTCATCGTTGATGTAAGTAATTAATTACTGGTTTACTAATTCTGCTACTTTTGTATTTTTAAAAATATTGGTAGGTTTTTGTATGTTTGAATTCATATAATGCACTTTCGATAGAGGAGTATAAAAGACATTATTAACTTCTTCTGTACTTTCATATTCCTGGATTTGACTTTTCCTAGACATAACATTGAGTAACTCGACGAGTGTCTAATTAGAGGTTGATTGATTGATTAATGGTGTTTATCGCCCGAGCAGCATTATTTCAGCTATATTCAGGCGATGAACATGAAATGGATGATAAAATGATCATGAAATGATGATGAATGAAAATGGGATGGGACACAAGGAAAAATAGCGGTAACGGATTTTAGATTGCCACTGGCAAATGGGAGGATGGATAGGGTCGGACAATTCAGGCTCCTGTAGCGGGATCGAAATCCCTACTCATGGCGAATACTACAGCAGCATCTTTAACGTGCGAGGAACGTGGCATTTTTCCAAACACGGTGCACTAATATGGTTTGCGGTCAGGTTTTCCGTATTATGGCCTGACAACCCCAGCTTGCCAGGGGTACCCCATTCAACCACCTGGGGCACACATCCCAGTCGGTCTTTAGGCAAATCGACCTGACACGCCGGTCAGGGTACTGGGAGCTATTTAGTCGCCTTTTACGACAAGCTAGCGCGACTGCGGTCTATTCTTTTGGCCCCCCGGATCCCGCACGGGGCGTCTAATTAGAGAAGGGCGCTGCTTACTCGTCCGAGCACCAGAGTGCACCCATGGTTTTTAATTTGTTTAAAAAACCGAATACCTATCGGTAAGTGTCTACTGAAGCCGTGGTTGTGTGTTTTAAAAATTGAGATGTGTGTGCATATTTTTTAATATGACAAGCGCTTAACCGTAAAATAACATAATATACAAGTATGTCTCTTAAATATACAAAGCAATTAGTCCAATAAGTAACACCATTTTTATCCAATGGTTTATGTCTTTATATGTCTATTCCTTATTAAAACAAAAACGTGCCATAGCCTTCATTATTTTGTATCTCAAAGACGCGTGTTTGAAATATCTACCCTGTTAACATAAATGCACTTGCTAAAATCGTAATTATGTTCACAAATACAAAAAGGTGCAATCCAGAGAAAATGGTGAAAACCTTTTTCTAACCTGCCCCATTTTGGTAGACAAACAAGATTCAAGGCATGAAGACTTCTGAGTTAACTCAGTCGCAGCAACAAGGTGCAAGTGAATAAAGTTTCACCATCATTATGATCAAACAGTACTCTAGCATTTCATCTAATACTGTATCAAACAATGACGAATAATTTAACTCTGCAATGTATGGGAGACAGGTAAAGGTAATTAAAAAATATTAAAAAGTTTAACGTGTTTCCATAATGCTCGGATCGGAGCTAATGAATATATTTGTTACCTTTATTATTACTTTGGTATAGTGTTCAGATTCCCTCTTCTAATGTTTGTCCAGCACTTTAGTTTGTTCGGAATTTTTGTTTTTGATGCGAGAATATAATTCGCTCTTTGACGAACTAGCTGTCTGCGAACCATTCTTGCAAATAACGATCCTGTAATCTTTGCAATACGAAAAAGCGGTCTTCCAGTATAGATGTTATTGCAATAATTCACTTAACTGAAGTTATTATTTTCGTGCATACTAAATATAAATCAATATAAAGTATTTCACAATTTATTTTCAAATAGCAATAACATACTCCAAAACGCAATCATCCATATTTAATTTGTTATACAAATGGACCTAAATTTCCATAAACCATGTATAGAGGTATACTCTTTCAATCGTCAATATGTTTCTTAAAAATTGGAAATGATTTAATAATATCGCAGTTATCATAGTCCCATACTTTAGAACCATAATATCAAACTGGGGTTATCAATGTATCGAAATATGATTGTTTTTTTAGCTTATTCAGCTATTGTTTTCTTACACAAGTAAAATAACCGGTATAAAAAAACAGCAAACCTAAGTAGCTATATGTTTAGAGAATACAACAATCTTAGTTGTTAACTTTTTCATTTAATTTCCATCTTGTAAACTACTTTTTCCTAAAGTCTTATTCGTCAGACAGTATTGAATGCATTTTTAAAATGTATAACTGTACAATAAAGTTTTTGTTCCCGGCTGGGTATGTGAAGAATTTAAAGCATTTCAAAATATTATCTGTGGTTGAGTAACCTTTTCTAAAACAAGCTTATGATTTTGTAATTAAATATAGGATCTTACATTGGTACGAGTGGATTATCGGATTTCTCCAATTGAGATAGTTAAATTATGGAATTTTAAGTCCGAGCCTTGGCGAGGACTTAAATTTCCATAATTTAACTATTTTAAAAAGTAGTAAATTTGCCATGTGACACCTTAAATTTCCATAATTTAACTATTTTAAAAAGTAGTAAATTTGCGAAACGAAGTACAAATTCTCCCAACCCCAATTTTACGTTCATGACTTGAATACGCGGTAAATGGAAGGTGTTTTGTTTATGACGTCATGAGTTCTTATTGTGACATTATTTTTAACCAATCAACTGCTGAGAACAAATTCACTAGTGACGAGAAATATTTTTTCCACACCGGTCAAGCGGTTGAAATATTACGTCAAAATTAGAGAAATAAACTTAATTAGTAATATTATTTAATCAAAATGACAGTAAAAGTTTCCCAAGTTAGACAACGAGTAATTGCCCGAAAATTCGTAATCACCTGAGATTTTTACAAATCTAATAATACCCAGTCATTTGGAATAATACCAGTATTTAATATTTAGGGACAAAAGTTGCATGTATAATTGTAACAAATGAGATATTGTACTCTATATATTTGAAATATATAATCTTTATTCTTTTTAGTTGCAATAATAATTTTTATTTTGTAAACTTTTACAATGCCACCTGAATATTTTTCAAAATTGTATTACATGTTTGTATTGCAATCGAGCACGCCCTGATATAACTATGATTATGTAGCCAACACAACAATTTCAACGGTTATATTCTATAAGTTATTTTAAAAATCATCACTGCACAGTTGTGCTTAAAGCAGAAAGTTATTTATTTTAATGTTCTTAAAACGTTGTAAGAAAAAATGTTTACAAAAACCTTTGAACCATATGATGTTCGCTTAAACTAACAGAAAACCCATACGCTGAATGATAAAATAAACGATAAACTAACTAGGTATAGGACCACCAAATACCGGGAACCAGTCCTGAGGTTGTACATAAAAGTAGTACTATTTAACAGAACGGTTTACTGTTGGCTCATATAAAATTAAAACCACACTTGATACTAGAATAAATTTGGTATTTTGTAAAGCTGAATATTTTAGGAAACTTGTAAATATAGTTTTATTGGTTTTAAATGCAAATGAAATTGTTGAGAGTCAATACACCGATCCAGTTTTCAAAGCTTAGCTACAGTCATGGAAATACAAAATTACAGATATTTTTAAAATGTCATGAATAGACTTGTATATTCTATACATGTAGGTCTATGGTACACTCTATATGAATATGTAACAGAACTAGGTATATTTGTCCAATGATTTTAGCTTTTAACATTCTTTTTTTTTCATTATAAATTATTATTTTTTTACCCTAACCCTATGTACTTACAGAGTTACTGGAACATGTAGCCATTCTACTGCTGTAATTTATCAGCTGTCCCACTACAAGAACCTTGGAATGACAGATGTGCCATCTGAACTAGCATGCACCAGTATGCCACAGCAATGGCATAAGCCAAGGGGACCAAAGATTGAGCCTGAACCAGTTACAGCAATGGTTTTTGCAAAGCCAAACCCAACACCAAGAAAGAAAAGACCAGTTCACAGTAGTCCACTTAATTTCAGGTAATTACATGTACATGTACAAATAGGCAATGATATTGTAAACAGGGCCTTGTACATGTATAAGGTCCATACTTCAATTTAACAAAAAGATTTCTCTAAGAATTTAACACATTATTAAATACCAGTATTATTATACATGTGGAGAATATATATCCATGTTTAACTCAGATGAAGCTGTCGTGGTAGCCATAAGCCACCTGATGAGTCCATTGGCAGGGACGAAACAGTTTCTTTCTAGAACTTTATAAAAACAAAATAATTCTGACCTTACTGCTATTTAAAGTACATGTACTTTACCTGTGATGAAATGAAAAGAAAAACATGCCAGGTTCCATTTTAGTATTAACATTTTTTCTAAAAAAAAATGTCGTTGCAGCCATAAGCCACCTGATGAGTTCCTTTGGCAGGGACGAAACAGTTATAAATATTATGAAGTTTATTAGTATAAAATTGTGCATGTATGTGGCAAAGATTTGTAATTGCATCTACAATCTGAGTAGCCATTTGATATTAAATGTTTTTTAATTAAACATTTGTAAAATGTACTTATAAACAATGACATTTGTAGAATACCAGATATCACAAGTGAAAACATCAAACAATTAAAAGTCAACCCTGCCTCAAAAGGAACACCCCTGGAATACCTGCTCCATTTTGATGATTTACAAATGACCCAAACTAACCTTGGAAATGTTCAGTTGGGTTTAATGCTACCATTTCAGGTGAGACATGCGTTGTGCATATAAACAGCTTTGTTTTTTTTGTCAAACTAAAAGAAACATGAACATCCAACATATGATGAGTGTAAACATTGCAACAAATATGAACTGTCTACCCTTCCAAAGCACCTTCACTCACTCTTGTTACGACTTTGAATTCATGTTTTTGATTGACATACAATTATTTTTTGTTTTTATCGTGTAAAATACCATAATATGTCCACAAATTTTTTGCAGTCATATAATAAAGATGTTTTGTTCGTTTGGTTGTGCTGTTCCTGTTAAGCGATTTTGTCTTGACATTTTCAGACTTCCGACATTCGAATGCCCTATTGGCAAAGCTCTGCTACATATATATATATCAATAACAAATAACATTAACATGTTTAATTTAATGTATATAAATATGTATAAAAAAGTGAACACTGTAACCATAACAAATACATTTGTAACATAGATTTATATATATGAATACTGTCTCTTTAAAAAATGAACAAAATCACATGTCGATTTCAAAACATAAATTTAAAAAATTAAAAAATATTGAATAAAATTAGCACTGCCTCTAAGCTTAACAAGAACACTGCAACAGAACTCCTGGGTCCCCAACCAAGTGGGAAAAACTTACAGACTTGTTACTCAATCTTTTTTACTAAAGTGTCTTGAAAATTTGTTAAAATGGTTGCATTAAACCAATGAGCATTAATATGCTCAAACATGCTTATCGGTATAATTCTCTTTAATAACTTGAAACATTTTATCTGGTTAATTGAACGTTCAATATGAATTCTGTGGGATGCGATCTTCTTAGTTAGGGCCACTTCCGCTTCACTGAAAGATCTTGCACTAGATGCAAATGGTGGAATATTAATACCTATATCAATCTCAGCTAAATCCTTGTCTATTAAAAATCCCTTGTCAGCCATGACACTATCTTTAGCATGAACATGTCCAATTTCCTTTAATTTGGCTAAAAACTCTATAAATCCACATTGTCTTACGATTTCATTGTCAGAGATTGATCCAGCAAATAAATCTGAAACAAATATAACCGATCCACGAGAGTCACAAACAACAAGAGCTTTTAATGTGTTTGTAGATTTATAGTCTGAATAACATTGACTTTGTTGCTTAAGGGATGATGGTTTTTCTGTCTTTAATTCTGTGCAGTCTAAAATGGCGAGGCATGTAGGAAAGTCTTTTTTATACGCTGATGTCATGTTATCGATTATCACGCTACGATGTGGCCAATAACTTAAAGACCCTAAACGTACATACATGTATTTTGCAACACTGTTTATTACTGTTGACACTGTTTGTACTTTCACATTAAATCTAAATGCTAGGTCCTTTAGATTTAAACCATTTCGAAGTCTACATAAGTACATGAATACTTGTTCCGAAAGCGGAAATCTGTTTATTTGAGTTTCTTTTCGAGGAGCATCATAAGTAATAGGGTTTATATTAGGAATTGGAAATAAGAATGCTAAAAGCATTAAAAAACGGGAATATGTTAAACCGGTGTAGAACACGAACAACTTGTTAATCTTTGATTGAGAGGTGGACACAGTATTGAATTCAAAATTCGAGTTTGTTTGGGTAGATTTTGATGTGTTATGTTTGGTGGTTTTTCTTATAATTGCATCCAGTTCAAGCGTTAGTCTGGCATTGTCTTTTTTCAACATATCATTTTCTTCTTCCAATTGCCTATTCCTCACAATGTAGACCAGCATTTCCATTGACGAAAACACTAGAAAAATAAAATAAAATGCTTTAATAAGAATCATGTACATAAATAAATTTGATTAAAATACTGCAATTTGATTGGACGAAAAAAAAATTTCATATCCCAACGAAAAAAATTTTCATGGGGAAACGCCCACTTAAAAAAAAATTATGACCGTCATTCCTTAAATAATATGCAAGTATATACTTTTGTAAATATAATTTAGGACAAACAAGGAACAATGTGAGCCAACTCACAAAAGAATACCCTCTACTTCATTTCATTTTATTTTCAGCTCAAACATTACAGATCTGTCCCTGTTACTGCTCCAAACCAATTACCTTGTGGGGACACAACATTTCCTAGGAAACATGCATTTATTAATGAGGACACACTAGATAACTACAAAGATTTAAATAATCACTTCCTAATAACATATGATGATGCAGTCAAGCTAGAGAGGTCTACTATAAACCAAGCCAGCAGTACTCAGTGGATCAATGAACGAATTAACAGAGTAACAGCATCGCAATTTGCTAAAATTTGTAAAAGGAAAAAGGAAGTTACTTCAAAATTTGTTGCCACAATTTTCGCCCCAAGCAAGTTTTGTTCAGAGGCAATAAGCTATGGCAATAACCATGAAAGTAGAGCTAAACAGGTGTACATCCAGAAAAATCCAAATCACCACATCCATGACTGCGGTTTAGTTGTAAATTCCCAATTTTCATTTCTTGCTGCATCTCCCGATGGGAAAATTTGTATTGACGGTGAAACAGGCATTTTAGAGATTAAATGCCCATATTCTGCCAGAGATATGCAAATTTCAGAAGCAATTGCTAATATACCAAATTTCTGCTTGAAGGAAGCTGGAGGCTCAATTTTGCTTTTGAAATCTCATGAGTACTTTTATCAAATCCAAGGACAACTTACGGTTACAGGAGCGGAGTTTTGTATATTTGTTGTATACACTAAGAAGGATTTGTACGTTAAGAAAATTGAGGTAGACAAGGCATTTATTAATCAGATGTTTTGTCAGCTTTCCACTTTTTATGAAAACAACCATCCAGCTTTTAGATGTTTGTTATAATTATTAAAAACGGTGATTGCTCTAGTTTGTTTCTCATTTTACCATGTTTACATGTGCATTAAAAGTACTAACATGTTTCTTCAGTTTGACATGCAACAACATTTTCTGACTCTGTATGTTCATTTTCAAAAGCGTCACTGTCTTGTTGCAAAGGTGTTTCTAGTGAATAAACATGGCCATTACAACTGAAAAGAAAGCAATTTTAACCCAAATTATTAATTATCATGATTAGAAAACTTTTTTGCTATATTTTCAACCCAACGTTGCAAGGCTTATGACTATGAGTACTGTAAATAAGCACAAATGTTTTGTCTTTTGGATCATAAAGGTACCGGTACATGATTCGCTTTAATTTATACCCAATATTTTACACATGAACATGTACAATGTAATATCTAATCACATTTAGTCCCTGTATTTTGTAGTTGTTAAGAAAAATGTTGCAAATTGGCAGAAAGGGTAACCGGACTGACTGATTGATTGTTATCTGTTTAACGTCTTTTGCCTGTCAACCATATAAGCATTACCCATGCACATGGGTATAACTGGCCTGACTTGATATTTTGCCAAGCATGATTGACACTTGAAAGGTTAAAAAAACAATTACAGCATTTTTGCAATTTGAGATATTTTCCATTTTTCACTTTGATGATACATTGTATCAATTTATGACATAATGTACCTCTGAATTGGAGTTGCATTTGCATATTGTATTCGCCGTCTTGCTGGTCTCAACTCTCCTGTTATAGCATCACATGGGTCAGGATACTCTTCTGTCGGCCCATCTAAACTGATGAAATGCTGAAAAATAAAATTTAATTTACTTACAAATTTACAATATATATGTACGTACATGTATATAATGGTATACACTGTAACATGTATGTACATTGTACAAGTACATTTGCAATATGTACATGTACATGTACCTACATGTGTAAATAAAATTATTACATATTATTAAAAAGGATTCACCATACTTTATGTACTGTGATTAAACATGTTAAAACAAAAATTAAAATATTAACTGTGACTTTATTAGATTCACAGACAGGGTAACAGGCCTCTTGTATACTTTACAGTACATCGTGTACATGTAATGCATGTGCAAATGATTCCCAGTGAGGGACTAAGCAATACATGTACATTGAGTGAAGCTGGAAACCTTAACACATGCGCATGCGGGGCTAATATATTAATTATAATCAGGGCCTTAATTACAGTAAAAGGGCAGTGAAGGGCTTGAAGACTGATCATAATTACAATTATTATCATTTATGCAAATACATTAATGTATATTCATATTTCTAAGACCTGCCGGTCTGTGGTTTTCTCGGGTTTCCTCCACCAGTAAAACTGACCGCCCTACATGGCCTAGGTGCGTCAAAGGGCGTTAAAACACCAACACACACATATTTCTAAAGAAAACTATATATATCTTGCATGTTGACTGCAAACTTTAAAATACATGTAAACCATGATAACAGCATGGTTGTGAATTATTCAATTTCTTTTTTCCACAAATTTATTTTAAAAATATTCAGTTACTGTATGTCTATGAGCAGAGGGGGTGGTGTACACAAGCCCCTGTGTCTATGAATCGGATACTTTGCGTAAATAAACATCATTTAACATGGTAAATTTAAAAAAAAAAAGCCCCGACCTGCAGCAATGGTCAGCAATACACGATTTGACTATGCGCTGGCACGATACAAGAAAAAACTAATTCAACATAAAATAAAAGGCTTACCTTACTGCAAATATACGTGTATTTGGTAATTTTCTCCACATTTAGCTGTTTATGAGGCCTCCGACACAGCGTAATCCATCGTAAACATTTGGCAAGATCTGTACGCGGTTTCACAAATGGAATAAATATAGCACCGCCTAACTTGTCAGGATAACGGCTATCAGATTTACACGTTCCATGTGAACAGTGCTTTACCATTATCTAACGGTTATACATGTTTACATTGGGAAAACATAAAGAAACGTTTCCCACAGCTTTTCATAGATGGACGCCATTTTGTCTGATATTTGTCCAACCTGTGGGCGTGGCTTATAAACTTGCAAAATGAGCGATTTGATTGGTCAGTTTAGAAATCAATCGCAATCAATGGATCGGTGTATTAGGGAAAATCACTGTATTTGGAGTGAAATAGAAAGTGAAAGTAGAGTTTTATACAATGTGGATTCGTTCTTATATGCTATGAAACATATTGTGAAATTTTGACAGAATGTTGACCCGGTGAATATTTATATTGAAAAGAAGTGTCACATTATTTGAAATAATGGTAAATTTTCTATGATGTCAAAATCATCAAATTTAATATAGCCGAAAAGTAAAAAACAATTGTGGTCCTACACCACTATACGATGCACGGTGCAGAAAACAATGTACGATATACTACACGATATAGGATAGAGAAACGATGCCATATACAAAAAAAATATTAGCAAGATCTGCAAGCGATAAACCCGTTAACTTATACGTTACGGAAACTGTGATAATCACCATGTGACACCTTACTTTAAAGTAAATCATTTTTGAATTAAAGTATTATCCAGCCACATTATACCAAGTGCAGTGAGCGTTTAAAGAACCTTGTTGTTCTTAATAAATGATGCCATATTACAAAACTTGGACTAAAACAGTATGAACCCAGGCACAGCTTTTTTAACGGGTTTATTTGCTAATGATATTTGATTTGTTAAGAATGTCAACTTTTACACCGCAGCAATGGCGCCATGTGTTATTAAATTTACACTTCGCTATGCGCCAACGTTTAAATAGAAATTAGTAACTTGAATAAATTTTTCACAGATGCTAAATTATTTCATGGCGGTTTCTTTAAAGCTCATAGAATCCAACATAAACATATTGAAATGTGTTTAACTATTCCAAACAGAAAAGTTAATCCCCCAACAATAGGGTGTACAAAGCGAGCTCAAAATTACGCGACATGAAAATATAGTTATCAAACAAATAAAAAAAACCACAAGTGCTTCTCTTTTATGTTCTCTTTGTAGATTCGCAATATATCTGCAAAAATGACAACAGTCAGATTTACTACAGAGACTTTCTAACCTAAATTGTTCCTATAGCGGCTTAGAATAGTTGGTACCACTATACTGTATATTAATAAACGTGATTAAAGTGGCACAACAGATGTCAAATATGACCACAAACTTTTGCCAACTGTTGACAATTCTGAATTACAAAATAATCTTTTGGTCAAACAAAACGTGAAATCTGTTATTGTGACAAAACCAAAAAAAACCCACAAAACTCTGGCTGATGTTATATCCAGAGCAATCCAAGCTATATTTATAATTCTTCAAAAATAACTATGATGTTAATCTGCTAGTAGTATTAATTAGTATTTTATGTTCTACAGGGGATATGTGTGGTAGCGAAACCATCACAACGATGGCCGCGGATTGTGCAGTGCTTCAAAGTCAGGGTTACAACTGCAGTGGAATTTACAGAATTCAGCCTGTATCCAATATTACTGTAGACGTAATGTGCGATTTGAGTCTGAATGGTGGTCGTTGGACGGTCAGTATTAGTCATTTGATATTGTTGACCCCAAAGTAATGTTTAGTTAATTCTAAATCACCATTGAGAAAATAGCCATTTAACACAAAAACGGATCAACCATCTACATATTATATTAATCAATGGATAGGAGAATGCGATCTATAAACAGCACGCATACAGTAAAAAGATGTAGACGTGAATATCGTATAAAGTTCATATTTTAGGTGCAGGGTCTCCGGCTTTTGTGTCTGTCATATGAAAAAAATACTGATTTTCACATTTAGAATCGCGGCCGACTCTTTTTTTTTAAACTATACAGCTCATGTTTATCTCTATACCACCATTTTTCTGTTTCAAAGGTTATCATGGGTAAGCTATGCTCCCATTTTGAGTCACTGAGGGCACTGACAAATATTTCATATTTATATTGTAATCTTTTATAGCAAAATGCAACATACTAATATACTAATTAAATAACATACAAATAAATTTTATAAAATGTGCGTAAATCTCTTTCAGGTTTTTCAGAAAAGACAAGATGGATCTGTAAACTTCAACCTCAGTTGGGCAAACTACAAAAAAGGCTTTGGTAACCCGTCAACGGAATATTGGATTGGTATGTTTCAGATTTTGTGTTCACTACAGTTGTTAACACATGTTTTTGTTAATATTCGTGTACAATGGTATACAGCAAAATGTTTACAAAACTAATTCTGCTCGCAGTGCAGATCATATAATAATTTCCGTAGCCAATTAAAAGGTTTTGTCTTATCAGCTGTAAAAGACCGAAGACAATAATCCCTAATGTCAGAATTGATGTCACATTACGGGAAAAACATAAAAAGTAGACGATTGAATGTATTACTTTAATACAAAAGGTGCTTTGTAATCACTAAAGGAAAACTGTTTATTTAAAAGGGTGTTGTAACTAGTAGTTATATGACTTGCATTCTTCTATATAGTTTTCTATATAAAGCTCAATGATACATTTATATTGTGCATTACCAACCGATACTTGATTATTGTAACGTTTTTGGTACATTGCGTTTTGATACGCCCCATGTTACTTGATTTATTCCTTTCAAATTTTGAAAGGTAATGAGGCATTGTATGCACTGACACAATTGGGAAACAAAGAGCTTCTAATTTTAATGGAAACATGGGATGGTATTTGGAAGCATGCGAAGTACTCAAAATTCTGGATCAGTGGAGAAAGTGACCAATACAGACTTGGATTATCTGATTATACAGGAACAGCAGGTAAGTGGCGCCTTCTTTAACCTAAAAAGACACGTGCTAAAGCGTGTTAGCAGAAATTAAACATTTTTTTGTCCATATTTCTATTTGACGCATATAACAGGGTAAAAAATTACCATGTTTTGCTACCTGTGTCAATAACTGACTAGTGAACTTTCCACATATAAAACATGTTCCATTACATATTCCATATGGTTAACTCAATAAATCGGATATGTTTCCTCTTGACCTTCGCGAAACTTTTTGTTTCCACACCAGTTTAGCAATGTGTATTTCATTTTATATATTGGATAATAAAGGCAGCGTTTAACCGGATTTATTCAAATAAATACAAATCAACTTACGTTCATTAATGAGAATTCATGTGTTACAATACATTAAGGGGCTGAAGTACATATAACTTGTTATTGTTATAGGTGATAGCTTAATGACAAGTTCTACTCCACAGAAGTTACAGAAATTCAGCACCTGGGATAGGGACAATGATGCTTGGGTGGGACGTTGCAATCCTGGGTATCATCGAGGCGGCTGGTGGTTCAGTTACTGTGGCTTGTCGGATTTGAACGGCTTTTATTACAGTTCAGGATTCCAGTCCACTACATCCTGCCACTGGTGGACACTGACAGATGGCCGCATATCCCTAAAGACGATTCGGATGATGATTCGGATTTTGTAAATAACCTGCAACAGTTTGTAACAGAGTCAGTTTGTTGACGACAATTGCTGTATCCTATAACACAAGTCAGTAAAAGGTGTATATAATAATCATCGCAGCACAATCAATGTGTACTGAATTGAAAAATTGGGAAGACTATATGCTAGCATATTTCGCAAACAAGAACAAAAATTTCTCAACATCTATAGCTAACAAAATTTTCAATTTTTTTGTAACATTGGTTTATATTTGCAAAAATCAGTAAGTCGAAAAAAAGAACATTAAGCTGTTTCTGTGCTTTCGTTAATTTCCAGTTCTGAATGATATATTAACGGAAACTATTCAGCTAATTGATAGTTGTTTATTAAAGAGACATCTTCAATATATCTAAATATGAAATAAAAGGCCATAGCTTCTGTTATCTTCTTGTCAGTAACAAATGGGCAATAAAAGGTTCTATGATATGAAGGAAATTATACATTACATTATTTTGGAGGACATAATTTTCAACATTTCAACACCTCATTATACGGCACACTTGGTGTATTGTAGGTTGATAAAGTCCCTTAATGTCGTTCTTTTAAGAATTGATAAATAAGCAAATTAAAAAAAAATTGTATTTTTTCAAGTTTTTAAGCAGGTTATACTAATATTACCTGAATCTAAATTAAATAATAAATACAATAAAGAACAAATATGTCCAATATTAGATTTTCTTATTGACAATATATATGTAATGTGTTAATACTCCAATCGATTATAATTGTGCTCATCTCCTCCCCGTCCTGTTTTAGACTCTTATGAGGCTGCTTTCCTTAAAGGCCTGTTGAAGAAGAAAGAAGAGACACTAACCAAACCTTTAGTTTCACATTCCGCTATATTGATGATTTTTGGCTATGAAAATGCTAAATACAGTGTTAATTTGCATTCAATCTACCCAATCGAGCTTGAAATTAGAGACCCCACGAATACACTTTGGTTGGCCTCTTACTTAGCCCTACTTCTAAACATAAACTCGGAGAAACTACACTATAAGATTACTTTCCTACTGTTGACTACCGCTCTCTTTGTTGGCAACAAACTATTAGCTCCACCGTAAAGTGTGTACATTTCGCAATTTATATGTTATGCTAGATCCTGGGATCAGTTCCAATTGTCTAAACCGATCACTGCTGTTTATTTCAAAGTTACTTAAACAGGGATTTATTTACCGGGCTAAAGTTATCCTATCAAAAGTTGTGTGGCCGTCAGCATGACTTAATTGATCGTTATGGGAAATCAGTGGCTAAAATATGACAATTGCCTCAACATAAAAAAGAGTAATTACAAGCCGACACTGCTTCCTCGTCTTGAGCACCGACTGCACACGTGTTTTTGTTTTGCGTTGTCAATGTTTGTCTATATCCGGATTTGTAATTGTCTCTTGACTTTTGGCTCTTGGTTTTCAGTAGATTTTCGTGCTTTTCTATGTAGATTTTAGTGTTCTGAGTTAAACGCTATACTACACGTGGGGATTTTGTGCGAATTCTGTGTTAGCATCATAATACATTATACGCTGTTAAATATTGTATTATTGTCATTTCTGTATTTTAAATTTCAAAAACAAATAAACACTAATTAAATGATGCATTATTAAAATCGTTTTAACGTAAACAAATATAATAATCTTTAAAAATTAACAATTATTCTACAGGCTATAAGATACACCTTATTATTATCAGCAAAATCGATTTCACGCCAACTAAATTCTATTGTATCTTGTTTAAATAACATTTTAATTGATTTACAGAGCTCTTAGATCGATAGTTTACATTTATTTCAAGTGAAATATCTTTTTAAGATAATATATATCTAAACAATTTTTTCCCTGCATCACATCCTTGCGCAGTAAACGAAGAACATTCATAACACTGCTAGGCTCATGTGGGATTGGTAACCAAATAATTTTCGTTGAACAAATATAAAAATAAACTGTTATATTTTAAATAATATCTATTCACATGCTGCTTATTATTTTAACATGGGAGGTGTCAGCATAAACGAATATATCCTAATATTCGATATCCAGTTTATAACGATCCATAGAAATTAGGGCTTGCTTTGTTCTTGATTTAATAAAAATGAAAACAAATGTGTCACAGGAAAAACTGAGGTATTTAGTAGGGATGGAAAATTTAGCCTTTTTAGTGGCTACAATGAGCCTACTTCTTTCAAAATCTACAATGGGGTCTTTATTGTGCAGCGATCGTGGCATATTGCCAATATGGGCCGCCATCAGGATAATAACCTGACAACCCCACAAAGAAGAGGGTCCACGTCATCCACCCTGGAACTATGCCAGTATGGTCTAAGCCAATGATGTTTAGAACATGTAATTTATGATGTTCACACGTGAACTGCAGAACAACATAAATAAATAGGAATCTAATGGGACATTAAGTGATACACAGACGAGTCGCATTGTTTTGAGTATTAATGAACACATCATACGGAATTATAAATCAGCCAAACGAAACACCCGAGCATGATAACAGGCCATCTCAGACGACAATTTTTACTTTACGTTTGACCTACAGAAATAATTTAAAATTGGTATAACTCAAAAACTACCGATGGAATTGTGCTAAAAAGTCAACTTGATATTCATTTTAACGCAGCTGTGCAGTTTCAACAAAATCTTTTGATGCTTTTTCAAGTTATCATCTGGAAAATGTCAACTGTTGACAAAAATGAAGTGGTCTAAGTCGAAAACTAAAAATTGGATTGTACTGAAAATTGAACTTATTCTCATTTTATAGTACCTACCTCATTTGCAACGATTAAACAAAATCTGTTGAGGCATTTTCAAGTTATCGTCTGGTAATCCCCAGCTTTTGATAAAAAATGAATTGACCCAAGTCGAAAACCTCAAATTGGGATTGTGCTGTGAAAATTGAACTTGATCGTCATGTTATAGTACCTAACAGCTGTGCACAGTTTAAAATTTTTTCTGTTGACCAGTTTTCAAGTTTTCACCTGAAAACAACCGGGCACAGACAGACGGAAGTCATCTCATGTGTGTGGCGGAGTATAATAAAAATCTGAAATTTTGAATTTTTCCTGCAAGTTTTGATTTTTTTGACAAATCCAACTTTGTTATTTACCTGTGAAAAATTGTTGATCCTCTTGATTCTGTCATCGTTTTTTACTCGTAAGCTTTGAAATATTCCTTTTCTACCATTTATACAATGGGTCCGCCAAAGCTGTCAAATGATGTCGGACGGCAAATCACTGGAATGAGAGATGTTGAAATATCACTCGGACTCGTCGTGTGGGCCACCACCAATAGTGACTAGCCGAATTGTTAGTAAACATCTGACAGTGAATGTAGGGGCTCTAAGTCAATTGTCAAGCGAAACCCGCGTGTTAACAGCACTATTTTGAAAAAAAACAGTGCCTTAACGTGTGCTTTCATGAACATTACGTAATAAACTCAGAGATGTAGATAACAGTGACACGTATGTTGTTCACCGAGATTAAAAACAGCACTTTTCAATGTTGCCATGCCTGTCGTCAATTTGGCTTCTCGAAGGTTCATTGTCCTGAAGCGAGTCGATTTATGTTGCATTTAACTGACGTCAGAGTATCGTGCTATCAAACACTGCTTTTGTCGAACGTAAATCCTTTTAACTGTTCCGTTTATTAAAGGCATAATGTGATGGCATGAGGATGTGGCACACATGACTGTGAGTTTGACCGCATTAACTGTTCGCGGAAATTTTTTGTAAAAAAAATCAAGATAACCAAACGAATTGAGTGCCTTATTTAACAATCATCAACTACAGACGAAACTCATCTTCATAGACGACAACGCCAGTACGCATAATGCTCGTTTAAAAACAGTTAATTATATTCGGTGAAGAGTCTGTAGACACATTGCAACGACTAGCGCGAACTTCGCCATGCTACTAACAGTTGACACGACAGCAAATTTGTCGTTTATTTGATGTATGAGAAGGCGTTTATAGGTGTTCGTCGGTGTAAACGGAAGTCAAATAGAATACTAAAACTTTCTAACAAAAACTGATAAATAAAACCGTGCAACTGCATGCCAACAAAGTTTGAATCACTTAGATCAGTTTTCACAACACATTTCTCGCAAAACTGTTGTCATTTGTGTATGAAAGTTTGTGTAATTAAATTTGAACTTGGAGATCCCAACCACTCTGCCACAAACTAGAAATATATTTAAAAATTATTGGTTTAAAATCAGTAAAAGGAATATCACAGTTTATAATATTATTCTTAAGGGCATTCTTTGCCTCCTGATCCACGACTGTGTTCCCTTGGATTCCAACGTGACTTGGGATCCAGAAAAACACAACCTCTTTTCCTACAGCTATTAGAGATTTGTAAATTTCAATTAATTTTAAAATATAATGGTTTTTAATTTTGAAATTTTGAATAGCAAGTAGACAAGACAGGGAATCTGAGCAGATAATAAATTTGCACTCGTCTGACGAAGCAACTATTTTCATGGCAAGAAGAATAGCTTGCGTCTCAGCAGTAAATACGGATGAGGCAGAGGGGAGAGGACGAGTCTCAACACGCTCTCCGAAGACAGCGGCCGAGGCAACTTTATCGTCATCTTTTATCGTCTGTATAAATAGTACTGTAGTCAGGGTAACATGATTTAATTTCTGCAAAATGTTGTTGTATTATTAACGGGTTTGTTTCTGACTTTTTATGTTTTTGTAAATCAAAAATAAATACCGGTTTGGGGTTTAGCCAAGGGCGCTGACTTTAGCTTTGTACTAAAACGTGATCTCATACAATAATGAGAATATACACAGATAAAAATGGTAGTTAAAACAATAAAAAATATGAAGTATCACAATTAATAGTGGAATTAAATTTTATTAAATAAATAAATTTCCTTTAAGAACTTTAAAATTGTGTCGCCTGCGACAGTTTTAAATAAATTGAAATACGTATCTGCACTATAGAAACGTTCCCGAATGTGTGCCACGTCCACACAGTCCATCAAGACATGCTTAATGGTGTATGGACTGTTGCATGGCACACATTCGGGTCGTGGCTCATTGTTTAAAATAGAACTATGTGTCGTCCTGGTATGACCAAGACGACATCTTGTTAAAACAACTTGGTCTCTTCGACCTCTAAAACATTTAAAATTATTTGTGTGCAGTAGTGGCTGGATCTCATGAAGTTTATTATGAACTTGGAGATCCCAACCACTCTGCCACAAATTAGAAATATATTTAAAAATTAACGGTTTAAAATCGGTAAAAGGAATACTGCAGTTAATGATGGTATCCTTTAGTGCATTTTTAGCCTCCTGATCCACGACTGTGTTTCCACGGATTCCGACATGACTGGAAATCCAGAATAAGATAATCTCTTTTCCCAAAGCAATAAGAGATTTGTAGATTTGAATAATTTTTAAAATGTAAGGATTTTTAATTTTGAAATTTTCAATAGCCAGTAGACAAGACAGGGAATCGGAGCAGACAATAAATTTGCATTCGTCTGACGAAGCAACTATTTTCATCGCAAGAAGAATAGCTTGCGCCTCTGCTGTAAATACAGATGAGGCAGACGGAAGGCGGCGAGTTTCAACACGCTCTCCGAAGACAGCGGCCGAGGCGACTTTATCACCGTCTTTTGACCCATCTGTGTAAATAGTACCATAGTCAGGGTAATAAGATTTAATTTCTGCAAAATGTTGTTGTATTAATAAATGGTTTGTGTCGGATTTTTTATGTTTTCTTAGATCATAAATAAATATCGGTTTGGGGTTTAACCACGGAGGATTATGCGGAATTTCGATTGCAGCAATTTCATCTAAATTTATACCGGAATTTTCCAAATGAGATTTAATTCGGAGGCCAAAAGGTTGAATTTTGTTTGGATGTTTTTCGAAAATGTTTTGATAAAGAGGTTTGAAAACACAGTCGTGGGCGGGGTTGCCAGGATATGCCTTTAATTTGGTTGCATATTGCAAAGCGAGCTTTATTCTTCTTTGATACAAAGAAGGCTCGCCTGCTTCTACATATAAACTTTCAACAGGTGTGGTTCTTAAAGCTCCAAGGCATAGTCGCAATCCTTGATGGTGTATAGTATCAAGGATTTTGACATATGACTTGCGAGCAGAACCATAAATAAAACAACCATAATCCAATTTAGATCGAACCAGCGATCTATATAGATTAAGTAAAACGTCGCACTCAGCACCCCAGTCGGTGTTGGCTACAACTTTTAAAATATCTAATGCCTTTAGGCATTTATTTTTTAACATTTTGATATGGGGTAGAAAGGTTAGCCTTGAATCAAATATGAGACCAAGAAAAGTAGTTTCTTTAACAATTTTTATAGGATTATTATGTAATTTTAATTCAGGGTCAGGATGCATCTTTCGTTTATTACAAAAATGCATCCCAACGGTTTTTCCAGTGGAGAATTTAAAACCATTCTCCATTGCCCATTTCTCTATTCTATTTAAACATAACTGCAGTTGACGTTCAATATTATTCATGTTTTTTCCTCGGTAACATATGAGGAAGTCGTCAACATAAAGAGAACCATCAATATTATCTTTTAAAACTTGAGCAAGGCTATTAATTTTGATACTAAATAAAGTGACAGAAAGGATGCTTCCTTGAGGAACACCCATTTCCTGTTCAAAAGGGTCAGATAGTTTTTAACGTCTCCTGCACAACTCTTGATGGTTTTTTCTATGACAAATGGAGAAACTTTGCATAAAGGTTTGTTAGGATCCTTGCTAGTTAATACAATGAATCTTGTCCAGTGTTCATCATCAACTATGTCTTCAAGCGGAATGTCATTTTTTCTTTTTTTGGAACTTGTTTGCACTAAAGGTGTATCGAAAGCCATGTTGAAGAAATGCAGTTCACCACCCTTGTCACCTACCCGCCACGGAGTGCCAACAGGGACGATGCTTGGTCGTCTCTGCGGATCACCAGCAGAAAGCATCAGGTGTTCCAAGGGTGGTATACTCAAATAGATGAATTTCTTCACGAACGCAAGCTTCGTGCCAGAATTAACTGGCGAAACAACCGTTCGAAACTCTATCTACTCGATTGACCCATGAGCCACCGCCTTCTTAACAGCTTGTAACTGAACAACTTTGGAATTAAACCTTACAAGATGTAATCAAGTGGTAAGAATAACGACGACAAGCTTGTTAAGGGCTCGGCGTGACCAGCCGATTGACCGAACCGGGTCCATTCGGTCTCCCGTCTAGTTGAAGTCGGGGCCAAAGTGGTGTATTGAAAATCAAAACCCGCTGACCCGCACTAATGGATGCAGCAGAGAGTGATCTCTCAACCACCAGGATCCCTTCCTCCACCATCACGGGTTGCAACACACGGCAAACATGTCGCCTCTTTAAAGCCGAGGAAGCTTTGCCCTTCAGCCACCGCCTTCTTTGCAAATCCTGTAAGGAAGCCGTCTATCAAATTGTATATATATTTCATGGATCAGTTTGAAGAAAAATAATGTAATAGAGTAGCTTAAATGATAAGGATTCACAAAGGGCAAGACGTGACATGCCGATTCATCGAAGTCAGGGCTAACTCGATTTCCCGTCTAGAAAAAGTAAGGGTTCAGTAAGTTATCGGGACCGTTTACCCGGCCTACTGAAATTCCGTCCTGTAATCGACACGGGTCGCAACACACGGCAAGTGTTGCCTCTGTTAGCAGACTCTTACTGCAGGCTGAGGAAGCCGTGGGCCTATTCTCCTGTGCCCCGGGTCCCACACGGGGTACTTCCAAATGAAGTTATCGAGTATCGAACATATAAGAGATCATAGGAATACAATAGGTTATATTTTATCCATATAATTTATGTGGTCTGATTGAGTACAACTCAAATACACTACGGAATTAGTTTGCTCATCATAATAAATTTTATCCAGAGGTTCTCATATATGTGAACTACTCCAGAAAAACAACTTTTTACAAATATTTACAGTAGGTAATATAACTCTGTATATGGTAGATAAATTATATATTTACAACACATTAGGTTTGTTCGACTGTTTGATGCCACTTTCAGTAATTTTTCAGCTAGATCATGGCGTGCAGTTTTTATTGGGGGAGGAAGCCAGAGTACCCAGAGAAAACCCCCGAACAGCTGTAGGAAAACTGGCAATCCTTGTCAATTAAGATTGGAGTCGAGTACACCCTGCCTGGAGTGAGAATCGAACCTGCAATCTCAATGTTTAAATACCACGTGATCAATAGTAGACGAACTACTTTTAACCACTCGGCCACCGAGGCACCCAAAACAGTAGGGAATAAGTGGTAATAATGAATTAATTTTTAAAAAATCAAAATAAAGTTGATTTGTATATTGCCAAGTGGTATGCAAAAAAGAAAATGCATTATTTCAACAGTTTGTAAAAAAAAAATCAAATAACGGGCAGCTTTCGTCTCCAAAATATTTATGCAGAAACCCATTTGGGATAGAAACAAGGTTTTTTTTAAGAAAACTACAAAATTTAGTTAATTCATGTTCACTCTTTTGCATTACAAAATAATTTACTAAAATAACTTCTGATCAAAAGACAAATGGTTTGTAAGTCTTAAATAGAAAAAAGTTTTCTTTCAAGAAGATGATTGCTGGATTGCAGAAGGAAAAACCCCAAATTATATGTCACACATCTAAGTGAAGTTTTGTGTCAAGATTGGTTCAAGGTTCACCAACATGATTCAAATGAAAAGGTAAATGACCATCAAAACCGCTGATGTGAACAACATATATTTGTCATTAGCTGTCATTTGTGATCCATTATAATAAGTACCACACTTGATCTTTTCAACAACAAAAAAATCCAATAGCAATTGTGCTTGAGAATAAATTATGTCTTAAATCTGTTTTTTGTTTCAATTAGGGTTAATGAGACTGTAAGAAATTTTCAATCAATATCAAGGCATTAAGTTTTTCTTTTAAAATGCATCCAGCTTTAAGCTCATTTGGAAATGGATTAATAATGCTAGTTATTAATTCTTAAATGTGTAAAACGATAGCTAATGTAAAATGACCAGTGTTTTAGCGGGGATTGACATCCAATCTGTTGATTTAGTGTTATATATGAGTACGTGGAATTGCAAGGGAATTATCCTTAATTAGTAACATTAAGGGGATGCAGGACACTATCACTGAAAATAATTTGTCAATGAATTTTCTTTAAATTCGCCAAATAGTTAGTATTTTATTTTGGATCTAATGTCAAGCAATTGTGATGGAATGAAAAATAGGGGTCTATGAGTTAAATTTTTGTCCATTGGGAAAAACTACATCCCTGGCAGTTTCATATTTTAATGTGATAGATGTTATAAGGAAAATCCTTCTGACCATTGCCCGCCAGAGAATGTTGATAAAGTATACAAGAAAAAAAGAAATGAATTTTTTGACAGAGTTGTTGGTGATTTTGTTGACCAGTGAATGGGTCCATGCAGTTTTGAAGAGGTATAACAAGTAATTTCAACATCACACAGTCCTATAGGTTTGCTTGAATTGTGTCAAACATCACAACACAATTTACCAGCTATATTATGGTGTCCAGTTTTAGTTGGGGAGAAAAAACATATCTTCAGAGAACCAGCCATAGAACGATGGTAATAAATTTTGTTTCAATTGGGTAACCAGTTTTAGAGAAGCCTCTTTAAACCCTTCCCCATATGTTCCTATGTTAAACTAGGACCTAAAATGGTGGCCATCTTGGTTTTCTGATCAGAATTAAAAACACAAACTTTGTAAAGGACCATGCAGTGAAGAATGTGACTAAGTTTGGTGTTAATTACCCCCCATGGTTTTATAGAAAAAAATCTTATAAATATGAAATACAACTGCCTCTAAAAAAGTTTGAGAGGGGACAAAATTTCGAATTATTATACCAGGAAAAGGAGATGTAACATTAAACAAGTTGGATAATGATGACGTACAATTATACCAGCTATTTCACACATTTATATTTAGTTTTATTATCTATTAAAGATGCCATTTCAGAAGGAGACATCATAGGAGTGAATTGTTTATTGAAATTTACGATTCCCTTTTTTATTCACATTCTTGTTTATCAAAGTATTTTGTAGAATGTTTAGATTACATCCTTAAAACTAAAATTGTACTCCCCCCTTTGCTACCACTCTGCTACATTTGTCAATACACGTGGTGGATTGGGAAATAATAGACCTGCAGACTTGTAGAAAGAAAACCACGTTAAAGAATTAAAAGAGCTTATAAAATTACTTGGTGCAAACAAAACTGAAAAATCTATAATTACAATTTCAAAAGCAGCCCCTGTAATTAATGACATTACAAATTATTTTACAAATCATAAAAGCAGGAATGATGAAGATGACTTGATGCTGATACTTTGAGAATTGAGGAAAATTATACCTTTTGCATATACACCTAGCAGAAAACTGGACAAGTATTGTAACATTTCTCAAAGTGTATTTGAAAAGTTGAAGTCAATGAAATTTTTGTTTGGAGAACAAATCGCAACAGTTGTTGACAGGCTTAAAAGAAATGTACAACATTTAGAAAATGATGATTATTATAAACAAGTTGATGATTTTGAACAGAATACTTTTCATAATTATGTAAAATGTGACAATAACTACCTACATTGCAAGTCTTGCAATTACATTTATTTTAAGTAGTTAACGCAAGGCAATTGTAAAAAACAATCCATATTATGGTCTCAGTCCTGGGACCATACTGGGAGGGTTCCCAGTGATCGACTAACAGAGCAGCCCAGCGCGTCCCTGGGGGCGGATAGGGGAGACACTCTCGTTTTTTTTTGGGGGGGGGGGGGGGGTGTCGGGTCATAATACGGTAAGCCTGACCGCGGACCGTAGTGGGTAACGTGTTTGGAGAGTGCCACGCTCCTTGTATGATAAAGACCCCTTTTGTAGATTTAGAAAAAGAGTAGGCTCATTGTAGCCGCTACAAAAGGCTAAATTTTCCGCCCCACCCAAAACTCCATACTTTACCAGTGGCAGTCAAAATTGCATTCCATGTGACCCATCCCATCCCCATTTTCCGTAGATTTATTGTTTGTTAACTTGTTCCCGTCCTGACTATAGCTGAAATACTGCTCGCTGGACGTAAAGCAGACATCCATTCAATCAAACAATATGGTCTCAGTCTCCATAATTAAATATGAAATTGTTTTATCTCTGACATAACCATACGTCATAAATGGAACGAATAGCTTCCCCTTGCTTATCTTTTAAATTTGAAATATTAAACACTTGCTTGCAGTAATCTAATGCAGTTTCAAAAGCGTACATATTTGTTTACATACAACAAAAATATCGCTTAAAGTTGAATGAATGATACATCATATAATAAAATGGACAGCTTTAGCTATAAAAATATTCTATATAGTCAATAAAGACAGAACTAAATCTAATTGTTAATTTGCAGGTGTTGCAACTCAGGATAGGATTATTTAATAGCGCTATGACTTTGGTTGCTATGTAAACAGACTAACCGCATCACATTTTGACCGATTTTCGGTCCACATCCATACACTTACCTCCGAGGTCGCTATTCGACCAAAGGCGAAAATAACCGAGTTGATCCGATTGGGCGATCGATATGTTATCTGTGTTTACAACACATCAGAGAAAAGACCAACTTTGCCATCTGTAATAAAGTCAACCAAAAAAAAAAAGAATAAAAAAATTCGCCACACATCAACCTAGCAACGTTTACAAGAAAATGGCTAGTTTTGGAGTTCATGGTATCTACCAAGGTGTCATGAATGAAAGGAACTATGAACAAGTAAAAAAAACAACGTAAAATAGTAAAGGAGCAACGATTTTTACACGATGAACTTTATAGTGCACTGCAACTTGCATATCACACAGGTGTTATTCACGACATAGCCATATATCCAGATATTAACTGCTTTCTAGCCCACCCAGATATTTTAAAAGGATTAAACTTTAAATTGTGAAATCATATGAACCAGTTTAAATATCTTACGATACAACATTTAACATTGGTGATTTTGTTGTTTCTTTTCTGGTTTTAAAGCAAATACTTGAAGTCAGGGCCAAAGTGGTGTTTTGAAAATCAAACCCGCTGACCCGCACTAATGGATGCAGCAGAGAGTGATCTCTCAACCACCAGAATCCCTTCCTCCACCATCCCGGGTTGCACCACACGGCAAACATGTCGCCTCTATAAAGCTGAGGAAGCTTTGCCCTTCAGCCACCGCCTTCTTTGCAAATCCTTTAAGGAAGCTGTCTATCAAATAGTAGGTACATGTCATGGAATAGTTTGAAATAGCTAAAATAAGAAGGATTCACAAAACGTGACATGCCGATTCATCGAAGTCAGGGCTAACTCGATTTCCCGTCTAGAAAAAGTAAGGGTTCAGTAAGTTATCGGGACCGTTTACCCGGCCTACTGAAATCCCGTCCTGTAATCGACACGGGTCGCAACACACGTCAAGTGTTGCCTGTGTTAGCAGACTCTTACTGCAGGCTGAGGAAGCCGTGAGCCTATTCTCCTGTTCCCCGGTTCCCACACGGGGTAGAAATGACCAGGGATTTTTACATTGGAGACAATAAAAACGGCGGTAGATTTGAATATATTTACAAAAAACAGTCTAAATATTTTAGAAAAAAAAAGGTAGCAATATTATTTTGGACCCACAACCAGATCCAAATTCGGTTGCAGTTTTGCAACGCTCTCTTTCGAAATTTTAAATAAGATTTAGCAGATACTTTTGATGAATAGGTGGGCAATTATCGATTTGGAAAAACAATAACTGTGAATCAATAAAAAAAAAATTCAAAAATTTGGGATATTGGAAAGTAAAAAAAATTCCGAGCTAATAAAAAGACTTTGTGAAAGTCACGAGTCTCAGCTTCTTGAAATTCGGGAAGCTCTTCACGGGAGTGGTGGGATGGAATTGTCCGATAGGTTGATTGATTGATTGGTCGTTGTTTTACGTCCAGCAAGCAATATTTCAGCTATATTCAGGACGTGAAAGTAATAATAATTGGATAATAATAATAATAATAATAATAATAATAATTGGATTATTTGCAACAACAGGACATCTCTACCTTAGTACTAAAACGTTATTTCATACAATAATATGAGCATATATACAGCTAAAAAGGAAAAAAAACAATAAAAATATAGATCACAAATTGCCGGAAAAATTAAATTTTACTGTACAAATTAATTTCCTTTAAAAAATTTAAAATTGTGTCGCCTGCGACAGTTGTAAACAAACTACTGTAAGTATTTATTGTCCGATAGGGCCAAGTCAGTTATGGTACCACGTTTTCCTTGGATTGACATGACGGACGTCCAATGCAGGAACTAATTTATTAGTTTCGGCCAAGGACAGAGACTTTTGACTCCAACAGACGGACATGTGACAATACCTACAACTTGCAAGGAAACAAAGGCAGGTTAAAGGGTACGAAATGCTAAACTACATCACATCCCAAAAAACCAAAGAATAGTTGAAATTAATAATACGTGACTTGTTACTGTTAATATTGTATTTTGGTTGTTAATATTACGTTTTTTTTTAATTTGAGTTTTTGTTGTAATTAGTGCGGCTACTAACTAGATTTTAATTATAATATAATAGTGCTTGCTTTGTAATTTTATTTATCAAATAATTGTTTTGTTGTACTGGGAGTGTGTTTTATGTAATTAATTTGATATACTTCATTAGGCATAATTCTAGTTTATAAACATTAACGGTATGTACATTTTCGTGTGTTCCTATATGTATTGCTTGTCTAATTCTTGAATGTTATAAATTATTTGCTATAAGCACTTTATCTATGATATTTTATTTTATATTGTATTAGTTGACGTTACTCTTTACTTCGTTGTTCTTTTTATCGTTTATTGGATACATTAATTTAAAAAAATGGAGCTCATGGTCAATCCACGTCCTCGCCGTAGGTTCTAGAAACATATTCATGGAAGAAATCTATTAACTTTTCTAACAGAATATGGGAGTGAGTTCAAAATTTTTTAGTACTTGTAGAGTGGAGAATTTTTCTAGATCGAAAAAGATCGACACATGTTCATTTTTGGCAATGCGTTTCTTATGTATGTCTCGAAACGCACCATATGATCTAGGGTACTTCGCCCTTGTCTAAATCCACATTGGATATTGGACAGAAGGTTGTTCGATTCTAAAAACCAGACAAGGCGATCATTGATCATCCTTTCCATGGTTTTACAAAGACAGCTTGTGAGGGCTATAGGCCGATAGTTGGACACTTCCGAGTTATCTTTTCCTGGTTTTGGAATAGGCACAACAGTGGCCATTTTCCAAATAGATGGTAAGTCACCCGTTTCCCAAATGTTGTTAAGAAGATTCAGAAGACATTGGAGAGAAGATTGTGGCAGATGTTTGAGAAGTTGATAATGGATGTCATCTGGACTACATGCTGTATCGTGAGGTTTGTTCAAAGAATTGTGTAGCTCTTCCAAAGAAAAAGGATTATTATAATCTTCTAAATTTTTTGACTGGAAATTAAGTTTTGATTTTTCTTTTTGAATTTTGATCCGCTGAAAATTGGGATGATAATTTTCAGCAGAGGAGTGTGTTGCAAATGTTTCGGCCACTTTATTTGATATGTCTGACTCTGATGTTAATAAGTCTTGTCCATCCTTTAAATGATGGACATTGGCTACTGTTTTTACCTTTAACTTTACGAATCATGTTCCAAATTTTATTCATAGGGGTATGGTTATTTAATTTAGAAACAAAGTTACGCCAAGAGGTGCGTCGTCTTTGTTTCGTTACCCTGCTAGCTTTCGCTCGAAAAATTCGGAACTGGTTAAGATTATTTTGAGTTGGGTGTTTATTAAAGCGTCGTTCGGCCTTTTTCCGGTCCTTAATAGCGTCCTCACAGCTTTCATCGAACCATGGTTTACTAGGATGTTTTGGATATGTCGATGTCTTAGGAATAGTTTCGTCAGCAATTGAAATAAGTGTTTCATTGAATTTTAAAATTGGATCAGAAATGGTTTCAAAAGTATCCGAGTTCAGTCGTTCTATACATAGTTGTTCAAATAGAGGCCAATACGCAAGATTCATACTACCCGATCCGTAACGGTTCCACGTATTACTATCTCCTGCAACGATCTCGTTCGTGTGAGATCTTACGGGATTATGGGCAATTTTTGTTGACAAGGAAGCAGTTATGGACGCTCCCTGATCATTTTGATTTTGGAGTGAAAACAACGCGTTATCACCGACCGTTCCAATTGAATTAAGATGGTTAATATACATTGCATTGCCGAAGGTTGTACCAATGATTCCCGGAAGAAGAAGAATTTTAAAAAGTACCCTTCTATGCTTTTGAATGGCGAAGTTGTTGATTTTTTCTTCCCCCGTCTGCAAAAAAGAACCCACTAGCAAGAAAACGATGGCTGTCACAAATCAGAAGGGAAAATTTCAATCCAAATCCTAACCATCACTGGCATGCCTCGTGTTCTAGACATTTTGTGGATGGAAAACCCACCCCTACAAATCCATTGCCTACATTATTTAGTTACAACAACTATAAAATGGGAATACCCAGAAAGACAATAAACAGTGATCTACGTCCAGTTGAAAATATAGTGGTTCAGTAAGTAAATATCATCTTTGTTTTGTCATGTTTGGGAGATTAATTCAGAAAAGAATTTTATGAAGTACAATGTAATATTGAAAACTTGTGTTAGGGGATGACCATTTGATTTTGAGGGGTGGGGAGATTTGTGTGAATCAGAATATTTATTTTCAAGTTTTTCACAATCAAAAAATGACAAATTATTTATTTATCCTATCCCCAGAATCAAAATATTTATTTGTTCCGGAATGAAGGTTTGTAGTGGAATGAAATCCCTGCTACACATCCACTATGCATATCCATAATACAGACAAACACAAACTCATTTAGGTACTATTGGTACAACCCTCGGCTTGTACCTTTCAGTTTGCAGGGCATAAATTTAAGAGAAACAATAAGTTCCTAAACATCTGTCCTGTAGCTGGCTTTAATTGAAAAATTTCTAAATTAAATTTATAGATGAAATTTTAGTATGATGTTAACAGAATCTGTTTGCATATGAATTTGTACATGTATTCATTATTGATGTCACTGTCTACATTCTTGTATACATGTTCCATGTGCAATATTTTTACAGATCTGTAGTGACTGTACCATCACAGCAAACTTTAACACCACACAAGTCTAGAGCAAAGTATGTCATGGTAGACATTCCAGGTAAAGTACAGTGTATCATGTACATATGAACATATATACAATTCCAAATATCTGTACTTACTGCATTTTATTACAGAATGGAATATTTACTCTCATTTCGACTTGAGTTCACATTGCAGATTGCAGTCAGCATGATAAGTGTTTTTGTATGTTATGTAGTTTGTCTTCGTGCTGATATTTTGTTTACCAATTTTTCTTTTTGAATTTACGACATTCAGTTGCCCCACTCACCATTGACACACCTTTGCTGCTGCTTCTCAAATATTGTACAATTTTGTAACAAAAAAAGTTCCCAGCTCATTGTAAATATTCAAAATTCGTGCATGTATTAACTAGTTAATTATATTATGTAAAACTATAATTTTAAATGATAGTGGAGACTAGTATTATGAATTTTATTTAGACAAAAGTAGTTTTATGTACATATGGGAACATTTATGTTGCTCATTAAATAAATTATCTGTTGTTTTCAGTCATTTCCTGCACACCAGTACCAAGTTTAGATCATATATATACCTTTTCTCCAAATGATGATCATCAAGATGTTTCCATAGAAGAAAAATATGCCACTTTAATGGAAAATAACTCTGTCTTAGAGGTTAGTTAATTTATACTGTACAAATGTATACATATAAATCGAAGTGGAAATGTGGTTAAAAAGAACAAGTCAGACATTTAATACATTTAGTATATTGCATGATGAAAAATGTATTAATAGAAATCAGTGAAATATTTTGGAGGAAAAACTGAGAATTTATGTAGAAAGTCACAGATGTTCAGATTGGTGTTTAATTTGAACACTAAAACTAAAAAAACTATTCTGGGTTAGAGATCTGAAAATTTAGGTAATGATTTAGTACCAGTTGCAGATTATTTAAATAAAATTTTATGCAAATCCATTCAATATTTGAAAAAAAAAATTAAGATGTCTGTCAACAGGCCCATTCCTGACTTGTAAGTTATGGACTTTCAACATGATAAATTTAAGTTTTGATAATGCTTAACTTATTTTCAGTAACTTTTGGTACACATTCTCAATTTTATTTCTACTATTTTTGACTAATCTTTCTATGAAGTGATACTGATTCATCATATTAAAGTACATGTATTAGCAATGACATGATTGTTTATAATTTATAAATTTTATTGGTTTATTGTAGAAAAAATGTAAGATGTTCGAGGCAGAAAATATTCAACTGAAAGATGATGTCTTTTCACTCCAAGCCAAACTGAAAGCCAGTGAAGATGAAAATGAGATACTCCGTGACAAATTAAATAACACAGATGAATTATTACGGAATATTTGTTCAAAAGATTACAGGCACAAAAACCAATGTGAAAAATTTTCTTGGTCTGCCAAGTATTTCTTTACTTCTTGGAATATTCAAGTTATTAGAAGGTCCTGCTTCTAAAATGAAATATTGGACAGGCCCAGACTCAAGTGAAGATAAACAGTGGCAGGAAAACAATAACAATAAACCAGGTGCTGCAAGAAAGCTATCATTTTATGAAGAATTTCTTATCACACTTTTGAGATTAAAACTGGGCCTAAATACATACTTATTGGCAACTTTGTTTGGTATTTCTCAACCAACTGTTAGTCGAGTATTTACTTCATGGATATGTCTAATCTACCAGCAGTTTAAATCATTAATCAAATGGCCATCTAAACAAAAAATAAAAAGACACATGCCACTGTCATTTCGCAAAAAGTACCTAAATACAAGAGTCATAATAGATGCAACATAATTTTATGTTCAGAGACCAAGGAATCCAACAGCACAATCTAAATGCTGGTCTAATTACAAATCAAAAACCACTTTTAAAAGCCTTGTAGGTATAACACCAAATGGAGCGTTTTCTTTTGTATCAGATTTATTGACTGGGAATGTTTCAGACAGGTGTATAACGGAAAGAAGCGGGTTTATTGACCTTATTGAAAAAGGAGACGATGTTATGGCAGACGGAGGGTTTTTGATTAAAGACCTTCTTTTGAAAAAAAGGAGCTACCCTAAATATGCCGCCATTTACACGGCCATGTAAATATGGAAAAGGAAAGTGTCTTACTGCCAAAGAAGTTAAAGAATCTAAACAAATAGCTTCCTTGCGCATTCATGTTGAAAGAGCAATACAGAGACTAAAGTCATTCAAGTTTTTGAGTAGTATAATACCAGTGAACACGCTGTACATTGCTAACCAGGCTGTTAAAGTTGCTGCTATATTCTGTAATTTAATGAAACCTTTAGTTAAGAAACATTAAATGAATTTGATAAAAATGTCACACAGAGGGTGAATCAAAATGAAGATGAAGATAATTTCCAGTTTACAAACTCTTTTTTAAAAATAATAAAATATGTTTACTGAGTAGACCAATGTTTTCACAAAATAATTCGTAAATTTAGTTCTTAATTATGATGTCAGAAAAGTGTCAATGTCAATAAGATATTAAACAAATACTAAAATTTTGAGGTTAATTTTTTAGCTTTCTTGGACCAAAGGTCCATGTGAGCTTATGCCATCACTTGGCATCCATCGTCTGTCGTCTGTTAACATTTATTCAAACGCTAACTCGTCAGAAACTGGTGAACACATCACAACCAAATTTTGTAAGGGTGTTTATTGGTGAATTCTTCACAAAACTACATTCGGATTTTAATTGCAGATTCATAAAAAAACATGGCCGCCGTTGCTAAAAATAGAATATATAAACTTTAATACACAGGATGAATCTGAAGAATCTTACCTTGACGACGCCTTGTTACAAGAAATATCTCTTGTAGCTTAAACAATTGCGATTTTTGCAGTTTTTTTCCTATATCTTGAGAATGGTAATAGATAGAAAAATACTTTCAATGCTAAAATGTTCATCTCATTTAGCTCCACAAAATTGCCTTTGGGTCGAAGTTGTCGAAAGACACCTTGTTTATATGAAAAATTATTAACTTTAATATTCTGGTAGTTTGTTAAATACTGTGTCATGCTTAAGGAATATCACATTTTGCAAATTTGTTCAACCTTTTTTTAATGTAAAGTTTTTGTGTTACATCTAAGAAAGACACAAAATATTCCAAGTTACTTGTTTTAAATACATTGTATTTCAACATTTAACACCAAAAAACCTGAAGAGAGAGCAGTACATTATGACATAATCTTCTGCTATACATTTGAACACTGTAATCTGTATGTTAGTTATTGAAGGAGTTTTGGTAAAATGTACATCTTATAAAACTGTGCAACCATTGGTGATATCCATAACCAAAATTGTTCATTGAACTGAATCCTCTCATGGTAGATACCCTTAAAAGTATACAGCACAAAGTCACACCACTTTCTCTTTGTTACTGCAAGCTGACACTGTATTTGACAAAAGTATGGAGACTTTTCAGTTTGGTTCAAGGCTGGTACACCATTTACAACACTAAAATTAGTTTTATCAAAGGCTGCTGCTTCAACAGGCGACTCCTTGCAAAATTTGAAGGGACATTTGATTTCCAAGCAACCCTGTCCACAGCATTCACACTCCAATAAACCATCAGGTGAACAACCCAAATAAGGTACTTTTGCATCAACGAAAAGACCAGATGGTTTAAAGGTTAAGTCTACGTGCAAGTCCTTTTTTTCATTAAGGTATGCTTCTCTGGCTTTGTGTTCATATTTTTTTCCATGCTTAAGGGCAGGAACATTGAGATTTACATTATTGGTAAGTCCCAAAATTTGTTTGATGAGATGTGCATCAGTATTTCTTCCAGAGAAATGGATACAGTGAAATAAAATCGAGGCAGTAATTCTGCCCTGTCTCTGGAAATACCACAAGTCGCTGTCACTTTGATCCACAGTTTTGTCAAATACCTCACTGTTATAATTGTCTGGTAATGTTTCAACAACGAATTTAACAAACGTGTCGTAATCACGAGGAAGAGTAGTTCTGTTGAACAGTGTCGCCAACTCCAGGACATTCATTGGTAAAGGCTCAAAATCGAATTCTGAATCTGAACTGTCAGAAAGAATATATGCTGCACAGGCAGGAAGATTTTCTTTTTTTATAAGCCGCATCATTTTCTTCTCAACTTCGTGTGCTGATGGGTTAACTGATGATGGTTTGTATTTGTCAGTTGTTGGCTTACTTGGCGTGTTTCCCATGGGCTCGCTTCTAAGATCCAAAGTATCAATTTTAGATGGTACTGATGTTCTAGTTAGATTTATCCATACAGCTGCTGTATCAGTTACTGAAACCTCTGATCTATCTGAAAGAGTATGATACAGTCGTTGAAGTCCAAACAATAGAGCTGCCACGTGCTTGCAAGTTCCATCTCCCCTTTAAAAAATGAAAGATTTCTATATAAGGCATGAGAATATTAGTTATACAGACTGTTACAGGGGGATATGGGAATATATGGAGTGCCTGAAAAATTTCGTATCGGGTCTAGGCTGTCGCCTCGCCGGTACTAAATTTTTTCAGGCACTCCATATATTCCCGTATCCCCCCTGTAACACCCGATACGAAATCTTTTCAGACTCCATTTATTCCCGTATCCCCCTGTAACAGACTGTAGAACGAATTGATCCCGGCGAATAAATTTCAACTGTAGGATTTTTATTGCGGCATTGAAATGAAGTAAAACTAATAAATTTAGAACTTGTTAACAATAACAGCATTAATAACATCGAGGGGGATACAAGACCTGGCGGTAGGATACAAGACGTCGAGGAGGGATACAAGACTTCATGTGTTCTCATGGAAGGGGGATACAATAAAATTTTATGCCACTATATGCGACCAATGAGAAGCCAACAATTCCGACTGAGTAGGGATAAAATTAAGTTAATCGTACTCCCAGTATCAAGAAAATAGATATATGCCCTAATGATATATGTATTTTTAAGCGCATTGGTCATTTTCTTGACAAGTATCATGCGTCTCTGAAATGTGTGTGTGGTTGGGGTTTAACGCCCTTCTTTTCCACATTGAAGGTTTATCAGAAAAACAGAATAAACCTTTCAATTTTGCCACGTGAATTTCACCTTGAAACTTATTCATATATATTGGATAATTTAAACTGTTAAAATAATTGTTAGTTACGGAACACACGTGGACACATGGTGGTGGGGTCGTTCTGTACTTACGCAACACATGTACATTCCCCAGAATTAATGGTACCGTCTGTCATGACAATTATCCATAAGTCGTACGGCTCGGCATTCTGTCTTTCTTCAGGGATACATTTTGCCTTGACATAGTAGAAATTGCTTTGTTTTAAGATTTCCACATCGCGGACGTGGCCATTTGTGTGAAGTCTATAACTTTTGTCATTTTTATATGCTTTTAATCTGTCATTTGTCTATTTACACTCTGTCCTCAAGTAAAAATTTACATCAAAAGCTTCAATTAAGGGAAGACTGCTTAGATCGACAGTCCAATTACTTAAAGATTTAGAACGACATTTCCAATAGTCCTTCGTTTCTCGCTAGCTTCCAAGTAATTGTCTTCTTCTTTTGCCGCTAAATTCTGGGTTTTAGCCTCTTCTGCCAATGATATTAAATCCGCTTTGAGATATCCGGAAACCTTTACCCCTCTAGCCTTTAGATATTCCTTAATTTCGGGCAGTTTTTTGGATCTAATATCTTCGCTTTCGTCCATATTGTTTACACGCCAGCGACGTAAACAAAAAAGTTGCCCCGAGAAACGTTAACTTACTTACCTCCGCGTGTTAGAGAGTTATCAACGTCACGTAACATGAATCTTGCGTATTGGCCTTGCCAAATTTATACCGAGGACTCGTTCTGTGTTTGAAGAGTGTAAAGATTCCAAGATAATGGGAAAGTGATAACTGCCACAGAGATCGTCATGGACGTTCCATGAGAAATCGGGCAACAGAGAAGGATCTGCTATTGTAAGATCAATAGCCGAATATGATCCATTCCCAGGATGTAAATATGAATTGGTTCCATCATTAAAAATACACAGATCCTCCTGATTCATTAAGCCTTCAATAATTTTACCTTTTTCGTTGATTGTGTTACTACCCCATAGAGGGTTGTCTGCGTTGAAGTTCCCAAATAATATATATGGGGCTGGTAACTGATCAGTAAGGTGTTTCAACTAATTGAAATTTAATGAAGAATTCGGTGGTATATACACAGAGCATAAAGTAATTGTTTTGTCTAATGATATTCTAACAGCAACCGCCTGAAGATCAGTGTTGAGATCTACAGGGCTATGTAGATCTTTTACAACAATGGTAGAACCGCCAGCAGCTCTATCATTCTCGTCTACATTTGTGCTGTATATAGAGTATGTTATCACTTCGTTTTAGGTGGGATTCTTGGAGGCAAAATGCAATAGGAAGAAAGGCTTGAACTAATAATGTAATTTCCAGAAAATTAATCTTAAGACCTCGACAATTCCATTGTATTATTGTACCCATTATGGTCTGCGAATAGGGGAATAGTTGACAGTTTTTTTGGGACTATTCCTCCGGTTTCTGCTGGGGGATCTACTTTTAGATCCAGTATCTGGGGGTAGTGTATCCATGGGATCGCACCAGATAGTAGTATCTAGTTGATCTAGACTACCAAACCTGTTGTGGACCTTAATGGGATCCCACAGCAGTTTTGGAGTACGATCTTCTTTTTGATTTGGGTTTTTATTCGAGTTAGAAGAATTGGAATTGGTATTTTTTGAATTTTTTTTGGGGCTTCTTGAAGAATTGGTTGAGGATTGAGAGGGTGCTGAAGACGTAGCAGTTTGAAAGGGTGCTGAAGACGTAGCAGTTTGAGAAGATGAAGATTTTCGTGATGATTTTGTCTGTTGTTGTTACAGTTAATTTTGAAGGTTCCTGTTTGTCAATAGGCCAGGTGATGATTGTCTGCGTTTCAACTGAAGTGAGAACGCGTTTGGCCACACTGGCGTATGACGTTGATGCAGGAGACGAGGGATTATTTGTTGTATTATACAGACGACGAGCCTCAGGGTAAGAGATGTTCTTTTCAGTTTTTATTTTTTGAATTTCTTTTTCCCTTTTAAAGTGCTGACAGTCCTTGGATGAGGACATGTAGGCTTCACCACAATTGGCACACTTTGGAATTTTAGTGCAGGTGAAGCCCTCATGTGCTTCTTCTGCACACTTAAAACAAATCTGGTGACCTCTACACTGTCCCTTTCCGTGGCCGAACTTTTGACACTTAAAGCAGCGCACGGGGTTGGAAATGTATGCGCTGACTTTAGCTTTGTAGAGACCAATCTTGATGGATTCGGGAACAGTGGGTGTATTGAAATTCAAAAGAAAGGTGTTCAGTTTTACCTGAACACCCTAGCAATAAATCTTTTCACTTTTGTAACACCCTGAGGCTCTAGTTCTAAACAGATTTCATCGTCTGATAATTCCGAGAGGTCTTCGCCTCGGTAACGAATAATCCCTTGACTCGAGTTTAGAGTTCTGTGGGGTGAGCTGGATATTTCTAAATCTACAATTTTCGAAAGTTTAAGTAAATTTGAAGACTGGTGTTTTCTACTACATTCAATAAGGAGGGAACCGGATTTCATTTTAGTGACGTTTTTAACGTCTCCTGCACAGCCTTTAATAACTTTTTCTATGATAAAAGGAGATATTTTTGCCAAAGGTTTAGTTGGGTCTTTGCTAGATAAAACAATAAATTTAGGCCAATTTTCTTCAAAAACCAATTCTTCAAGAGGAAAGTAATTTTTTCTTTTTTTTGACCTTTTTGTGGGCATATTAGGAATCCTGCATTATTGTCCCCGCCGCAACGCGGAGCAGGGACATGAATTGATTGTCCCTCCGTTTTACTTTTGTAAGCTCTCTTAAACCTACCATTCTCATTGGATTTTAACATAATGTTAATATCACTGATACTTTGACAAGTTCGAATTTGAGTACCATATGAATATTTTTGTGGACGGTGTGCACCTTTGACCATGAGTTTATAAACTTTTGAGAAAAAAAAGTATATTTTAGTCCCCTGGAATTCAATGAATCATTCACACACATTTCTTTGTTTGGCCTATTGCTCTCCCAAAAGTCTAGTTTTGTATAGAAATGACTTCGTTTCACTGATTTAATGTTTTTTCTTTTGTACAGGAGATGTGCAGCAGAATCTGTTCAAGAATATGAAATATCAAAAGTTGTTTCTAACGTTTTGAGAATGCCATACACCATTAAACCAAGTATACTACTCGAACAGTTGTCCCACAAAAAGTTGGTAAGAATTATGTTAGAAAAAACTTTAAAATCTTCATCACTTTTATTATTTTTTTACCATCGTTTCAAGTTTAGTTTCAACAAAATCTGCACAAATACCACTTAGTGTAACACATGTTCTGAAAGGACATAAACCTGGCACACAAAAAAAACACAACATGCAGCTCGTTTTTTTAATAAATGATGATGCTCTTTTTCATAAGAAATAAAAACATATAACATACAAAAATCTGTAAATCAATGAAATAAAAGTAACACAACGCCCCACACAGAAAAAAAGTGTCAGATTTTAATTTTTTCTTTAACTACTTCTTATAGTTAGACTTTAGTTTTTTTAGTTTCAAAATCCTCTGATTTCACCATTCAGTCTGCTGTGCTGAGCATTAAGGAACATTTCCAACAACCGTTTATCCCGAAACTGTTTAAAGATGAGCTAATTGATGCAACTTTTAGTGAAATACTGGCATATTGAAAAAATGTGGATATGTCGGTTTCAAAAGAGGAATCAAAAAGTGTTGAGTTAGCCACCAGGAGTCTGAAACAAAACTGTGAAATCAGTTCAGAAGCGGTCGCATAACAGCATCAAGGATGTATGCTGTATGCCATAGCGGCCCTGCACAACCCTCATTAAGGCTATATGCAACCCAGAAAGTACAAAATTTGTATCAGCGGCCACAAATTGGGGATGTTCTCATGAAAAAGACGCTAGAGAAATTTATTGTAAAGCACTAAGGACAATGCATGAAAATCTTGCTGTAGAGGATGCTGGATTTACAACACATCCTGAATATTCATTGTTCGGTGCATCACCAGATGCATTTGTTTTGTGCGATTGTTGTGGACAAGTAGTTCTTGAAATAAAGTGTCCATATTGTATAAGGTCGTCAACATTGGACAATTATACTGAACACAAGTCTTGCCTGGAAGACACTGACCGCAGAAAAAGATTGAAGCGTGTGCACCCTCACTTTTATCAAGTGCAGACTCAGATTAAACTTTGTGAAAGGAGTTTGCAGACTTTGCAGTATGGACCTCAGAAGAATTCCATATAGAGAGATTTGAGTTCAACAGAGACTTGTGGGAAAACATAAGCAGGGCTGCTAACTTCCACAACATGGCAATAATGCCTGAACTTGTGAGCCGCTTTTATTCTTGACTAAATAAACCAGTTTTGACACCAGGTACACCAACTGATAAAACTCATAATAGTCAAAGTAACGGTAGCAGTGATGTTTTCTGCTATTGCAGAACTGCCAACCCAATAAGATGAAAAATAGTATTCGTTTTTCTGACATTTTGGCTCCTTAATAATGCGTCAAAACGATCGTGATCGATAACCACGTGGCTCAAATTCAATAGTATTTACCTTTTATTCAAACGCTACAATGACGATCACGACTGTGACAAAAAGTCCGGAATTGTATTTTTTTACCGCAAAAAACTGAAAATCGTATGTTTTTTATTAAGGCGTATCTTTTAAGCAAAAATCGGAAGCCTTACGCTAAAATAGTAAGGGTTGGCAGCTCTGCTATTGTCAACAAGGAGAAACTGACACAATGGTTGCCTGTGACAACCAGAATTGCAAGTACCAACGGTTTCATCTCCAATGTTTAGGCTTGAGGACGAATAACCTTATACTGAAGGAATTTTTTAAGTTAATACTATTTGGCAATTCACAATATAACACAATACTTTATCATTTTGATGTTCCTTCTTAAATTAACATTTAACCCAATAAATAATATTAATGTACTTTAACTATTTCACCATCCTCTTAATAAACGATTTAAAAACTTTTCTCTACATGTTTTAATTATTACAGAGATACTGGTTAGTGAAATCATAGCTGCTGTATATTGGCACATAATTAAACTGATTCATCGGAATAAAACACGCCTACTTATCTGCTTTTGTCAGCTAAATATGATATAAATATTCATGAAATGCTTACCTTTTGAAACGGACGTGTTGTCTGCGGACGGGGGATTTTGGCCTTTAGATGTAGAATTCATATAAAGTTTAGTGAATAGACTTTCTAGTTTTAAATAGCCTGAATTGTTTTATTGGATCACTTTTACGGATCTAACATGGTGAACTTTTTAATGTGTATTGTGATTTCTAAAAAGTTGCATGTACAGCTTGTTTCGCTACACAATTTTACATTCCGTGAATATTTGTGCGTGTGAATTGGCACGCTACATAACATCTGATGATGGATTTCGCTCCCAATTGCAAATCATCTTATTTGTGCTAATTAACACAAAAAGATTTCACCTTCATTTAAAAGGTCCTTCGTTAACCTAGCTTAGTACCTTAAGCGAGCTTGCAAAGAATAGATGGGCGGCCGTTGAAGTTTTTTAAATTTAAAGTTTCTTAATTTATCATTTAATTATTGTCCACGGCTACAATGAAGGGCAAGAATTTGAATCCTCTTACGTTATCTCCTGGCCAATCTTTGTAGAATTACCACAGTCAGATTATTAAAAACTGCGCTCAAACAAAAGACGGAACATGAAATTATTTCGTAAATTTATAGCTCAGCTTCCTGAGAGAATGGCCTACTTTGTTCGCACTGGACAGCCAACAATCTTTCAGTGGGATTTGTGTCTGCAAGGATGATAGAATCATGCTCCTATTGCCAACAATCTTTCAGTGGCATTTGTGTCTGCAAGGATGATAGAATCATGCTCCTATTGCCAACAATCTTTCAGTGGCACTTGTGTCTGCAAGGATGATAGAATCATGCTCCTATTGCCAACAATCTTTCAGTGGCATTTGTGTCTGCAAGGATGATAGAATCATGCTCCTATTGCCAACAATCTTTCAGTGGCATGTGTGTCTGCAAGGATGATAGAATCATGATCCTATTGCCAACAATCTTTCAGTGGCATTTGTGTCTGCAAGGATGATAGAATTATGCTCCTATTGCCAACAATCTTTCAGTGGCATTTGTGTTTGCAAGGATGACAGAATCATGTTCCTATTGCCAACAATCTTTCAGTGGCATTTGTGTCTGCAAGGATGATAGAATCATGCTCCTATTGCCAACAATCTTTCAGTGGCATTTGTGTCTGCAAGGATGATAGAATCATGCTCCTATTGCAAACAATCTTTCAGTGGCATTTGTGTCTGCAAGGATGATAGAATCATGCTCCTATTGCCAACAATCTTTCAGTGGCATTTGTGTCTGCAAGGATGATAGAATCATTCTCCTATTGCCAACAATCTTTCATTGGCATTTGTGTCTGGAAGGATGATAGAATCATGCTCCTATTGCCAACAATCTTTCATTGGCATTTGTGTCTGCAAGGATGATAGAATCATGCCAACAAGACCCATCAACCACTGCGTCAACAGCTGTTAAATTTCCTACCCTCGAGACTTTTTCACAAAAACGTAATTTAGTCCGAGAATACTCTGCCGTCCAAAGCTTTTTTTGCACTAAACGTTATTCTGTTAAACAACCTACATTTACCCCAAGACCCGTTAGAAACTCGAGTCGTGCATTTAACCGCACACATCATGTAGTTCCTTAACATTTTAGAATGCTTTTTTATTCATATCATAGATTATATTACTAATCCAACAACCAATTTCTGATATAGTATCCTATTGCAAGCGAGTCTATGATTTGATAACAACACGCTTGTCGGCCATAACCTCGGACAAGCTTTAGATATTAACGCATAGTTTTTATACAAAATGTTCATATGGGGAGCATGCAATTCTGATACCAGGTATCCAGAAAAGAGCAATATGTATCATTTATTCCGTTTTCCTAACGCAAAGACAAATCAAGATGCTTGTTGAAGATGGATTAAGGCATGTGGAAGACCAGTGGAAGAACTAAATGTCAACAAAAATACAAAAGATAATTATGTTTGTTCAAAGGTATGCAATTGTTTCAAGATAAATATACATTATTACTTACACAATAACATATTTTCTTAATTAAACATGTAGAATATAGTTGTAAATGAATGTAGCAAACATCAGAAGATTAAACCTCACATTTAGATGAGAAATAATGGTTGAAATATAGCAGTTTTAGATAATAATTTTAGAATTAAGTGTATTTGTTTCTTTACATAATAATAATAATACACGAGTGAAATTTTTTCAGCACTTTGTTAATAGTTGTGCATCAGAAAAACATCATTATCCTTATCCTGATACTGGTGGTCAGGTATTTGAGGCCAGAGTGGGGTAAAAAAGAGAGAAAATATGTAATATTAGAGCAAAATAGCCCCAATCCATCCAGCAGCGAGGCAAAATGTTTACATGAAACACGTACATGTGTTATTGAAGATAATGACAAAAGTACTCAAACAGAAGAAATAGATAAGTCATTTGTGTTTTTCCCAAGAAAGGCATAGCACATTAAAATCAGAAAGTGTATTCACCATATTCATCTGAAAGTCACTATCTGGAAGCACTCTTACCAATGACAGCAGATTTTTTTTACACAATAAATTATTTACACAAAATACTGAACCAGTTAATACCAATATTGCCCTTGCACCTGATAATAATAATAATGTCATTTGTTTAATACTACACGGGCTCTATTTTTGATTAAACAAAAGTTGTCAGTAGCCGTTGCCTTTTCAATTTAAAGGTCTCTTACACAGTGAGGACATTTTATTTCTATGATTCCTGTAGTACCATTTGAGCATATTTTTCCATCAGTTGTAGCACCAAGAAAACTATTAGTCCTCAGTCATCAATATGGTGGACTTTTTGTCTGCATACTTTTCCTAAGCCACTGTTTCGTTAGCCATTCCATAAGTTGTTGCTTCACTGTAGAATTTCTTGGGATCGAACAGGGATTAAATTTTTTTTCTTTTAACAATCCTAGCATATTTGGAAGTTGTAAATCTTATTTTACGCTGAATATACCACTAAGTACTATTAAACTGGCGAACAGTTTATTTTTCTAATTGCATTGCTCCATCAAGGCCGATAGGTATAAACTCATTAAAAGATTTATATGTCCTCTATAACGGTATCACTTACTATAGGCAATTCAGTACTTCCACAAGCTGTAACATGTGCTGATTTGTGTTCTTCATAGTGCTGCAACTGAAATTAAAATTTTTTTTTAAATGTATTTTAAACTGGATTTGCTGGCTTATATATCACCCATAAGGGATTTGGAAGAAGAAAAAATATCACTTATAAATGAAAATCAACAGCTGAAGAAACAATTGTCAAATTTTACTGAAAAGGATTTTAAAACTAAGAGCGCCAGATCACCCATTAAGAAACAAAAACCTGTTGTTCAAAAAAAGCAGTTTATAGCAGAAGCAGAGACTAATGCAAATATAACTAAGATTTTTAAATATTATACTGGATTGACCTATGCAAAATTTCTTAAGTTCGCTAGTTTCCTAATAAAAAAGTTAATCCGGTTCAACAGAAAGAAAAAAGGAAAAAAGTTAAGGCAATGATCATTATTCAGCATTAAACCACAAATGTTAGCGTAATATTCAAATGTGTAATACATATCATGTACGTAAAATTGGGATATTTGTCATACTGGCTTCATAGAGATACTATTATACAGAATATGCCGCAACTGTACAAGAATGAGTTTCCAACATGCCTGACAATAATTGACCGCACAGAAATTAAAGCAGAAAAGCCATCATCACTAAAATCCCCGAGTCAGTGCTTCTCAGACTAGAAATCTTCCACAATTTTGAAATCCTTGGTGGTTACTGATTATAGACGGTCTGTTATGTTTGTGTTCCATTTATTTTCTGGGTCTATATCAGATAATGAAAGGGGTTTTTAAACATTACTTAAACAACTTAAAGATCTCGGCTATATACTAGATAATGATGGAATAATGAATAATGGCAGACAGGGGTTTTCGAATAGAAAAAGAGCTTGGTGAATTATATCTGAAGACTTAATATCCAACCATTCGTCTCAACTGCAACTCGGATGTCTTCGGGTGACACGACACGAAGTTATTTCGACTGTAATTATTACGTACCTTGCTACACGTGTACAATGGCACGATTCCGCAATCGTTCGGAATGGTACAATTCCGGATTCGTTCCGAGATATAGAATCCGTATATCATTTCCTGGGAGTACATTATTGTAAACACCAACAGAGTTATTATTGAATTGAGTAAGTTATCAAGTGTATCAATACAATTTACCGACGAAGCACAATGTGCAGTGGCAAGACTATAACGGCCAATCTGAAACAGTGCTTGTCGTGCCGGTGGCAGTGGAAGTGCATCAAAACTCACCAAACATTCATAAATCATTGTCATTTAATAGCACGTTTATAATTTATTTGATTATGAAAGTTAAAAAGACTTTTCAAGCGGTACTTAGATCAAACTTGTTGAACTTTAAATACATTTGCATTATCTCTGCATTGTTAAATGCACTAAACAGCTTTAATGAATTATCTAACTGTTAAAATTGTTTGTAAAATTATGACGTGTTAAAAATCAGAGACTGTAATTGGAATACAATTATTGGTATTTAAATTCATGTGATAGACATGCATTTCATTGGAGGTGGTGATAATAATTGACCGCCCCACATTGCCCAGGTGTGTCGATACAGGGCGTTAGACACCAACACTCACTCGGTGTCATAGCCATGATAGCCTGAATTGCAATTTCCAGAAATTTTCCCATATACTCCACTATAAAATTTCCAAATTCTTCATAGACTTACTGGATTTTAGATAGACTTTGGCTATATATAGGTCTTCAATCAATTACGCAACTAGTTATGTTCAACTAGTTGTGTTTTAAATATAAATGGGATGTGGAATAAATGTACACGACACTGTCAACCTTTGTTGTTACAAATCAATGTTGCATTTTGATGAAATGTTTAATTATATCTTAATGTCCACTAGTTATCATACTGATTATAAATCGTTTTATGGTTCCATCAGGATACATTGATGGAGTAAATTTTACTTTATAATTGTCGGAAATCATCACCTGCCTTACATGTACATGTGTAAACAGTCGAAACCACCCAGAAAAAGGCATCCTTAAGCTTGAGACCACAGATAAATGCACACTAGTGTACATGTATGTGACCATACATGTACATTTATTTAAATATCATATTGTATATTAATTAGATATCAAAAGCTAATTACATACATGTATTTTGTTCTGTATTTTTAGTTTAAAATGGATAAGACAGTTGAGATGGAATCAGACTTATCTGAATCTGAAAATGAAGAATCTTTACCAACTATGGAAGATCTCAAAAAGTGGAAGGTCAAGAAACTTAAAGCATGGCTTGAAGGCAAAGGCCTAAAGAGAAGTGGAAATAAAAACGTATTAATGAAACGTGTATACCGTGCTTATCAGAATCTTTATGATTCTGATTTAAGTCTGAGTGGCAATGACTCTGAAATAGATATTGAAAAAATGCATACACATTTTTCTACAATTGAAAGTTCACTATCCTGGACATCTGTTTCCAATGACAATTTGCCGGATATAAAAGACAAAAGACATTGAAAACTACTACTTGTACCAAAATCACCCAACATCTGGCAAACGAGCAAAATTTAAAAGACATCTCAAGAAAGCCAAAAAGTTATGCGCAGAAAACTATTTAAGTGAATTATTATTCAAATAATTAAAAACAGAAATGAAAAAAAAAACCACACACACAATAAATTCAAAAAATATTTGACCTCGCATGCCATGGCGTACATCTCGTATTTGTCTTCGAAAAAAGTTTAAAGCGGAAAAAGCGAGAAACACGAATAACGTGAAGGCGAAATCGTAACATTATTTCACTTCGCCCTTTCGCGTTAGCATTGTATGTATGTTTTAAGTTTGTTTAACACTATTTTCAATAATTATATTAGTTAATATATAATATGACGGAAGACTTGGAGTACCCAGCGAAACAGCAAACCTTCGACAGGAAAACTGGTTCTCTTTGCAAACTTATAGGGATGAGTCGAGCACATCATCTCGCTGTAAGGATCGAACAGACAACTTGGTGATCAATAATAGGTTACTGCTACCTTAACCTCCGAGGTCGAGGTTTTTTTCATTGTAAACGCTTAAATAGATCATTTGTCGTGGTTTGATCAGTTTTTTTTTCTTTGCCACAGTTCTTATGAATTCCGGTGTATAATACTGAATAAGATTTACGACAAAAGCGAAAACATCTATTTATATATTTTATTACGGTAACTACCCCATAGTGTCACAAAATTAAATAAAAAATAATTTTTTGTGCCACAGTTCCTAAGAATTCTGCTGTGTAAAATTTACGACAAAAGCAAAAACATCTATTTATATATTTTATTCACTATCTCATTGTGTCACATGAATTTACACAGAATTAAATCTCAAATAAAGAATAAACTACTGTGCCACAATTCCTAAGAATTCCGGTGTATAATACTGAATAAGATTTACGACAAAAGCGAAAACATCTATTTATATATTGTATTCACTATCTCATTGTGTCACATGAATTTACACAGAAATCTCAAATAAAGATTAAACTACTAATCGCGTTTATATATCGATTCTTATGAGTTTAATATGCGAACATGTAAGCGTAGTACGAAAATCAATTCTGCTTTCGCATTTTAGCCGTCGCAATTTGTTTTTTTTACGATGTCTGTTAAAGTCATTCCACAGTTAATGATATATAAGTATAAATGGTTTCCTTTAAATTCGAAAGTACTTGAAATTAGTTACTAGGTTTAACAGAGCTGTCCAGCGCGTCCTCAGCTGGCGGACATGGGATGTCCTCTCGTTTTTTTCGTTTTTGGTTTTTTTTTTTTGGGGGGGGGGGGGGGGTGGTTCAGGTCATATTAAAATTGCCGCGAACCATAGTGACATGTTTAGAGAGTGTCGCGCTCCTTGCACGAAAAAAGTAAATCTTACGCCCCAACCCATACCCCCATATTTTTTAAGTTGAATTCAAAATTGCTAGTTCATTAACTATTGATCACATGGTCTGTAAACACTGAGGTTGCGGGTTCGAATCTCACTGCGGGCAGGGTGTACTCGACTTAATTGAAAGGGAGTCAGTTTTCCTACTGGAGGTCGGGGGTTTTATCCGGGTACTCCGGCTTCCTCCTCGAATAAAAACTGGACGCCATGATATAGATGAAAAATTGCTGAAAGTATATTACACAATATTTAAAGAAGCAAAAAAATCTAATTTATTTATATTTAACTTATTCTCGTCATGAATAAAGCTGAAATACTCTCGCTAAAAGAAAAGCAAAAAATCAATCAATACAATAAGTTATTGTTTAAATTGAATGACACTCTTTTAAAGGGCAAGTTTTGAAAAGGTTCTGTTTCATCGATATGCAAATGTAATGACAATGTTAAGACCTTAAGAATTAAAGACGTTTGGTTTAAAAAAATTGCTATTTTGTACTGAAACACGTGTGTATCTGTAACACATTTTTACGCTTAACTTCAGTATTCGCAGACAACTCTCCCCCCAGCTTTATTGGCCTAGATGGCTGATTGGTTAGTCATCTACTAGTTATCACATGCCTGTCAACAGGTTGCGGATTTTCGAACGACTGCAGATAGGGTGCGCCCGACTCCACACTTAAACGGTTAACCTGTACTCCGGCTTCCTCCCAATAAAAAATGGACGCCACGAAACAAATGGAACAATCCAGCGTAATTGTATGTATACTTTTTAAACAACTTTTATTGCCTGTCAAATAAAACTTTCAACAAGAATCGCTGTATATTTTACAATACAACTTTTTGTTTAGTAAACAATGCGTTTTAATTGACAATGATTGTTTAATTAACACTTCAACAATTGTTATACACAACAGTTTTATAATTGTATTTAAATGTTGTAGACTAATAAAAAACACGCAGGCAAACATTAACTAATAATGATGTCAAAAAGAGGCAACGTTCTTTCCTAAATGTGAAATAAATCTGTTAATGATTGGGGGAGTCGTGTCGGCTTAATATATGACAAAAAATATACATGTAACAGGTCGCAAAAAAATAGGCCGAAATCACGAGTCGCGGGAATAAAAATTGAGAATCAATAATACATTACGAAAAAAACCATTTACCTCGTTTTTTACGGTTTACAAAACTCGCAGATATGTCCTGCTTTAAAGAAATTTGCTTAATTATATAATATAAAGAAAAATTTTTTTCTTTAAATATGTTTATTTATTCATTTAGAACGAGACATTGTATTAACAATTCTTTTAAACGCATGTTTCTATTTTATGATAAAAATGGTATAATAAATGCATATATTATATATACCAATGACGCAGAATCCGTTTTATCTTTAAATTATTAATTTATACGAATCCGTCAATAAACTGACCGATTTATGTATATAATTAAATGAGGGATTCTGGATCGCACTGATTGGACTGATCGCTGACGGTTACCAAGGTAATGACGGATTCATAATTTTGGACGATGTAGTCATCATCAATCAGTCAGCGATCCGTCCGCGTTCCAAAATCCGTCAGCAATCAGTTATCAATCAGTCAAAGTGTTGCGTTTACGGGTGCAAGTACTGTATAAAAATTTAGTGAAAATAACCAAGGAATTTTTGTTTCTGATGGTGCCGGCAGGCGAGACATACTTTAGTGTTAACTCTTGTTTATTGATCAATGATGTGCGTTTCTGTCAGCTTCAACAAATTGAGATATTTTTTCTTGTGTCTACAACATTTGAATAAATGTATACAACACAATTCCATCAACCAACAGTAATTACAAAATCCTCAATGGAAGACAGTGAGCAGCCTCTTGTTTTGATAACTTTGGTTTTTAAGTACATTGAATGTCGCTCTTGATCATTTTTGCCTAGCACGACTTAGGTATGGCTTTACTGACAATGGCGTTAACAATCTTGGGTAAGGTTTTATGAGCACCTGAATATCTCAAGAACTATAAGTCCAAGGTAGATGAAAATTGGTATGCATATGCTCCAGTAGTCATGGTAGTAGTTACAGTACACACAGAGACATCTTCTCATCTTTCAACACTGTTAACTTTGTGTGGATTTTCTATAAATGTAACCAAGAGTAAAATAATTATATCCTTCAAGTTTATGTTAATGCAGAGTAATGTTATGTAGTAGCACAACTAACTTTGTAGTTACCGCCATTTAGGATGCTATGGAGGGGGTGACTAATGAGAGATTAGTCGAAAAGTGTATGGACAATATTTGTTCACAAAAACCTCATTAAAAAAATTTTCATGAAGATTTTATCAGGTTACGTTGTTATAATACCCATCAATACCGTTAACTACAAAAACGTTTTAGAAAGAAGTTTTGATGTTAAATGTACAGAATAGAATAAAAATTGAGGAATTTCAAAATAAAACTAGAGGCTCCCAGGAGCCTGTAATCGCACCTGGAATTCAAATGACTTAAACTATATTTATATTTTTGAAATTAACAGTTTCCGTCTAGTTGTTATTGCTTTTAAGTTACTGTGCAAAAACTAAACATTTCTTCAAAAATTTTAGTTAAATACAATAACTCCTATAAGGAGACAATTTCTGAAAATTAAATGGTTTGTAGGCATTGTTATGTAGAGTACTTTAGAAATTTACAGTTTTACTCTACTAGTAGGTGTGTTATAGACTAATTTATAATTCCAAAACTGTTCATTTGCCCAAATTCATAATGAAAGGGCAATAACTCCTATAAAGAGTCATCTTGCAATTTTTGGACTAAGCCATCATTTGTAGGGCTTCTATTGCTGATCATTTGAGCAATTTACAGTTTCAATCTAGCTGCAATAGTTTTCAAGTTACAGGACAAAATGGAAAATTTCACAACAAAATTGTCATTTAAGGGCAATAACCCCTATAAGGAGTCATGTGACAATTTCAGACCAATTAAGTGAATTGTAGGGCTTTTGATGCTGATCATTTTTGCAATTTATAATTTCACTCTAGCTGTTATGGTTTTTAAGTTACAGGACACAAACGGAAAATTTCATAAAAAATTGCAATTTAAGGGCAATAACTTATTGAAGGAGTTGTCTGACAATTTCAGACCAATCAAGTGAATTGTAGGGCTTTTATTGCTGATCATTTGTGCAATTTACAGTTTCAATCTAGCTGCTATAGTTTTCAAGTTACAGGACAAAAACTGTGGTGGGCGGTATTACCGGTATATTGCGATTCGGGTCATTGGCGATACGCCGTATCGGTACGGGATCTGAATACCTGTATGCTCGGTGAAATTCGTAAGACTCCGTACATCCTACAAGAAGTTGAATTTTACTTTCTTTACGTAAAATTACCTGTGTATTCTTGCTTTTTAAATGCCTATTAATATAACTTTAATGCATGCAAAATTGCACTGCGATGTACTCAGTCCCGGAATAGTACGGTAATACCACTAATAACAAAAGCAATGCAAAATGGAGGACAGTCTTGACACCTCGGGAAGAAATTGTAAAAAATTTAAAAGGAAAAGCTCCAGTGTGGAAGCATTTCGGACTTATTAAGTCAAAAGCCACTCCATCTTCGCTAGCCAAGGGTTACGATCCTATACTCTTATCTTCACGAAGATAAGAGTATCGGATCGTAACCCTAGGCTAGCGAAGACGAAGCCACTCCAGACTATACTGAAAAATGTCGCTGGTTGTTTCACGTGCAAAATGACCATCAAATGTTCGGGCGGAACAACAAACTTGACAACACATTAACGTAGTCTCGTAGACATCATCAATTATTCTTGCCTGTTACAAATACTAGTAAAAAGAAGGAATGCCGACTCTCTGTTGAGGAACCTGGTTTACTTAAAATGCATGTATAAGAAATTTCCGATATATCGCGATACGGCAGGCGAGTATCGCGATACGCTTTGCTCGGCGGGCGATACCCCTCTCTAAAAATTGCCATTTGAGGGCAATAACTCCTATAAGGAGTCATCTTACAATTACAGACTAATACAGTGAATTGTAGGGCTTGTATTGCTGATCATTTTTGCAAATTACAGTTTTACCCCAGCTGTTATAGTTTTAAAGTAACAGGACAAAAACGGAAAATTTTTTCCAGTGGCAATCAAAATTGTTTTCCCTGTGACCCATCCCACCCGTTGAAGTATTGCTTGTTAACTTGTTCCCGTCCTGAATATAGCTGAAATACTGGACGTAAAGCAGATATCCAATCAATCAATCAATCAACCAAAAATTTTGTAACAAATCGTCAATAAAGGGAAATAACTCCTACAAGAAGCCAATACACAACTTCACACTAATAGCAACTATTGTAGACCTTAATGTGCTGATGAATTTGAAGTAACGTTTTCTCTATAGCTATTATAATTTTGAGATAATGATCAAAAACCTGTGTTTACCCCCATATTCTATTTTTAGTAACAGCGGCCATATTTGTCTGTTGATCAACACCCTGGGTACAAACGTGAAACTAGGAACAAAATTGGCCCAGTGGTTTCAGATATTTTTGAAAAAGTTTACGACGGACGACAGAAGCCAAGTGATGGCAAAAGCTCACATGGACCTCGGTCCATGTGAGCTAAAAACTGAAATATAAATACACAAGTATTTTGTAAACAAGGCAAAACAATAGGTGGTAACCAAATGTCAGTGATTTTGCCTTTTTAAAATGCCCATTCCTGATATCAGTTCTGGAAATCTCAAATCCCGAAACGTTAACGAATTTGGTAACAGTTTCCGAATTCTTAAACACCTTGGGGAAAATTATGAATTAGCTTATAAAATGTACCCAGATGATTAAAATGAAAGCAGTGGTCAGATAATTTATAAAGATATGTTTTTCTTGAACTTTCAGATACCCTACTTAGGTGTATTAAGGTTTATCTACCATTAACGATTATGGAAATGTAGGAAATGGGAAGTTATTGAATTCGGTAACTACCTGTATTACATTGTAAATGAAATTTGACAAAATGTACATCTTCATATATTTATTTGAGAGATGATGAAACTACAAACAGATATCATCTCCATCTATTTTCCTATTAAGATGATCAGCTATTGAATGCAAGTCCACACTTGGTTTGTATTCAACCAGATAAACACATTTGAGCTTTGGTCCACCACAACAATTGGCCCGTCCACGATCATCTGTCCGGTAAAAAACACATCACGAACTACTAAATGATGTACAAGACTCTGCACCGAGATATCATTGCAAATAACCCTTCCAATGGTGATTCCATTGCCATCCTTCACAAAAAACAGCCCATCTATCCCATCTGTTTTCTGGCTCTGGAATACATGTCAAATTATTTTCGATTCCTTCTGGTGGTCTACTGCGGAAATGAATTTGTCTCAACCATTGCAAGTTATTCATTTTTTATCTGCAGCAGTATGAAATCTCAAGGACTGTTTTAAATTACACGTTTTATATTAAGGAATGATATGGAGTGAATGTGCATGTGACAACATCTTATCAGTTCGGGAGGGGGGTGGGGTTGGGTAATTTTTGAAGTAGTATTTGTTGGGGGTCGTCTTTTTTGCAGTAATTCTCTGTACTGGAATAATTTTAGGGGTAATGAAAAAAAATTTAGGGAACTAAATGGGGGAGGGGTCATTCTTAAACTTTATGTCCACGAAAAAAATCACACAACCCCAATTGATGAAGAATTACTGTTCCATAACGGAATGTTCACAATTTGCTATTGTAGGCCAGACATACTAATGACAAGGTCCTCATATGGGGAAAGTAAGGGCGACTCGAAGAATAAAGTAGTATACGTGATACTTTTTCAAGCCCCCCAAAATAGGGTAGGTTGGTAATTATTTAAAATTCCCAAATTAAATGCATGTACGTACATCCTCTAGAACTTTTGTACGAGTGGATTGCTCCATATTTCTACGTAGGTAAAACTTCCAATTGTACGTGGCATCTTGTCAGGACCTCAATTTCACTTGCCTGAAAAGTCAAACAAAATTATTCCTTAATATTATATATGAGCAATTGACAACAGTACTATACAATTGTGTGATACTTTTAATTTTTCAAGGATAATATAGAAGGGGCATGATACAGAGTAATTAACCCAATGTACAGGTATATAGTATTATGTCCCTGATTTTTCTAATTTTGTTTAAATTGATGTGCATTATTTTGTTTAAAAAAATTAAAATTATAATATTATTCTTTTTCTTTTATATTACTCTTATTAGTTGATATTGTTTGTTTGTTTGAATGGTGTTTTAACGCCACTTTCAGCAATTTCATGGCGTCCAGTTTTTATTGGGGGAGGAAGCCGGAGTACCCGGAGAGAACCCCCGACCTGCGGTAGTATTAGTTGATATTAAACATTATATTATACAAATATATCATGGTGGTGATTGAGGTCAAACCATCATTTTATTAGACCAAAAATAATAATTATTAAAATCAACTTCTCAAAAACAATATTGACCTACTACTTATTTAAAGGCTTACATACCTTTCATGGTATCTCAATCTTATTCCCATTGCCACAACCAATTTCTACAGATGTTGATACTAATGCATCAGAGTTGAAGTTTAAGTTAGAGGAAATTTATAATACTGTTAGGGAAAATCTTAGACAATCTGCTGTTAAGCAGAAAAAAGATTATGATGTAAAGTTAAATGAATATTGTTTTGAAAGGGGTTCATTAGTTTATAAATATAATAATTTCTTTAAGAAATTAGGTCAGAGATGGTCGGGTCCTTTGATAGTGATGGAAAAGTCCAGTTTTGTACAAAATCAGAAACCGATTTAAAGATGAAATAGTCCACCATGACCGTTTGAAACCATATAAATCAGATGATTTACCTGCTTGGGTAAAAACTTTTTAAAAATCCTTATCAGTTAAAATTCACAGTCAAAAGCATGCAGTCAGCTGCCATGACTCACTGACATTTTTTTTTAAAGAGAAATATTTATAAATTTTTGGTAGCCAGATAACCATGTCTGACCTTGTTCTATGCAACTGGGAAAACTGTCTGTTCGAAGGCCCACCAAATGCCATTATAAAGCCCAATGTATGAACTCTTTGAAGAGGCATGTCAGGACATATGGGAAGCATAAGAAAATCCATGACCCTAAGGAAACCCCAGAAAAGTACCTGATCGTGTCTAAGACCCCATATAATGTAACATGGAGATCAGATCCAAATGACTTTACAGATCTTTGTATCCTTGAAGAGATAAATTATTTAGCGTAGCCCTTCGAAGAGGTGATAGAAGAAATCATAGTTGAAGTGGTAGAGAAAGAGGTACAGACGGAGGATAACTTGAAGCAAATTAAGGAGGAGTTGGAGGAGGAACGAAGAAAGAGGAGAGAAGATCAGCAGAAGTTTGGGGATTACGTTATGAGATTAGAGAAGAAGATTAAAATTAGGGATGAGTTAATAAGTACACTGAGGGAAGAAATAAAGAGTAAAGAACCAATGGTGGAGGGATTCGAAGAGATGTGGAGGAGGTGCACTGAGGAGGACGAGGAAAGGCCAAGAAATAAGATGAAAAGCGTAGTACGGAAATTGTTTTAGAACTAATGTGAACACTTGAAATTTGAGAACTGTTATCTGATTATGTTGTTCTTCGTGCTATTGTTATTTATGATATTATTATTACTATTATTGTACATGTATTTTGAATTGATTGAAATGTGTATTATAGTGGTGCTCAAGAGTTTTTTTTTAAATTTATATTATTTATAAAATTTGTGTACGCTGTGCTGCTTTGTAGGGATGAATTTTCCAGCACAGTTACTCATAAGTATAATATTGAAGATTTGAGCATCCTAATCCTATGAGATTGAATTTTTTGTTGACGAGTGCAATTTTGATTTTTATTTTTACGAAATTTCGAGGACGAAATTTATTATTGTAGGGGAGCAATGTTGTAGAAATGAAACTTTGCTGTTCTTAGAAAGAATTCTTATCTTAAACTTTCTTCTGATGAATAATTGTTTCTTAAGTTCTTTTAAAAGGCTCCTTAATGCTGTAATTGATATAAAATCTTAAATGATTACTTGATTCTGCAAGTTAAATGAGTACGTTTTTCTATTAAAGTTATCCTTCTTTGTTTATGAAAGTTATTTTGAACACGGAAGTTATTTATTTACACGTGCGCTCATCAATAGTATTTATAGATCGTTGTATTTTGTAAATGTAAATGCTTTACGGAATGTCAGTGAATCTCATCATTAGAAACTACGCGAATTTCTATGTTTTGGCGCCAATTAACACGTTACGTGACGACGTTCTTGTTTTGGTAACGTTCGGAGTTGGTTTTGAACTTTGGATTTTGTCCAGTGCAGACGCATTTTTAACGCTCTTGGTAATTGTTACTTAAACTTGAAGATTTCTTTGGTAATTTCACATTATTTTATTAGAAATTGATAAGTAATATTTAATTACATTTAATTTAATAATATAACTGAATATTTCGTCTTGGAACGGCGAATGCTGTGACGGATTCTTCAGTATTTAGGAAAACACCAAGTTATTTTGAGCTATTTTGGGATTTGAAATATAATTTATAAATTGTTGATTATTGTTTCACTGGCATTCAAGATTTTGACTGTGATATTTGTTGAATTGGAATATTTTTGCTGTCTTGAAAATATAAATTCGTCCCGCATAATAAAGATTACTTTACACGAAATTCTTTTATTTGCATAGTTCAAGCCAAACCATTCCGCTCGGATAAACACAATTACCGCAACAGTACGTAACCCTTCTGTTCTCATCTTTCTCCACATATGATATGTCCCTCTTGACCCCTCTCTTTCTTCTCATCCCACCGGTTTTTGTTTCTAGAGCTTCATAATGATTCAAATTGTCCATTATCTACAAGTATTTTTAAAGCAATCAATACATATTTTTAAATGTAAAACCTAATAAAAAGAAAACTAACACTGTTAATACGTGTAAATTTAATATTTTTAATCTCCCTTGAAAGGCCTCGGTATTTTGAAACCCGCATGTGGAGCTCCAGGACAGCCCGAGCCACAAACTGAAGAGTACATTAAGAATACAGTATATTTCAGCTACAACTGGGAAATTAAATATCCCTTGGAACATGAAATTTTTATAAGATTTGATGGTATAGTGGGTTGCAAAATGACTGGAAATGAAATTTGTACCCTTTAGGTGCCCCGGAAATAAATATTAATGTATTTCGAGATTACCAAAAACTTTGTTTTGACCTTATTGACATTAAATTTGTGTTCCAACCATGTTTCTAGAATAAAGATGATGTTGATGGATTTTAATTTTACCGGGAAAGAAACCTTGAAATTGTCTGCTCTTCCTACCATGCCATGTTTGTATGAAAATGCCGAAATCCATGTTACTTGCTTATTTCCGAATTCGTTAACTTGATTCAGAAACTGTTACCAATTTCGTTAACGTTTCCGAATTTGGAGATTTCCAGAATTGATATGTATTTTTATACCCCCCGGAAACTTGTTTGGGGGAGGGGTATATAGGAATCGCCCTATCAGTCTGTCCCCATCCCTTGTAAATGCGACTCCTCCTAAACCGCTTGATGAAATTTAATTAAACATCATCAAGGAAACTTTATAAATGTAGATGTGCATGAATTATTTTTATGGACCTCTGATATCATTAAGGGGAGATAATTGGACTTGAACGCGAGGAGGGGGTATCGCTTTGTGAACGTCCTCCCAGTCCACACTTGTTCTTTTTGGAGTCATTTGTTTTGTTTTGTTTTTAATACATTTATGTATTTATTATCCAAAAATGTTTTGTCATTCTATTTCTTGTTTTGTCAAAATTGATAAAAACTCGCAGTAACATCACTGAAAAGGGTAACATCAATTACAACTTTGTAACATCGCTGACTTTAACATCTATAAAGACGAAATGGTTAACATTTTAATAGTTGAAACTTTGTATCTTTATTCAATATCAACATTGATTTAAAAGGATTGCCAGTTTTCCTACCGCAGGTCGGGGGTTTTCTCCGGGTAATCCGGCTTCCTCCCCCAATAAAAACTGGACGCCATGAAATAGGTGAAAAATTGCTGAAAGTGGCGTTAAAACACCATTCAAACAATAAATATCAACATTTTATGCAAGACAATAAAGATATTATGACAGCTAAGTTTTGACAATTTCTTTATTTAACAGTAACAGCAATGACAATGCATGTAACATCACTGACATAATCATTCATATGTGATATCTTTCAGAAAAACTGGAACATTTTATTGCAAAAGTCACAGCAAAAAGCATAGCTATTAAAACAGTTTTGTAATTAAGTGCTAATATTTGGAAAATGCCTTTTAATTTGATGTTCTCCTTTTAACTGTGATGATTAACAATTTACATAATTTGAAAGTATTTGTGTGCTACCTACATTAGAACTGCACCATTAAAATTTATTAAGTACAATAAAACATAAAGCCTGGAACTTTGGAGTTAAATTTCAATAATATATCTTATTAGTACCACTTATATATTTTACTGGAGCAATCTTTAATTTCCAAATAAAAATAACCACAAAAATCAATCAAAGAACCAATAACAAATCCAAACTTAACATAATCAAGTAACTGGATTTTTTAAGAACGAACACAAATTTGGTCACTTTAGTTCTCTTTCAGATAGTCAAGTATTTTCCCCCAAATAGCTTCAACGATGGAGTAATTTCTTCCAATTTTTATTGGCTCGGTGATGATTGTTAGGACACACTCCATTTTGTATTAACATTCATCAACGAGTGTCCGTAGCCAGAAAAAACGGGCTGTTTGTTGTGCCACTTCCCACTCTGTGCATGCGTCTTACATATACATCTGTATCCTCTGAATAAATTACTAATCCTAGGTATGGCGTATTGTCATACAAAACTACCTATTGTCCAATTAACTGATAAGGGGTGCATCTGATTTCAAATGATTGATCAGTTCGATTTTTCTGGTTTTGACTCAATCCTTGTTCATTGTTTTAAATATTTTCCTCTATATTATCTGTTGCCATTTCGTTGTATTCACTTGTTATGTGTGATGCCATTTCATTGCTTTCACTTGTTATGTTAGTTGCTATTTTATTGTTTTTACTTGACGCCTTTGTTGCCATTTCATAGTTTTCAAATTCATGTTGATGCTCATTTGCTTTCAACAGTTTCATCTACAGGTAGCACTGGAACAAATTGTTAGGCAACCAGAGATCTCTTGTCATATCTGATCTTGTGCTAGTCAACAACTCTGTTTTCAGAGACATTTACTCGGGGATGAATAATTCTGTGTAAATCTTTCCTTACGTTAACATTTCCTAATTTGGGTAAATAGAAAAGATCTTTTGTTGGAGTACAGATGATCGGGAAAATATCTGCTATATGGCCATATAAGTGTGTGTTTTCGTATCTTCATGACCTCCCTTTCGTAAATTGTGGTTTTGTCATTCAGACGGTCGGTACCATGTTTATATTCATCGGAGAACATCGCAAACCTTCTTAATATCAAATTTTGGTGGTCATCTAATCCATTCTTTAGATAGTTTTCTTGAAGATTGATTGATTAATGGTGCTTAACGCCAGATATTTAGCAATATATCAGCTATATTCAGGCGATGAACATTAAATGATGAATGAAAATGGGATAGGACACACGGAAAAATAGGGGTAACGGATTTTAGATTGCCACTGGCAAATGGGAGGATGGATAGGGTCGGGCAATTTAGCCTCCTGTAGCGGGATCGAAATCCCTGCTCATAGCGAATACTACAGCAGCGTTCTTTAACGTGCGAGGAACGTGGCATTTTCCCAACACTGTGCACTAATATGGTTTGCGGTCAGGTTTTCCGTATTATGGCCTGACAACCCCAGCTGGCCAGGGGTACCCCATTCAACCACCTGGGGCACACATCCCAGTCCGTTTTTAGGCAAACCGACCTGACACGCCGGTCAGGGTACTGGGCGCTATTTAGTCGCCTTTTACGACAAGCTAGCGCGACTGCGGTCTATTCTTTTAGCCACCCGGATCCCCACACGGGGCTTTTCTTGAAGATAATATTCCTCACATAAGGTTTGCTCCATTATAATTCTAGCCCGAATTTTAGTCGCATACCTATAATTTCCAAAGGCAAGCACACTTCCACTATAAGAAAGATACATTGATCTATCATGTGGTGAACACCAGTGTGCAGAGTGATTTGAGATTTTGAGGCACCAAAATGCATACTCTGAATTTCTGTTGACATCTTTCTTAAATAATTTCCGGCAAAGTCTACATGTATAAATACTTCATTTTCATTTAGGCTTTATTTCAGTTCTGTGTAGTACTTCATTTAACCATCTCTTCATCAAAACTTTTCAAGTAACTGCAGTAGTTTTCCTTGCTGTTTTTCTTTCACTTTAAGGTTATTTCTCTTTTCTCACATTTTACTGACCAAGTTTCTCGTTCATTCAGTCCATTCCACATTTTTCGTCTTGTCACGCTTTTTCTTCACAAGGCGTCAACCTCATGCAATTTGTATCTTCAACATCATATTAAAATAGAGCTTGACAAAGCTCCGGTTCAATTTAAGGTCGTCGTACTACAACTGGACAAATTCAAACGTGACGGAACATCTAAAAAGAATTCAATACGTGTTAAATTCTTCCTAAATGGTTATTTGTGCATGTTGAAAAGTAAAAAAAAAATTGTTAATTTGTTTCCGGTTTCCAAAGCAAACATGGCGTCCACTCGTACTTTAAAACTCCCTGATAAATTCACCGATTGTATAATATCCGAAAATATTTACATTTTTGACAAACCGGAGGGTGCAAATTTGGAAATGTTTTATTTAGTCCAGGTCAAACATTGCCAGGCCACTTGAAATCAGTACTCGTCAATTATTTTTGAGAGGCAAACACTAATATTCAAGCTCGGAAATCGTGTGATGTGGTGAAAATTAACTTTGACATCGATTCTGATAAAAATAACTTGGTAAAAGTAAATCTGTACCACACAGGATCAGTGTCTCGGACCATTTCTTTCGTCTTTTAAAGAGGAATGGGGTGACCTAGAAATTACTTATTATAAAGAAACAGAGTTGAAAACGACAACATATTAAGATCGGAAGAAAACCATTTGACATCTGTGATAGTCACAATGAAAACAACATTTCAAACCTATGACAAAATAAACTAAGGTCCAAAAGACGTTGACCAGATGTTTTTCAACTGTGAAAAAACTCTACTAATTCTAAGGCTATGATGATCTAGAATAGTTATTTATTGGTAATTTTTATTACAGATACCAGAGAATTTTTCACAAAGAAACAGTAGGTGTTCAGTGTATTTATTGAAGACGGAAAAGCAGTATAATTACACACCGAACTTCTATTCACAATCTTTGAAATGCGACTTGAGAATAAGGTTCTAGTACAACACAAAGTTGTGCTAGAATCATGAGATTCTTGTTATCTTTCCTTTCATCAGTTCTAGCACCTATTCCACCAACTCCAACTAAGGAAATTGCAGAGAAGCAGATTTCCAGATTTCGTGTCAGTGGAAGTAGTGCAGGACAAAACAATAGATTGAATTGAGTGTTTGAACTAATTGATACTTGCAATTCAATAAAAAATTGTACAAAATGAGATAAAGGCAATTGTGTCACACCAATTAATATTTATTTTGTACTTTTAATAACTATTGTTAATCTCGTGTCTGTTGATAAACATGCTTATAAATGATATAACATATAATAATGATTGTTAACCTTGTGTCTGTTTTTAAACATGATTATCAATGATTGAACAACATTGCGAGGGGATAGTGTAACGCCGTCCCATTTTCTTTTGTTCGCTAGTGAGTCAACATTGTTTAAAGGATTTAAGCAAAACTAGGCAAGTAATAAGTACTAACAAAGTCTCAAAACCTATTAATTTTCAAGGTACTACATCAAAGGTCACAAGTGGACCATACATTTAGGTGATATTTAGTGCTGATAAACGCTAAAGATCAAAAAGCAGATTTATTGTCAAGGTCAGGTTTCCAAGTTCAAGGCAACCTACAGCGGATGGGCACGAACTGTATAAACAACAAGTTGAGAAATAAAACTAGGACAGTTGAAACGCGATATAGACTACTATTTACTAGGTATCTTCCCTGCGAATTGCAACAATTACAACAAATTCGTCAAGACGTCATAGATCGATATGTAACATTAACAACATTTATCGAGCTTCATCTCGTTTCTTCAGGGAATGCAAAGAACAGGAAGAGACTAAACATATTCTAATGGCACAATCTTTAAAGATCTAGTTGATAGTGTTATTAATAATATAGATCGACAAATTATACTTGCCATGTTTGCAAGGGATGAAAAACCCGACAAGTTTTGAGACGTGTTTACAGCTATCATCTTCGGCGATCGAGAAACAAGACGGTACGTCAGCTTCAGTGATCGAGAAATAAAACAGTGCAGCTCTTCATGCAGACCTAGAACGACCAAGCCCACGTAAGTAGAAGAAGCTAAATCAAAGGTAAAAACTCTCCATGGAGCAATTCAAGCTAGCAATGACTTAAAATTCATACGAACGACTCGGCAGTGACAATAAAACGTTTGATCCAAACAATAACATTACCCTTGGTAAAACGGTTGCAGAATTTCATCAGCCTATTCACAACAAAAACAGGAACGGTTCCAGTCAACACCGATTAACATACCGGATTGAAAGATAAGATAGTTAATCCAGATAAGATAATTAATACAATTCCAAACACACACACTAATAATAATGTTGGAAATGATAATCATGGAAACACGAAAGTAGTAATGGGGTGACTAATCCGTTTAAGGCCGGAACTTTACGTGGTATAACATTGATACTGCACATATGGGTTACACAGCATTGTCATATTGCTGCTGACAGCATTTAGCATGCTCTTGTTCAAACTTCACTTTGGTGTATTATACCTGCCATCATGACAACATTTACTCTTTATAATCAATTCAAGTTGTTATACACCCCATGCAAACTTTAGGAGTATATAGCAATTCGCTAGGGTGTAATTCAGGCTTCAGTTTAGGCAAATGCAATATATTAATTGTTGGTTTATATAGATTTCAGCTGAAGGTAATAAATGAGAAAGATGTGGTCAGCTGTGAGATCAAGGCTCTCTTAAAAATGGGCAAGGACTTCAGAAAATATCACGTCTATTTAACCAGCATCCAAAATGAAGATGCGCATAAAAAACTATTAAATAGGAGAGGTTAGTAAATCTTTGGATAATGTACTAATGAAATCGTTTCCATTAATTAATTAAATAAATCATAATAATAGTCACATGACCTTTTTCCTTAATTTTTTTGAATCCCAAACTAAGATTGGTATCTTTAATACATGAAAATACGTCTTTGATAAGGTGATACAAACCTGAAATTTAAAAATAATGGAATCTTCATGACCCACAAACATTGATGCCCAATGGAAAGAAAATTTTACATTGCTGTGTATGGTGCCAACACACAAATTAAGAATCCACAAACTTATACTTTTCAGTAATCCACTTAAATTGTTACCCACGAAAATAGATGAATACACAGAATTAGTTTACATTGACAACTGCATCTTTTCTTTATGGTGTTTTAAATAGAAGTTTTATGGTAATTACCGGTTTTCAATTTGCATTTTAGGGTGCATCACTTGTACAACCTTATAGACGATGATCTGAAAAATACATACAGTGTATGGGCATTGAGCATAACGCCTACAACACAGCCCAATTTTTGTAAAGCAGACTCTTTTTTGCTGGTGAAAGTATTCCATCAAATCTCAACACAAGATTCTGGCCCTCTATGAAGGACATTAAGAACCATATGGCCCTAGCAGTAATCAGACAACGGAATACAAATGTTGACCAGGTATATGCATAAGCATGCATAAAATCACTTTACCAAGAAGTCATGTTATTAAACAATAATTGTCTTGTGACTATTTCAATCTGTCATTTCAGCTGTTACAAATCAAAATAGTGAGGTCTTACCTAAGATTGCCTTGATGGCATTTCATAAAAATTGGGACTTAAGGTTCATTGTTAAAGGTTACCATATTTCACTATAGGATCAGTAAGTCAATGGTCTAGGTCACACTCTGTCATAATGAAATTGAAAATTGAAATTGACACAAAAAAGGAATTTCTGGGAGCAGCTCATTACTGGTCAATATCTTACTGTTCAAAGTCGCAACCTCTCATTGATTCTTGTATGTGAAACAGGATGGGGGCTTTCACCACTGTTTTTGATGTATATCAAAATAGCATGAATTCAAAATATTGATGAAAACTATTATTTAAACAAATTTGATTTGAATTTGATAAAATACTAACAAGAAAGAAGTTTGTTATTTCTGTTCTTCATATATATGTATTTGTACATGTTCTTTTTTTTTGCAGACCCCAATTGCACCCTCTTATGGGAGAAAGTGATAGAAATGGAAAAAAAAGATTAAAACACTAGAAAACAGAAAGACACTGTATGTGAGGCCTGTGGTGAGATTCCTCAGCCCTATAAAAGAGCAGGCAAGCAAAAAAATAAATTACTTAGAGGAATTTTTGTTTTCAATTGGATATGCTCAATAATTTCCCAGAGTTCAGGTTTGTAATCATATTTTTCATAACAGAATTGTGCATAAGTATTTTCTCTTCAATTCGAGAGAAGATATTTGTAGTGATGCTTTACTTACCAAATTTTTTTACTGAATATATTTTAATGTCAGGAAAGTAATTAAAACCATCATTATGTATTAACTTACATATTTCAAAACAAAAGGCATAGTTATTTACGTGTTTCAATTAATCAATCATATAAGTTTATTTTTATTGGAGAAGGGGGATAATAAGCTGGAAACAGCCTATTGAATTAATTCCAAGATAAGTATTTACATCTAATGTAGTTTTTTTTAAATGTTTTCATTATACCCGAGATTTGTGATAATTTTTCAAGCAATATTTTTTTTTAAACTGGAATATACATTAAACTTAATCTAAAACTATAAATCTCTTTACTATTGAATGACATAAGAATAAATTTATATGTGGGTTAACATCATAATATTTGATTAGATTTTATTTCATTTTTTGAAATTAATTAATAGTCTTGATCAAAGTTGTATAAGCGTAGAAATTAGATAAATATTTTCAAGTGTTAGGGTCTAAAATTTCAAGTATGAAGATTGTAGAAATAAGATAAATATTTTCAAGTGCTTAGTTTGTAATTTTATTTTTCCGTAAAAAAATATGATTTTTTAAAAAATGTTTTCCTCTTGAAACGTTTACCTTTTTAATATTTGTTTTAAAATGGACAATTAATTGTGAATTAACATTATATTATGTTTACAAACTCGCAAACGCCTACAATTGGGTAATTTAAAAGAAATTAATTTCAAATATTTCATTCAATTGATTCCTTCCGGAAGAACTCGATCAAAGACAGAAATGGTCGGATTTCGTTAAAAATTAACTAAGTCGTTTAACAGACTGTAGGTGAGCGACAGACCTGAAATCGAATCCCACGTTATGGAAGGCCATGCTGATGTTGCATACCAAATTTCAAGAGAATGTGATTAGAAGTTGCTGATAAAACTTACGAAAATTTTTCCTATTTTGACCCTTGAAACAGTCCCAAGTCGGCTTGAAAAAACAGGAAGTAGATAACTGACTGACCTGGAAAGGGGAAGCAAGGTACAACTCATCAGGCTAAAGCTGTGCACCATATATCAAATCAATCCCTTTAGAAGAAGGCGAAAAAAAAACGAACGAAAATTTTTTCCCTGCTCGGCCGCCCACCATACTATGACCCGGTGAAATGCGGCCAATAAAATTTAATGATTTGAATTATTAATTTTATATAAGTGGGTCAACATCACTCTATTTTACTGACAACCAGATAGGTTAATTTTCTTCTCATTTATTTCCGTTAAATATTTATTTCATATTATATGGTTTTGATTTTTCTTCATGAACATTTTTTCTGTAAGCGAACAGAAATTGGTCAATTATTTACATGCATAAAATTCGAAAGTATTGTTTTCTTCTCTCAATATTTCGACATTATATTTCATATGCATCTATCATAGATCGAATATATATAACTGACAATTTTGCACGAATCTGTTTAGATGAATATCATGACGTAGATATTGCCAATAACAACCGAACAATATATAATAATTTTATGAAGGGAAAATTCGGCACTCTTCGACACCTACCATTTGAGTGCATTTTCCTGGTGAGTCCTCTTCCGTCTTGTTTTTGGGAATATTTCTTCCCAAATTTTGAGCATTGGAACTGATTGCCCTTGTGTTTTGAACTCGCATGAATGTTCAAATCATGCATCTGATCAAAGTTAATGTCACAATATTTACAAATTATGGTACAACTTCTGCAGTGTTCATCAAATTTATCCGTAAAAGTCTTTTTCACATTTGTCACATGTAAACGGCTTTTATTTGTTATGAATAGATTCCTTGTGTCTCTTAAGGCCGAGAAAGTTTTGACACATCTATTGCATTGAAACGCCATCGTGAAGATGGTGATTTGATATGTTTGGGGATGTTTTTATAGCCTTGTGTCATTGTTGAAAATATTTTTATTTGTCGTTATATAATTATAATATAAGCTTCACAATTGACTAGTTCAAATTTTCGACATTTTGGACATGCACATGCAATCGGAAGTGTGTTTACTTTATTCGGTCATCATTGTATATGACTCACTGGGATGTATTCATAAGTTTGTCTCATACCCAAGACTGATTGCCTTTTTGTCATCCTATGTTAGTCCGAGAATTCTCTGCCGTCCAACGCTTTTTTTGCGTGAGACGAATTGGGGCGGAGCATGCCCATATTTTGATGCGCCCTAGGCCAAAGTTAAACATGTAGTGGAATATGGTAGAAAGATACTTGCAAAATTATTAAACAAAGTTAAAGAAAAATTTGACTGCAGAAATATGAAACAAACTAGGACTATATTTCCTGTGTTTGCATTTTGGCAGTGTCTACTCCATATCGAGCAAAAATATACAAAAAAGAACCTTGCGCAGATAAGGGAGTTCAGCTGAGTTGGGAAATAGTACCCACGCATCTATCCCTATTTTGTAAAATGCCAACATGAATCGCATCAAGGCGGAAACAAACAATTATTGATGTTTGTTGTTTCTTTGATGGTGTTTAAAGCCACTTTCAGCAATTTTTCAGCTATATCATGGCGTCCAGTTTTTATTGGGGAGGAAGCCGGAGTACCCGGAGAAAACCCCCGACCTGCGGTAGGAAAACTGGCAATCCTTGTCAATTAAGATTGGAGTCGAGTACACCCTGCCTGCAGTGAGAATCGAACCCGCAATCTCAGTGTTGACAGAGCTCGAGACAGTTTGTTACTCTGACTAATTCCCTCAGGGCATCACTTATTCAACCGGAAGTGGAAATCTAATAACGTTGCTACATTTACTACACGAAGAAATAGTTCTTCAAAAAAAGCGCGAAAATTTACTAATTTAATAATTTATAATAAAGGTCACAGAGAAACAATACAAATGAGTCAATTTATGTCAGATGGTAAGAAGGAAAGGTTATTTTCAACAAACTTTGCTAGGTTGCAATTAATTCACTGCCTATAATGGCCAATATAATTTAAACAGTACCGTATAAAAATAAAAGATGGCCAAATATAATACTCGTTATATATATTACCTAAGGCTATATGCAATGATATCTAAATACGTTACCCATTTTCCTACTAAAAGATAAGTTAGCGGTCTCTTAGATATGAAATGGTGTTATTTGTTTATAAATGCATGGACCACAATACGACATTATTTTTATATATTCGTCTTTAACTGTACTACATAGGCTGCACAGTGATATACCGATTCTCTAGTGGAATTTTTCATATATACAACATAAATACAATGATGCCCTAAGGGAATTACCATATACCACAATAAATACAATAATTTACTAAGGCTATTGCCATATTTACTACCTCAATACAATGGGGAATTTGCAACACGTGGTACATTAAAACAGTGATTCCCTGGAGGAATCACCATCTAGACCACATTAATACAATGATGCCCTAGGGGAACTGCCATATACGCCACATTAATACAATGATTCCCTAGGGGAACTACCATATACACCACAGTAATACAATGATCCCCTAAAGGAACTGCCATATACACCACAGTAATACAATGATTCCCTAAGGGAATAACTATTTACACCACATTAATACAATGATTCCCTAGGGGAACTACCATATACATCACATAATACAATGATTCCCTAGGGAACTACCATATACACCACATTAAGACAATGATTCCCTTGGGGAACTACCATATACACCACAGTAATACAATAATTCCCTAGGGGAACTGCCATATACACCACATTAATACAATGATTCCCTATGGGAACTACCATATACACCACATTAATACAATGAATCCCTAGGGAATTACCATATATACCACAGTAATACAATGATTCCCTAGGGGAACTGCCATATACACCACATTAATACAATGATTCCCTTGGGGAACTACCATATACACCACATTAATACAATGATTCCCTTGGGGAACTACCATATACACCACATTAATACAATAATTCCCTAGGGGAACTACCATATACACCACATTAATACAATGATTCCCTTGGGGAACTACCATATACACCACATTAATACAATGATTCCCTAAGGGAATTGCCATATACACCACAGTAATACAATGATTCCCTAGGGGAACTGCCATATACACCACATTAATACAATGATTCCCTAAGGGAATTGCCATATACACCACAGTAATACAATGATTCCCTAGGGGAACTACGATATACACCACAGTAATACAATGATTCCCTAAGGGAATTGCCATATACACCACAGTAATACAATGATTCCCTAGGGGAACTGCCATATACACCACATTAATACAATGATTCCCTAAGGGAATTGCCATATACACCACAGTAATACAATGATTCCCTAGGGGAACTACGATATACACCACAGTAATACAATGATTCCCCAAGGGAATTGCCATATACACCACAGTAATACAATGATTCCCTAGGGGAACTGCCATATACACCACAGTAATACAATGATTCCCTAGGGGAACTACGATATACACCACAGTAATACAATGATTCCCTAAGGGAATTGCCATATACACCACAGTAATACAATGATTCCCTAGGGGAACTACCATATACACCACATTAATACAATGATTCCCTAGGGGAACTACCATATACACCACATTAATACAATGATTCCCTAGGGGAACTGCCATATACACCACATTAATACAATGATTCCCTAGGGGAATTGCCATATACACCACAGTAATACAATGATTCCATAGGGGAACTGCCATATACACCACAGTAATACAATGATTCCCTAGGGGAACTACCAGATACACCACATTAATACAATGATTCCCTAGGGGAATTGCCATATACACCACAGTAATACAATGATTCCCTAGGGGAACTGCCATATACACCACATTAATACAATGATTCCCTAGGGGAACTACCATATACACCACAGTAATACAATGATTCTCTAGGGGAACTGCCATATACACCACATTAATACAATGATTCCCTAGGGGAATTGTCATATACACCACAGTAATACAATGATTCCCTAGGGGAACTGCCATATACACCACATTAATACAATGATTCCCTAGGGGAATTACCATATACACCACAGTAATACAATGATTCCCTAGGGGAACTACCATATACACCACATTAATACAATGATTCCCTTGGGGAACTACCATATACACCACATTAATACAATGATTCCCTAAGGGAATTGGCATATACACCACAGTAATACAATGATTCCCTAGGGGAATTACCATATACACCACATTAATACAATGATTCCATATGGGAATTGCAATATACACCACAGTAATACAATGATTCCCTAGGGGAATTACCATATACACCACAGTAATACAATGATTCCCTAGGGGAACTGCCATATACACCACATTAATACAATGATTCCCTAGGGGAACTACCATATACACCACATTAATACAATGATTCCCTAAGGGAATTGCCATATACACCACAGTAATACAATGATTCCCTAGGGGAACTGCCATATACACCACAGTAATACAATGATCCCCTAGGGGAACTACCATATACACCACATTAATACAATGATTCCCTAGGGGAATTACCATATACACCACATTAATACAATGATTCCCTTGGGGAACTACCATATACACCACAGTAATACAATGATTCCCTAGGGGAACTGCCATATACACCACATTAATACAATGATTCCCTAGGGGAACTGCCATATACACCACATTAATACAATGATTCCCTAGGGGAACTACCATCTACACCACATTCATACAATGATTCCCTAGGGGAACTACCAAATACACCACATTAAATGTATGAAATCTCATTTTTATGTATGACGTTCTTTAGTTTGATTCTTAGGTAACCTTTTATATAAATTAATTGAAAAAATATACTTTAAGTTACCATGGGTAGTTATAAGAAAATATTGAATAAACAAAGACGTAGCATTCTGATATTTGATATATTCATACTTTTTATTTATCTTTTGTAGAGCTAGAGAATAATGACAAACAGAATGGTGAGTTTGTTGTGCTTGAAGGCTTTTTTTAGCCATAAACTAACATTATTTATTTGTGTTATTTCATTTATGTTGGTTCTCAAGTTTTGTTCCATAAGTAACATATTTTAAACTTTATTGAAAAAAATCATTTTATTTTCCTCTTTGAATTATGCAAAAGTATTGAAAAGACATAAATATTATATCCTAACGATACGTTGAAATGAAATATTATTCTTTTTGCAGATACCAAAAAAAGAAAGAAAATTTAAATGATTTGCGTAAGAACAATTTAATAATAAAAAGTAGTTAATACAGATACAGAACAATTCAACTTTAAGCAAAAGTTTGAAAGACTAATGAGAAGTGCAATGGCTGAAATCATATAATAAATAGTAAGGAGAATTTCCCCTGATCGCAATAAGAAATGCACAAAGTAATTTCCAAATTAACATTGCGTAAATGCAAATACAAAAAATTGATCCAGCGACCCTCACTTTGGGGGGTGGGGGGGTTGTCAGGTTACAATACCCAAAGCCTGGCGGCGGACAAGCTCAAGTAAAGCCAATCTATCAATCAATAGTACTCAGCGAAATGGCATTACAGAAATTTACAGTAGGGCAATTGTCCTTTGCTATTCTTCATATTTTCATGTACATTTTTAGGTCACAACTTTAGTCATATTGGTTAAAAATGTGTTTTTTGTATGGTGTCTTATACATTATACTTTGTTGAGATGGAAGTGGATGATTGGGAAAAGCTAAAAAGTAAAGAAAGTGTTTGCAATTCTAGTAAGCATTAAAAAAAGATACATGTAATAAATAAGAAATTGCATATATTTTTCTTAGCAATGATAGTAAATCATTTGAATAGTCAATAGAAAATAATAATAATTGTTATATTTCACTAAGGAAAACAGTACTAAAATAAATTAAATATTAGGAGCAATAACTGTGGGTAAAATAACTTTCTTGGAATTAGCCCGTAGACAAAATAACTAGCGTGCCAAATTTTAGAGGGAAATAAATTGTTGATGTACAAAAGCATTGCAAATTTAAAAGCACTATACAATCCATATCAAAATATTTACATCATCTTGTATATGTTTAGTTCAGTATCATAATACTGTAATGGCTTAAATCGACTTTAGGTAATATCCTGCGGTCCTCGGATAAATAACGCTTTCTTGATTTAATTATTATGGATATTACCTTCGTTAAAGGCCATAATTGTATAATATGACCACAATACCTAACAAAAAACCATGTCAAATGGAACTAAATGTCAACAAACTCCATTCTTAATTTACAAGCATTGCCAGTTTTTCTAAAGAAGATCAAGGGTTTTCTCTCGGTACTCCAGCTTCCTCCTCCAATCAAAACTGGACGCCATGATATAGCTGAAAAATTGCTAAAAGTGGCGTTAAACACCATTCAAAAAAACAAAGAAACTTAATAAAACTGTTGTACACTAGATCCATGTATTTGTAGCAGTGAAAATTTTGGTGCTTTGATACTACGATGAAATATATTTTTTATTTGCAGACCTTAGATGTGTTCAAAGTAGATTGATACCAAAAGTCAGTAACAGAGTAGGAGCTGGTAAAAGATATAATATAACAGGATCCGAGATTTTCAGGAGAATCAACGGTCTTGAAAAGATAACATCTTATGGTATCATCGGTCAACTACTCTGCATTGGGAAGGGCAGTGCTGACCCACATGGCAAGAACCATACAGCCCGGCAACTTAAAAGATTAGTTGATATGCTAAATGAAAATAGGGATAAACCAACCAAAGCTATCTACAGTTCATTTACATTAATGTCTGAAGGTATATAATTTTTTATATGAAGTTTTGTGGGTTTTGTAATTGTGTGACACTCGGCATCTGTAGAGAGTTTGCTAACAACGTTATTTAAAGTAAAGGTTGATTATTATTGAAAATTTATATATGAAATTATTGGCTGGATTTCTCCCAGTTACTAGCCCATACCATTTGAAAATCCAAACAAAATGCTATTTTTTTGGTCAAAATTCATTACAGGGTTCATGATTTACAGTATTATGTACTGTTTAACAACTTATTTCAAACAGGTATAGTCAATTTTTATAACTTTTTTGTCAGCAATTATAATTTACATGCACTTGATAATTAGGATGCAATTTCAGCTAGGGGTCACTTTATCACACTAATCGTTTTACCAACTTCATGTATTTTTCAAACTTATACTGTCAGTGACCACAACAGGTGTTTAATTGGTGGACCCCAGCTCCAAGTGTATGTTTATACTTTAAAATTGATTACTAATAATAAGTACTTAATGTTTTAGATGAAGTGAAACGACGTGATCAATAGTAGACGAACAACCTTGACCTATCGGCCACCGAGGCCCCGGCAACAATTATTGAAAAAAAAAAGAAAAATAAATTATGGTTCTGAACCTATGTGACATTCCATCATGGCTATTTAATGTAAAAGGGATGTACCACATGTCTGAATTTTTTTTAAAGACCAAAGTGACATTTTTGTTTTATTTACAACAGCGAGTTATTGGAGTAACTTTTGTCATAGATTATGTCATTCCCGTTTAGAGCAGTAAAATTGTATTAGTATAGTATATCCTAGCATTTACTGTACCAATATCAACAAAATATTGTTAACTCTATCAAAAAGATTTTGTAGGACCACGCTCGATTTATTTCAGATGGGTATAGTTTATTATCTGGTGACGTCATCTTTTGGCTACTAGAGTTATCGTTCTTACCGCGGGGCAATCGAGGGGCAGTCGCCATTTTGTTGCTCATGTAAACACAATATCAGCATTCATGGTGAAAAGCTGTTGCATTTATGACTGTAACTATAGATGGGGAGACGTGGTGAATGGGAAGAAACTAGGATTTTATAAATTTCCCAGGGAAAACGGAGATCTGCCTCGTAGAAATGAGTGGTTGGCGGCCATTTCCCGGGAGGATTGGGAGCCTCATGTGGAAAGTGTTGTTTGCGGGGTACATTTTTTGACAGGTAACGTTGGGTAGGCCTTTTCCTTTAAACTCATAAAAATTTTATAGTGACATTTTATAGTGACATTTATTGATTCATAATAGTTTTATCAGTCTTTTTTTTGTTTTTGTTTTTCCACTTGTCTTTTAAATTTTTGCTACCTGCACTACTGCGGTAGGGCCAAACAAATTTGTTTCCCCACGCCCCGACCGACTCAGAAAATTGCCGCCGACTAAAAAAAAATTTTTTTTAAGAGATCAAAATGATCGCCTTGTAGATATAAACAAGTTTTTAACGATGAATTAACTTCCTTGTTTAGCGAATCAATACTTTTCATTGGTCAGTATATTTGTCAAATAAAAAATAAAAGCACATGGATAAAAATATAATTGAAGTTTTATGAAAAACCTAATCCAAGTTAAGGTATTCTGATTAAGGGAGCAACCATTTGATTTTTAGGGGGGGGGGGGCTATTTAAATTTGAAATAAAAAGGCAGGATGCCCAAAATGATGAAAAAAATAGTCAGGACAGTGGTTCACCTGAAAAAAAAAGGCAGGATGGTATTTTTGGCAATAAAATTTATGGCTAATTTAAAAAACAATTTGTGCGTGTAAGCGCACAAAAAAAACCAGGCTCCAACTTTTCCAAAAATAAAAAGGCAGGACGCAAAAAAATATCCATAGCACCCCCCCCCCCCCCCCCCCCCCCATAAATATCAAATGGATGGTTGCTCCCTAAGTGAGAGAAAGCTATGTAAACTTTTGTGTATGTTTGTTTTTAGGGAACGGTCATTATTTATCAGTTTATCAGCTGGGGGGGTGGAGCAATTTAGGGCGGTCCTGGATTTTTGAAACAAGGCAGATATGTTGAGGGGCACTTTACATTAAATTTACACAAAAAAAAACACCAAAAAATTTTCGCTAATCTTAAAATTTTGTCCCACCCTCCCCAGTATACTAAAAACTAGAATGGCCCTTGTGATATCATAAAAAAACATTGCTTACCATAAAGTTATTTTTATCCATTCTGTGTCAATGATATGCTATGTTAATGGGTGTGTGTGTGTGGGGGGGGGGGTCATGCATTTGAATTGTAATGCATAGGGGGTTGTGAGCCTGGTAATTATTCTTTAGGGGAGGGGGGTTGTAGGATATATTTGAGGTTGTGGTAAATTTCCTCCAACCCCCTGAGCTAGTAAATAATGACCGTTCCCTTATTATGGACAATCTTATGTTTGTTTGATATTATGGACAATCTTATGTTTGTTTGATATTTTAAAGAACTCACTGTCATGACTGTGTGCAATTAATTAGATTTACAAATGTAGCAATGATCAGACAGGTTTTTTTTCAATGCTTAACGATTTTATTGAATTGGGTGGTTTAGATTTTTCTTAGAAACACACTTTGATATCAACAATAAAGGAAAGCTTTTGTCTGGTCTATGTGCTGGTGTTTTATTTTAATTATGTCTCCCCATCCTAGA